>CM021100.1:8084831-8176045 GCA_007115665.2 Sequoiadendron giganteum | reverse complement strand
CTCTCTCTCTCTCCCCCCCCCCCACTCTCTATATATATCCCTTCCACCCTACCTAGATAAGTCCCTCTCACTCCAACCCCCTCTCACACTCCCTCTCTCTTAGGTCACTCCTTCCCACACGCTCTCTCTCAAGTCTCTCTCTCTCAATCCCTCTCTCCCCCACTCCCTCTCTCTTGCACTCCCTCTCTCTCCCTATCTCTCAAGTTTCTCCCTCTCACCCCCCTCACATTCTTAAGTCTCTCCATTTGGCACCCAACCTACATAATTCTCTCTTTCTCTCCCTCTCTCTCCCCCCTCTATCTCTCTCTCTCCCTCTCTCATGTCTCTCTCTTCCAGCCCCTTCTATCTCTCTCTCCCTCTATCTCTCCCACCCTACCTAGCCAAGTACCTCTCACTCCAACCCCTTCTCTCCCACTCCCTCTCTATTAGGTCTCTCCCTTCCACCCCCTCTCCCTCTCTCATGTCTCTCTCTCACTACCTCTCTACCTCTCTCTCTCTCAAGTCTCTCCCTCCCTCTCTCCCTCCAACCCTACCTAGACATCTATCTCTCTCTTAAAATTCTTCCTCCCTCTAAAGACATACATACATACATATGCACATACAATCCTACATACATACATACACTGATACATACATACGTACATACATATACATACAATGATACATACATACATAGATACATGCATACATGTGTACATACATACATACATACACATGTCATACAAACATACACACATACAAAAATACAAATATATATACATATATTTAATAAACTAGCATTCAACACAAAGCAAGACATAATGTGAGCGCATTATAACACACTCACGTTATTTCTTGCTAGGCAAGTCTTGGGCACAAATGCAAAAAAATGTCAAAACTATGAAATAATGTGAGCACGTTATAACACGCTCACATTATTTATTGCTTTGGGAATCCCCAAGCCTTAGGCTTGGTATTTGATTTGGAATACCAACCCAAAGGCTTGGAGTGCCTTCCCAATGTCCAAAGACATGTTTTTGCAAATTCTACAATATTTCACATAATTGTGTTCGTGCTAAGCATTGAGGTTGCATGTGTTTCAAGGTTGAACAAATTGAAAAATTGGGTAATGTTAGGCTCTCTCTTAGCTATCTAATGGTGTAATTTTTTTCACATTTTGATAAAGTTAAGCCTTTGATCTATAATTTCTTTTGTTTGTGTGTCCTTTTTTTGGCAAAAACTAGTGTTTGGTATTTTTTTGTTATAAATTAACCATTCATCGAAATTTCAAATAAATTACATTTTTAGAAACTACACTCCATTCTACACATATTAAAAAAATGATTTTCAATTAATTTTCAAAATTTATAGGGGTAGCACAACCAAAATTCTATTTTTCAGGAAGTGTCCACTTTGAAAATTAGTAAAAAAATCAAATATTCATTAAAAAATTATCAAAAAAATCAAGCATAAACTACATACTATTAGCTAATTTCTCACCAAAGTGATTTTAAAAATACCCCTCTTTTGAACCCCTTAATCTCTACCAATTTCGAAAAAAAATAGTAGTTTAGAAAGTAGACTTGGAGCACTACGATCCTTGTTTTTGTTGCATCTCAAAATTTTGAGTGTAACTATTCTCAATTTCACGTCCAAGGTCAGTATTTCTTGATTTTAGAAAAAAAGTGGCCACTTAAGACCCCTTGTTGGTCTCCCATCTTTTTGCACTTACCCTAGATCCAAATTGAATATCAAAACTTAAGTCAAAGAAGGTTTGGGGGCCATCCAAAAGGTGTTACATGATAGGTTCAAGTGGGAAATATGTTACAAATTGAATGGGGGAGTTGAAGGGACACATTTTTATGTTTCTTCTAAATTGAGAAAAAATGATTAGTTTTAGTAGATAGCTAGTTTCAAAATTTCCATGACTAACACAAGATTGTTGAGTTAAAAGAAAAACCATCGAGGTAGTCACAATATCATATTGGTGGTTTTGAATTCAACGCACTTTACTATCACCACCTAATAAAAGTGGTTGTTTTGGCACAAATAGAAAACTAACAAAATTTACATTTGAAAAGTAGACAAAAAGGGCCATGTAGGCTTGAGGGTTTTAGAGGGTTGCTAAGGAAGACTGAGGGATGACCTAGAGGCATGAACTTTGTTGGGATTAAGGTGTCTCAACCTTAGATTCCTAATATTGATTAATTTAATGTATTATTCTATTTATTTGTATTATTTAATTACCTATGGTGTCATGTCATAAATTGGGACCCACTGGCTAGTTGACATCCCCGTTGGAAGTGACTAGATGACACATCATCATCCCAAGTGGACATAGGCATCCCACTTTGGAATATTTGACTTATGATAGATTCTATGATGCTTCATAAGGCATCTTTATGCATGGAGAAAGTTGGCGCCCAAGTTGGGTTATGATAGGTTGCAAGAGCATCATATATTTTGGTCAGTTATGATGGATTCTCTTACAGATTCTATGATGGATCTTGTGGTAGATTTATGACAGATTTTATGACATTTGTAAGGCATCTATTGTAGGCTATTATGAGCACATTTTGGGCACCCAAGCTTGGAGAGAGAGTATTGCATGTTATGCCGGTTGTGAGGGGTGTCAGGAAATATTGTACATGTGATGTTGTGGAAGAGTTTCATAATGTTTTTTGGTGGTGTGGCATTGTCCTGTATTTCCCATAAAATTTTGATGCTCCTCAATAGAGTTAATTTATCTATTTTCCATACACCATAACTTGGGGAAAACATGAAGCTAAGGACCTCCGCCCTTGTCAAGAATGGATCATAGGTAGTTGGATCTTGCCACAAGTGGTACTATTGAGGTCCTCATAAATGGATATAAATTTTCTTTAACTTAAAATAATTATATAATGTATCAACTTATTTGAATTATTTACATTTTCACATGTTTGATTGTGATCCTAAAAGTTTCTTTCATCAACAAATAATTCATTGCTTATATGCTTCTAATGCTTACCCTTACCCTAGGAAGAAGCAAGGACTATTTTTTTTCTCCCTAATTTTTTTATCATTTGTATTCTCTCCTATTGTCACTTGTTCACCTACATTTTCAAAATTATAATACAAACGTCTTTTGATACCTCTACAAGCACAGACTGCATGATCATCAAAAATCCTAGTCCCTTTATTTCTAATATTTTTAGTCAAGCAAGTAGAATTACCAACAATTTCATTGCTAATAGCATTTAATCCACCCTTTCCAGTCTATAGGGTATTGTGCAATCTTCTGCTTCAAGCTGACCACTATGGAAAAGGCTGTGATTTTTAGGACTTCCAACATTTTTTATGATCCCTAAAAACCCATTATCCTTTCCATTGGTATTATAATCGTTGCTATGAAAACCAAATCTAGTTGTAGGAATGCCAAGCAACTCTTGCTCCAATTCAACTTTTGAGTTAAGATCCAAGCTAATTTTTTTCCCTTTCTTTCCTTTCTCACTAAATCTAAGTGTTCTTGTTGTTGTTTGATAAGACATTCCTCAATATGAGGAGATTCATTAGTAATTTCAATACTTGTGCAAAGAGGAGCTTCAACAATAGTATTTAGAATTTTTTGTTCTTTTTGCCCTATGAGGACCTAGGTATATTATTTTGTGAATCCATAATCTCAGATCTAGAAACATGATCTTGAAAAAATTCCTCAAAATTAGTGAGTTAATTATCCGCTCATAAATTATGTTTTCATCTCTTTACTCTTCATTAGGAAACTTAAAATTTATATATCCACTGCTTCAATTAACTCTTTCTTCCATTAAGTTACTCTTCTTCCATTTTAGAAACTTCTTCCTCTTCCTTCAGTCAACTCAACCTAAAAGTAGAAAATTTATGTGCACATTTATCCATCAAATAAATGAATAATCAAATATTATCTTCTCAAGTCCTCAAATTGGAAAATTACTTATTTTCGCTGAGTTGCCACAACTAATTCTCTAATTAAATTAGTGGATCGTTATTATCTTCATTTTAAAATTATTTAAATACAATTATGTCTTCATCATTTGATTCATTCAATCACGTCTAAGTAATCAAATTCTATCGAAATCACCCCATAATCAATTATACATTACACTCAATCAAATCCATCACTCAATCATACAATGTGTTATTCTACTTAGATTTCATCCACATTCCAAGGCAAAGTGACATAACAATATTTTTATTGAGGTTTGCAATGCATTTCATAGACTAGGAATTTAATTTGAATTCATTTGTTTTATGCTTCCAAGTTCTTAATGAATTTCTAGTCAAGTTGATTTTTGTTGTTTATATTTTGGGGAATCTGACATGAACACTAACCTTTTCTACTAATCTTGTTGTTTGTCTCTTTTGTCTCACATGCATAGGGATTTTGAAGTGGTTTGGAGAATTAAACTTTATAGAATAATTTTATAGACAAGAAAACATCACAACTTTGTCTAGAAGGGCTGAAAAATGAATTTTCATAAATAATAGTCCATATTTTGGTGCAAGATAATATTCTAGACTAAAAAAATACACTTTTCAAGCATAGTCATTGTCTACTTTGTAGACTGTGTTTTAATTGTTGTAGATATGAAATTTCGTTAATATTTAATTTAATTTCATTTTTTGATAAAAAAATTAATTAACAGGGTTTAATCACTCAATCAAATTGATTGTTCTTGCCTTTTTAATTTACAAAAATTTCAACCTATAGTAAAATGTTAACTTTTGCTAGAATTACCAATTTTTCAATTTTTTGTAGGCATTGTAAAGTTGTTTATGTTGTAGTTACTAGAGGCCATTCCTTCAAATTAGATACTAGATATTAGATGTAATCAATCAAATTAAGTGCTTCATTTTAATCCTTCAAACAAGCATAACTTTTACATATTTTATCAATTTTTGATGAATTTTTATAAGTTTATCAAAAATTTGCAAGCTATTTAATCATGGAGTTATTTTTCCATTTAAAATTATTTATTTTTAACCATTGAATACATCTTCCTTTTTTACTATTGAAGGCCAAAAATAAAAAACAAACATTTTCACAAAAAAACTGCTAAAACTTTAAACTTCTACCATATTTGTGTTACAAGATGGTTGTTTGAAGACAAGTTTTATTAACCTTTTCTCCTTTTGTTTTCTTTGTATTTTTATTTATTTTCAAGCAATTGCAATGAGGGATTAAAAATAAATTCACAATTCATTTTTGTTAATAAAAGAATATTTGTCTTTTAATCTTGAAGGGTGTGTGTGTATGCTCTTCTCTCACAAATATTTATGTGATCCTGAGAATAAAAAACACTTATTTTTAAAAAAATTGGGGCATGTCTAGGGATTTCATCATCCTAAAGGATGACCTCAAATCTAGTTTCCTAAAGGAGTATAAATAGAGGGGGGTGAATCAAAAGACACGCTTCTTGAAAGTTGTGAATTTTTTAGTTGGGCTAAGTCCCCAAGAACTTGATACCTTGGGGAAGTGAAGGAGAAGGGTGGGTTAGCATCTTCTCTTGGCTGTTTGAATTTATTACACTTTCAAGTTTCATAGATTAGGCCTCATGTCCCCTTTTGGCATATAGATGATTCCCTAGTGAGCATTTATATAGAAGCCTAAGTCCTTTGGTTGTCTTTTAGTGTGGTGCAAGGATTAGTGTCAAGCTTGAAGTTAATCACTATGTATCTCCCTAAGTAGAGATAGAAACTCTTTGGGCATAGTGTTGAGGGCCTCTAAAGAAAGGAAAAAGGTGAGTTGATCATGTGCCACTGGATCCTTATTTATTGATTCTTGAAGGATAGCTTCTCTGCACTATCTTGAGGTATTTTATCATGTGGTCCCACACTAAGAGTCACTCCTACTTGATTTATTTACAGCTTTTTCATGTGTTTTCTATGTCTATTATTGGTAGATTAAAACTTCCCCATCTAAAATCCAATGTGAACCTTATATTTTTAAGATTTATGCTTTTTAATCATTGATCTTTTTCTTAGTATAAATTTTCAAAACTTTAAAAAACCAAAAACATTTGAAAAATAAAAAAATCCAAAAAATTAGTGTCAATAGTTCCATGTTACCCCTGAATAGTTCACAAAGAAAAGAAAAACATGGAAAAAATTAGTACAAACCCATTTTCAATAGCAAGTATAGTCAAACTGAGAGTTTACAAGTTCACCCTAGAGTTGATGAAGAAGACTTGGTAGACCAAACTGAATGATCTCCAAGGTCTGTTGAATTTATAAATGATGAAATTATCCAAACCTATTTAGATCGTATTATAGGTTTGAATAAAACATGCTTCTTAAAGCAACTTATAGATGAGTGTGCCACTCTCTCCCCTAGCTTTGACCAATCCAAGTTGAGTAAGCTTATTACAAATAAAATCGTAGTTACATCCACTTTTAGAAGTCCCTTGTATGCCATGCTCAAAATGTAACCACAGTTGTCTCTACTGTCAAGCAACCTAGAAAAAGCAACTTCACCATCCAAGAGCCTATAGTAACATCAACATTTCAAAATCTATTAGTTTAACATCCACAACAAGTGTTTGCTAATTTGTCTAGTTCCACATCATCTAATCCTCTTAATAGGACCATGACTCCACCTATCTCTGCCTCAGATATGATAGAAGATATTATGGCTTTGAAGTACTTTTGTATAAACAGTTATGTAATTCAATGATACTTTTTTGTATAAACAATTATGTATAAGCTCCTAAATCTTGTGCAGACTGTAACTTTATGTAATTCATTGTTACTCATGTATATCTCATACCATTTTGTATAATCATTTTGGAAAAACTTTGTAAGTCAAATGACTAATAGCCTTGGATAGCCATGTTCTAAATGCTACCTCTGCAGTAAGTTGTAATCTCTGTTGACAAAATACTATTAATCACTCATGAAGATTCACAAAATGAGTGATGAACTTGTTTTCGCTGGAAGCATCCTTCTGAGTGGCCACTTGGAGGGCTTGAGGGGGATAGGTGGGAGTTGTTCCAGCTTCTGGCTTCCCATGCTTGTAATTCTTTGAGGGGTCCTGATGTCTTGGCTTGGGATGGTTCGGATTTGTCTGGAAAGTACTCTATGGCAGCTGGTTATAAGTAGTTAGGTAGACAATTTTTTGGGGACATTGAGGTTCCTTGGTGGAAGCAATTTTGGCACAAGTTATCATGGCCCAAGTGCAACTTCTTTATGTGGTTAGTGGCTCAAAACCAGTGTCTTACTTGGGATAATTTATGCAAGCGCATGGGTTTCACGGCCCCTCTATGTGTGTTTTGTGTCATGGTTGTGAAGAGAGTGTCTCCTATCTCTTCTTCCAATGTTCCTATGCTAAGGAGATTTTGCACTTATGGTGGGGTGTGTGGAATACGACCTGTTGGCATGTTTCCTCTTTGGTGGAGTTTGGGGAACGGTGGGGCAGGGCCCCTGTTTCTGTCGGATTTCTTCAGGTTGATTGGGCTCTTGGGCCATCCTTTATTATCTGGAACTTGTGGTTGGAGAGGAATAGGTGGATTTTTTAGGACTCATTGTTGAGGGCCCCTCACCTATGTTGGAAAATTCTACACTGTCTAGGGGAAACTGTTGCGGCGAAGTGTGATTTATCTGTGTTGGTGGACCCTCGAGATGTTGGTTGTTGTAATCGTTTGCATCTTCCTCGACAACGATAGCTCATGCGCAACATATGTTGACATCCTACTCTGAAGGTGAATAGGGAGGGCAAATGGACTCCTCCCCCTCATGGGGTCCTAAAAATCAACTCTGATGGCTCTTCTCGTGGAAATTCAGGCCATGCTGGGATTGGGGGTGTTGGCAAGGATAGCTCTGGAGAGGTTCAGTTTATCTTTTCTATGTATAAGGGTCTTCATACTAATAATCTTATGGAGGCTCGGGCCATTTTATTGGCTATGGAGCGGGGATGTTAATTGGGTTGGTGTAAGATGATATGTGAGTTTGACTCACAGGTTGTGGTGAACTTACTGAAAAGGCGGTATTTGGATGATGTGAGCTGGCAACTGGCTTTGATTGTGGAACAAATTCTCACTCTCTGTGATTCTTCGGAGTATATTTCTTTCACTCATATTCCTCAAGAATGGAATGGGGTTGCTGATTGCTTGGCTAAATGGGCTTCTAAGCATATTCATGATTGGAATTTGGGGGATCAGGGCCAATTACCCCCAGATTTGTCTCATCAATTGGATCACCTAGTTGAACTTGATAGGGCCAGTTAATGCCCTTGCTTTGTAATGTTTCCTTGATTTAATAAAAAAATTACCCTCCTTGATGTTAAAAAAATATATATATATTAAGAAAGGATAAAGTTATAAATATGACTATATTTATAGAGCTATTGTTTAATTCATTCTTTATTATCTTCAAATTTTTTTTTGTGATAACAATATCTTATTTAGTTACTTCTCCCTTCATGAATGATATATTTAATATTAAATATTTTAAAATATATTAATTTATCAATTGAACAAATTAGAATATTTGATTTATGGAAAATAATTAAAATTTATTAATAAAACCTAGAAGGTAATGTCACTAGGTCAAGTATAATTTTATTTCAAGTTTGCAAATATTTCAACTAGATTAAAGTTTGGTGTTAAGAAAAATTTTATTCATGAAGTATTGGTAGATGTTATTCTATTGGATATGTGAAGAGTTTTTTTTGGCATCCCTTACATATTGAAGAGAGAATGTTTTCTATAGATATGTCTACAATGAATAACTAAAGATATTTTGGGTCCTTAATCTTAAAGCAAGGAAAATACTCAATGGAAGCACTAGGATCATTCCCTTGAGTACAAGAGAAAGTAGGTTTGGGTGACAGCCATGTCATCCACTACAAGGTCATCACTCATTTTGTGAATCTTCATAGCTTTTGGGAACCAAAATCCTTCATATTGGGAAGGTGTGATCTATAAAAAGATTAAAAATGTGTTTGTTGCTCTATGGATGCATGACAAAGTGAGTCACAATTTTTGATGAAGGAATGTTAGGAAAAATTTGAGTTTTGGTCACCTATGTGAAATTTCCAATTTTAATAAGGTTGATTATAGAGCTACTAAGGCAACTATGAAACCATCAACATGTTGCAAGCATTTATTTTGTCTTAAGTTCTCTCCCAAAATTTGAATTCTTAGATGTAAAATCCTTTTTTCTTTCATTCTTGTTTTGTTGATTCTTGTTCCTTCTTATTCATTTGATTAGAATATATTAAAGTAGTTTGATTCCTCTTATTAAATATGTGATTGAAGTATGGTGTAGTTGAATCTCGATACCTATTTAGAAATCAATATTCTTGGCATCAAAAAAATAATGTTTAAGGACATAGTAGCAAGAACCATGTACAAAAAAATAACACAAAAGAAGCATAGTGTCATCAAGACTATTATTTATAATAATCACATATTAACAAGCAAAGAGTCAAATGTACATAGATTTTGTGAGTCTCACCACCCAGCATCTTCTCATATTATAAATGTAAAATTTTATACACATAATCCCTTAAGTACATTTACATATATAGCCAACTTTGCATTCTACTCTTGATTTTAGATAGACAAAAAGTGACAATAGGGTATTTGAATGATAAATGATGAGAAACACAGCATGAGCTTAACTATGCAAGCTTCTCTTGGAAAGGAAAAGTTTGGCAAATCTTCCTCGTACAACAGATACTAGGTGTTGCTGCCTTGAATACAATAGGGATGAATATCTCATAAAATTTAGAGTTGAAATAATGTAATTCCTGACGCCAAAGAAATCAATGATGAAAAATGTAAGGACCATGTAAAGTAAACAAAATCTGAAATCATTAATAATCAAATTCTATATAAAAAACCAGAACTTTGATCGAGTTTGAAAGACAGTTCTCTTTGACTTACTGTTCTTGCTTCAATGGTTCAGCAGGTTGAAACTATCTTCCTTCATTTGAGAAAGTTAAGGAAGCCACTGAACTTGAAATATAAGACTTCTCTTCAGCATACCGCAACTTATTTGCTCCCCTGGATCTGGACACCCTCAAGGATGTTAGGGACACTGTTCCAATTGAATTAGGATAAATTATGACGACTGGAGGGCAAGAGAGATGAAGGTATTTTCTAGCCACTAACATTGGGTGGTGAGTCAATGTCCAACTGGTTGAAATCAAAACACTGTATCAAAAATCTAAAATAGAAATGCCTAATTGCATTAAAAATTTGACATTATCCAAGAAAACAAGCATTAAAATGAATGCGAAAGACCATACCAAAATTGTGAAGCTTAATTTCTATTGTACTTCTTGGCCTTGGAATTTCCTCACTCGTACAGATTTCTGCTTGGAGTTTTAGGATAGATAAGGGGATTACCCAGTTGATGACCAGAAGCATAATGAGGTGGATGACTTAATACAACTCCTCAACCATAACTGTAACTAGTTATATTCATGTTAGGATGGACAGATCTTCCCTTGAACCTGTTGTACCATTTGTAAGTCCCGTCTTCTGGCATCTCTGTTTCATTTATTTTTTAAGCCAGAATGAGTAATGTATTTTGATGAATCAAATCATCTTTGTGCAATGAAAATCTGAAATCCCATGCTCCATAGAAATGTTGGTGGAATTTTAAGCATTTATCACCTATATTCTAAACTGGCATTGTGAAAGAACTGCTGTGTATCTGTACCTTTCATATGCTCTGTACAGTTTACTCACCTAGGTAAGTCATTCAATGCAGTTGGGCTAATATCAACCAGTTCATCCTTCCTCCTGTTCTGAACAATCTTTCTACCTATAGTACTTTTTTCTGTTAATTCTGCATTTTCAACCACGCAATAATTAACATTTCATTAGGGTCAGTACTTTCAAATGCTAAAATAGTAGTTATACCTATTGTTTATGCATCATGAGGCTTGCTATTAAAAGTGGAACCTTTCTTAATAGCATATTTCTTACCATTCAAATCAATTCTGAAGATGTCATGAATTTTGTGCTTTCCACACAAAGAGTGTTTTCTAATCCACACAATGTTAAGTCTGGAAAATTAAGAAGCTGTGCACTACCATGCCCCTCCCAAGTATTCAACATAGACCTGTTTAATTTTTTCAGCAATCTTTTCATCGGGAGATTTTACATTATTTGTCAATTTACAAGTTCCATAAAAAACTATATTACACCACATATAAATGTCTGAAATAGTGTATAGGTGACATAAAGGGAAAAACTCTTGCAAAGAGTGTAATCTAACAAGAAGAAATATTTACAACATATCAGAATCACTCGCAACAAAATGAAGATACTACGATTTTTCATGGAAAAAAATACTACAGATCCTTATTTTCTTAAACCCTACATTTGACTTTAATTTATTAGTTGTCTATTTACCACTTTCAAGAAAACAGAAAACCAGTCCAAAAGAAAACCAAATTTGATCTCCTAACAATGTGAAACATTAACTGAGTGTCTTAAGCTGGAATAATGTAAGGCCGATGCAAGCAATTGGAAAGGATAAACCTACTTTTTCTCACACTCCTGCCCAATAGATCATTATTTCGGCACAATAGATTGCTTCTTCTCAGAAACTTTGAACTAAATGATCAATCATAGCTGCCTTGGCCCTTTGGAAAGATGATGTCTGTGCGTGCACATCAATATAAATTCCTTGTTAAGCAACACCTCCCCTCCATTAGTTTTAACTTTTTAGTGGCTCAGCTGTCATAAAATAAATAATATTCATAAAAATTTCTTGTTAAGCAACAGCACAATAAAAAACAGAGCTCAAACAAGCTCTGACTTAAAAGAGTATTATTCAATGCAATGCGCTTGACAAAATGAAAGGTGAATACCAGCTATTTCAAGAAGAGCGGGTATGAGAATGAGGTGCCGTATACAAAGCCATGATTGTTTCCAACTCCAATCAAAATTTGCTAAAATAATTGAGAAATTTGAATTAAAAACCTGTGCACTGAAAGCATATCAACGTTCAACAGTCAGGAATAATGTAGCCAGAGGCAAGAAAGAATGTATCCACTCGTCTGAAACAAACCTCTGGTTGAACTGTACCGCTCCTTGAAATAGATAATAAACATCCAAGACCAGAATCTTCAAAGTGTCGGAGAAATTTATAAAATACAATTGAAAAATTTATCCTTTCCACTCAACTCATTGACCTGCACAGAGTGATGTTGAACCAGTTTAGAAAAGAACAAACATAATTTACTTGCTCTGCAGAACAGGTCAGAACTATTAATAATGTTTATCAAATGTTCGAAATTTCACCATAAGTTTATGTTAAATTTAAGTTTGCTCTTGTATACTGAAAGTTAGAAATCACTATGTCGATATCTAGCACTCACTATGTGGAATCAATATGGCAATTGAAAAACCAACGAAAAATCAGAATTGAACATGTAGATTGAAATTATTTTTTCCAAGAAATTTTCTTTTCTGGCTAATTGAGTTTGTACCTATGTAACTCGCCAACATGACAGTCACAGAACTGATAATGATAGAATTATATAAATGAATTTGTTGTACTTCTCTATTTTCAACGAGAGGAAACTGCATTTATTTAGGACCAAACCGTGCTCCACTTGGGAATGTTAGTGCCTGATCTAAATATCTAACTGGATATTGCTGACTTGCAATTGAAACCTGGGCAAAAAGACACATGAAGATTAACTTCAACAAACTAGTTTTAAGCTATTGTACAAAATCATCAACATTATAAAGAAAATTTGTAACTTACTCCAAAATCATTAATAAAGAAAATTTGTGAATTAAACTTACTCTTTCTCTGTTGGGTCATCATTATGGTGTCTTGAATATACAGGTGTATAGGAGATGAAGATCAGAAAATATCTTATTTTGTAGAATATAATTTTTCTTTGAATGTTTGAAAAAGAGAATCAATAATACCATCCATAACTCTGAAGCATTTTGCACTCCAAGGTTTGCTGAAACATAACACCCAAATTAGAATTGAAAACCCAAATGCATAGCCCATTCCCATTCCCACATCCCACCATATATCATCCTCCAGCACTTCTTTATTTTTTTTGTCATCATTAGGAGAAGCAAGATGATTTCCTGAGCATGACACATTGATTTGTAGGCCACATAGATCTAAATTGTTGGAAAATGACGAGGAATCAAATGTCATCATTTGTCCTCCTTGTGGTATCATTCCTGATAGTTTATTATGAGACACATCAAAGTAGCTCAAATATGTGAGATATTGCAGCTCAGTAGGAAACATCCCAGACAATTCATTTCTGGAAAGATCAAGTGATTGTAGCTGTACCATGCTTCCCAAGGATTTTGGAATCTCACCACTGAAATGATTTCTTGAAACATTGAGAATTATCAATCCTTTGAGGGATTCAATATTCCAAGGAATTTTACCTGATAAATTATTGTTTGACAGATCAAGGCACTTTACTAGTCTCAAGATTCTTGAATACTTCATATCTTGTCCTTTGTTCTTAATGATTATGCTATCTATATAAATTGCACCAACATTCGTATAATTTAATTGGAGAGTTTCTTTGTTTTCTGTCTGATTTGCCATTGCACTCAAGTTCATAAAGCCACTTGGAATAATGCCTGAAAATTGGTTGCTTGACATATCCAATATCTGAAGATTTTGCAAGTTTGATAATTCTGAGGGTAGTGTGCCAAAAAAATTGTTAGATTTTAGTATTAAGATGCGAAGACTTTTCAAGCTTCCAATCCAACTAGAAATGTCCCCATTAATATTGTTATTCCTTAGATCTAGGATTTCCAAAGAACTGCAATTTGCAAGGGATGATGGTATGTTCGCTTTTAGCCCATTGAGACCTAGTTTCAATGTTTCCAGAGAAGTCATGTCTCCAAATATATTTGGAATTGTGCCCTTGAGATTATTGTTTTCTAGATCTAACATGGACAATTTAGAGCACTCGTCTAAACTCAAGGGAATCTTACCACTTAGCCAATTATTTGACAACTCTAAAAAGTGCAAATTATTTGACTCACAAAAAGTATGTGGAATGGGTCCATCAAATAGATTCTCTGAAAGATCCAAAAAATGCACATTTTTTTGTAAAGAAAGGGGAATATTTCCTTGTAACTTATTATTATGCAAATCAATAATTAATTCATCATAAGAATTGTGTTCAAATCCAAGCAGCTTGAAGGGTAAATTGCCTACAAACTGGTTAGAAGAGAGGTTAAGATATTGAAGGGACATAGAATCCCACAACCAATTAGGAATATTTCCACTTAGAGAGTTTTGAGACAAATCTAGTGACTTTAAGAAGTATTGCGTTGAAATGAAATTTGGAAAATCCCCTTGTATATTACAAGAACCCAAATCTATGGCTTCAAGTTGAAAATTAGGAAGATAAGTGGCATCGAATTTTATGGTCAACATATTCATTGAAAGATACAAATCCTGAATATTGGGGATTTTATCAATAAATGAAATTGTGTAAGTTCCACTTAGTTGGTTGTTGCTAAGATCAAGTTGTGTGAGTTTGGTGAGGTTATCCAAGAAGGGGATTGTACCTTTCAAAGAGTTGGAACTCAGGTCAAGATATGAGAGCTTTGACAACTTACCCAAAGATGTTGGGATGGTGCCACTCAAAGAGTTACCATAGAGGTTAAGTTCTGTGAGCTTTGACAGCTTACCCAAAGATGTTGGGATGGTGCCACTCAAAGAGTTACCATAGAGGTTAAGTTCTGTGAGCTTTGACAGCTTACCCAAAGATTTTGGGATGGTGCCATTCAAAGAGTTATCACTCATATGAAGATATGTGAGCTTTGATAGCTTACCCAAAGATGTTGGGATGGTGCCACTCAAAGAGATACCATAGAGGTTAAGTTCTGTGAGCTTTGACAGCTTAACCAAAGATGTTGGGATGGTGCCACTCAAAGAGTTACCATAGAGGTTAAGTTCTCTGAGCTTTGACAGCTTACCCAAAGATGTTGGGATGGTGCCACTCAAAGAGTTACCAGAGAGGTTAAGTTCTGTGAGTTTTGACAGCTTACCCAAAGATGTTGGGATGGTGCCATTCAAAGAGTTATCACTCATATGAAGATATGTGAGCTTTGATAGCTTACCCAAAGATGTTGGGATGGTGCCACTCAAAGAGTTACCATAGAGGTTAAGTTCTGTGAGCTTTGACAGCTTACCCAAAGATGTTGGGATGGTGCCACTCAAAGAGTTAGAACTCATATCAAGATATGTGAGCTTTGACAACTTACCCAAAAATGTTGGGATGGTGCCACTCAAAAAGTTAGAACTTATATCAAGATATGTGAGCTTTGACAGATTACCCAAAAATATTGAAATAGTATCATTCAAATAATTATTATACAGATCAAGATATATTAAGCTGAACATGCTACCAATCTCTCTTGGAATCTGACCCCTAAAGTTAGAGTTGTGAAAAATCAAATACCTCAATTTGCTGAGCTTGTGAAACTGTGAAGGGATGGCAAGAGGAGGGAAGAAGGCATTCCAACTGAGGTCCAAGTGCTCAAGATGCTGCAGTTGGAATAGTCCCCCATGAAGTTCCCTCCACGACATGAAAGGCCAGAAGTGATGGATATCAGCAATCCATGAGGCATTCAGGGAGTGAGGACTGAGATCCAAGGAAAAGACATGGGCAGTGATTGGGTGACAGGTGACTCCTTCCCACGCGCAGCAGTTAAATCCCTTCCATGATTGCAGCGTATAATGAGAAGAAGTGAAGTTGAGACCCTCTTTAAAATCTAAGAGGGAATTTCTTTCATCCGCATAACATGCGAAAGAGCAGGGCATCACTACTACTAATAACAACAAGACCCACATCATCACCATCTTCATTGCAGATTGCACAACAATTCTTTGTTCCTCCAAACAACTTGCTCTCTGTGAAAATAATGGAAATCAAAGCTGATTTATAAGTGCATTTCTCCTATCACTGGAAACTTATTCTACGTTTATTCTACCGGCGAAAGTGGGGCGAAATCTCCTCCATTCAATTTTCCACACTTCTTCATAATGTAGTTGGAATAGTATATTTTAGAAAACTTGTTGAAAATTGAATGCACTTATGGCGTTTCACTGAAGTTAATGCAAATTTCCAGGCTTGTTCCAAGTCTATTGGAAAGATGACTTCTGCCGTCGGTTTTATGGCTTTACTAGTTTTTCTTCCCATACAAATTCAATACAAGTTTTTCTACGACACGTTCAATGATTTTAATGGAGAGGAAATATTGGCAAATCAATGGGCCCTGTAACTGTTTATTACAGGACAGTACGTCATCTCAGTGTTCGTTTGCTTTGTCATTTTTTTCCCCATAGAATTGCAATATGATTTTACTCGGTTTCTCAACTTACAAATTCAATATAACTTAGAATATTCTTCCTACCATTCAGTTTCAATTATGTTGTGGTTATAATAAAATCAAATCACTAGTATCAATTTCCTACAAATTTCTGGTAAAAAAGTAGATTATTTTAATGAATTTTAAATTATGTAAATTATTTTTTTAATTGTCATATTTTGTCAAAGTTGTATATAAGGTTATGCAAATTAAATTGTTTTAATAAGAATTGTGTAGCAATTAGTATCTTTAATGCCCTCAAGAATACGAAAACTTATGTCCAAGTATTATGTCTTCTTGCACCCTTGTAGTGCTCATGCCTTTTGTACGTATTTAAAAGCTTCCTTAATGCGTTTGACTTGGATTTAATTCATGGTCTATAATCTCAAATAGTTCAAAACTTGTTTAGCTATATTTATGTAGAAAATATATATTGGTTAAGGAAGTAAGATTAATTTTTCTCGGATTGTTATATGTAGTAGTCTTTACAATATGCATTTTTGTTTTGTATTGATGTTTTTAAAACGAGACAAATGACATCAAGAATTTCTTAGATAAGAATGTATTTACATTTTCATCTTGCACAGTCAAGGAATCGCCCCTTTTTTTTTGGGTAGATGTCAAATGTTGGAGCTACATAGTTAGAAAAAAGTAGACATGAAGTTAGATGACTCTCAAGCCTATTTTAACTAGTCTTATTTTTGGGTATGGTTTTAAAAATTTATGTATGTATTAGGGTTGTAAACATATTATATAATTGTTGTAATGGGTAATTTAAAGGAAATGTTGTTTTATCTTTGTTTTCTTTTAAGATAATGGATAATGTAAGATTGGTTAATAAATTGGGTGTAGTTAGAGTTTACTTTGATAGAGAAAATGGTGTGGATAGTGGTGGGAGGAGAAAGTGTGAATATGGTGACCATCTATCCTACCTTCTAATATCCAAATTTACCTCCCTACAACTTTTTTTAATAGTTCATATAAATACATTAATAATTACTGATCAAGTACATCATATAAGTAAAGGTATATGATAAAAGAAAATTTTGACCACTACAAAACCAATGTTATAAATTTTTTATAGAAGACTATGGGTCTATATTTAAAATTAGTGTAAGAGGTCATGATTGTCTCAAAAGGAGATGAAGGGAAGATAAAATATTTAAAGTAGCATAATATAGATTTCTACTAGCTTATTATAATATTTGTACTTGGTCTTCATTGAGTTGCTTATTCTCTTTTATTGGCATATATGGCCCAGTACTCAAATAATATTTTCTTGTAGTTTTGGGGCCATTTAGAATTGGAAAATAAGTTCAGCCTTGTAAAGTGGCATTCCAAAGTTCATGGAACTAGTAGTTCTAGAAAAAATCGAATGAGTTCCATAACATAGTTGTTTTGGGTATTGATTTAGTTGCTTCTTCTCTTCTATTGGTAGATTACTACATGCTTTTTGGTAGTGATCAAATAATGTTTCCTTATAGTTATAAGGCCACTCAAAAATGAAAAAGATGTCACAAAAAGTAAAGTTACGTAGCTCATCCAAACGAGTACCATAATGTACTTGTTTGGCATAAGAAATAGCTAAAGCATAATATACACTGGCTAAAGACTTGAGACCTATTTTTATGAATTCCAAGGTCTCAATAACATCCTTTCCAACTTGGCCATAGATATACACTAATCTTGTATAGGTAAAAATTTAGGTGACAAACCCTAACGTTGTATTTTATAGAGTGGAAATTCTAGTGGCAATCACAAGGCCCAAATAATAGGACAATATAAGGTGTAGATTCATTCCAAAGATCTTAGAATGTACCTACATTATTTTGGATATGTGTTTGTCTCCATGTACAACAATGTCAACTATTGTTTATTGAATAAGGAATATTGTATAGGCTAGAACTAACAAGTTAGAATTAAGAAACATATTAAATTTAATAAATTGATCATTTATAATTCCTTCATTATTCACTAGCTTGGGCCCTACTTAATTCTTGTGCAATGCAATATGCAAACTTAGTGTTTGGAAAATGAATTCATTCCACTTTGCATGCATCACGAGTTGTACACTCATGCATGTCTCTTTAGAAATTAGTTGACAAACAAAAACCTCTGACTTGTTGTCATTGGATTTATTTCTACAACCTACACAACTTTTCAAGCACTAACCAAAGCCACACACTCTTAAACATATAGTTGTGCATTTGTTTCTTTAAAAGAGCTACTAATGTTCTTAGTCATGAGTAAGGAAACAATAGGTAGAAGGTGTTAACATTTTAATTTCTCTCTTGAAGACAACTCAAATTGGAATAGTATGCGACATAAAGCTCTCTTCAAATTATTAGGGGAAACTCCTTGGGATTGAAAACTACCCTAGATACTAAGCTATAGACAAAATATATAGTTATGAACTATGTAATATGCTTTTAGGGGGGTTTGCATAAGATGGGATAACAACCTATTTCTTTGTCATTTTTTGCCTTGGGTATGAGGACAAGATTGGTAACAACTCGTGTCTCATAAACAAGATTTTGAGACATTTAGAATGAAAACAATTAATCTAAATGCACAAATAAAATAATTTTTTATTGGTTAAAATAGAAAGCAATAATCAAATGCAAACAAAACTTCACAAGGAATAACAATTGACACCAACAACACATGATTCTAAGAACTAAATAGCTAGAAAATTCTGAAACTTTTTTAAAAATTTTAAAACTTAAATTAAAAATAACTATAGCCTAATAATATAGGATTTTTAATAAATATAAAAAATGAAATAAATTATAATAATAAAATAGGAAAAACAATAAATTTTAAGATAAAATAAATACAACGGTTCTATTATAAGATACTTTTTCATTCATTTGCATTATTGATAGTTATAATTCTATCAAATAAAACTAAATCTTTGAAGATCTAATCTCTTTTAGTCATTGATTTGAATTTTTATTCAATTACATATCCAAAGTTAAACTAATATATGGATTGTTAAATCAATTTTTGTAACAAATTTGATAACATAAAATAGATGAATTGAGAAGAAGAGGGAACCAATATAGTTAATAGTTGTAATGTAGTGAATAACCTGCTTGCACATTCCACTCACAGATCAAATAAAGAATATTTTTTTACCCATGCATAATGTGCTGAGGAAAGTATGAAATGTGTGAAATAGGTGTTCAATCTACGAAGATACGTTAGGAATTTTCGTTGATAGTAATTAGTATTTATAATTAATTTCCTCTTTGTAATTGCTCTTTATGTTAGGCATATACATTGATAGTAGTTAGTTTTTATTTTGGCAATGAAAAAAATGTACGAGATATGTTATAAATTTTTGTAGCGAGTCTAAAACATCCAATGAATAGGGGAATTTGATTTTCAATTTTTCTAAGTAAAAACAAAAGAGTAGTAGCTTTGTGTTTGTTTTATGATAAGAGATATTGTATGATTCAAAATATATATGAAATAAAAAATCATTTTAGTTTATCTTTGTGTTTATTTTTTGCTCTTTGTTTTGTTCTTTATTTCTCTCCTCTACCTCTTCCTTCATGTGGTATCGGAGCCAAAGGTTATCAAGCCAAGTTTATCAGAGCACATGTTATTAAGAAAATATTTTCAAGAAATGTTTCAAGGAGCTAAGGATTATCCAACATAGAGCTTCATAGCCAGTAATGGCAGCTCCAAGCACAAGCCTAATAAATCAACAAATTCCTCGGTTCAATGGAAAAAACTATGACTATTGGTCAATCACAATGAAGACATTATTTAGTTCTTGAGACATATGTGAGCTTGTAGAAAATTGTCACCCATAACCAATAGATGGAACAACCTGCGATGCTTTAACTAAAGTAGAGAAGGACTTACTTAGGGATAATCGAAAGAAGTACTCCAATGCTCTATTTTGCATCTTCCAAGCAATGCATGAGAGTATCTTTTTAAGGGTTTTGACAATAAAAAATTCAAAACAAGAATGGGATATCCTCCAAACAACATATCAAGAAATAGCCAAAGTGAAAACAACTAAATTGTAAATGTTAAGAGGCGTTGAGACCATATACATGAAGGAGTATGAATCATTAGATTCATTCTTTACTCAAATTATTGGATTGGTTAATCAAATAAGATCTCATGGTGATACTCTTGAAGATAAGAGAGTAGTTGAAAATATTTTAAGAAGTTTTCCTACAAGTTT
This sequence comes from Sequoiadendron giganteum, assembly GCA_007115665.2. Taxonomy (NCBI): domain Eukaryota; kingdom Viridiplantae; phylum Streptophyta; class Pinopsida; order Cupressales; family Cupressaceae; genus Sequoiadendron; species Sequoiadendron giganteum. The sequence goes on along the minus strand of CM021100.1, from coordinate 8,155,516 downwards.
TGAATCTATTGTTGTGGCCATAGAAGAAACAAAGAGACTCTCACAATTTTTAGTAGATGAGCTTCATTCATCCCTCATTTCTCATGAGCATAGGCTAAGGAGGTCAACAAATTCATCTTTGGAGCATGCTTTCAAAACACAAGTCTCAATCAGTCATGGTAGAGGCAAAGGAAAATCAAATTTTGATGGAAGAGGAATAAATTCATATAGAGGTAGATGAACCATCCCAAAAAACTTAGGTGAAAGAGGCGATAGCCAAAATTCTAGTCAAAATCAATCACAAGGCCAAAGGTATAATAAATCAAAAGTTCAATGTCATCATTGCAAAAAATATGGGATTATATTATCCCATATCTTTGACTAGGATTCTATTTTGGTGATCAATTCTACTACATCCTTATACGAAAAGAAAATATTTTCACCTACTTTTGTTATAATGCGAGGGGTTAAAACCCTAAAATAAACCACTCAATTCATTTCTTTTATGTTCAATTCTTCTAGTTTTTTAACCACACTTTTAAATCATTTTCATAACATTTTACTTATTCCTCAATTTTTTTCATCTTTTATATTTTCTTTATGAATTTTGTTCATAAATTAGGTGAATGGAAATTTGTGAATTCACAATTCTTTCCATGTTTTATCATTCTTAAGTCATTCTTGAATGTGCAATCTTAGTGCCTCATCATTGAGGGTCTCCACAAAATTGAATATAATTGGGTCTATAGTTCTAACTTAGGCTATAAACAACTCTATTTCTTTAATATTCATGTTCATGCCATGTACATTGAGGATATACCTATCTCAATACTAGGGTTTTTATCTGTTCCATCCCTCTTTATACACTCTCTTTATGCTTCTCACACTTTTTCTAACCTTTTTCATTGTCTTCCATCTCAGTCCTAGGATTGTTTAAACATTCTTTCTTCTTCCTTCTTTTCTATCATGATCATTAAATTCTTTTCAAAACCTACCTTTGTTCATCTCACCAAAAAAATATTTTACTCTCTTGTTATCATTTTTTCCATAAATATTTAATTGATTTAATCTATACATCCTTAATTGCTTTCTTTTTAACATTTTGATTTATCAGGGGGTAGTACAAGACACCTAATACTACCAAATATTTATTTTTAATACCTACAATGATCTCTATCTTATTTTATATTCTAGCAAAGTAATTTTATAAGACTTACCTTTCAGTGCACTTATAGGTTTTCATCATTAATATCCATTAGGTTGCTCTTTTATTTTTCAACTTAATAGGAATAGATCCATCTAACCTATATTTTTTTTAGAAAGGCATGTACAGGGACATCATGACTCAGTCTAAAAGTCATTTTCAAGGGTTAATGTGTTGCATAGGACTAAGGACATAGAAAATTTTATTGGTAGCAATATAGATTGTTAATGAGGGTGGTCCCTACAAGATAATATCTATAAATTGAGGGTAGATTCCCTATCTATCTAAAGCTAACCTTAAAGATATTTGTGTTGTGAGGGAGTGAAAAGTGTTATAGTTTACTTGGATATAGATAGAGGTTGCTTGGATAGGCATAGAGGTTTCTTGGATATGGAGGCCTTTCGATTAGTCACAAATTTGATTTTTAGAAAGGAATTTGTATAGAAATCATTTCTTAGATAGGGAGGCTATCAAACTTAATCACATCAAAATGCACTCTCCCACTCGCTTTTGGTGGTTAGTGCATGTAAGACATATGCCATGTGTTTTGATTAGTCCAAGAAAGTGACTAGGTGACACATAAGAAAATGTTACTATTATTAGTATATGGCATTAGCTTGGTCATCAAAGGATTATCTTTTGGTGGGTTCTTATTGTTTGGTAGAATTTATAGAAGTCTTTAAGTTACATTGAGTAGTTGGGAACTAAGGTTTAGGCTTACCACATGTTGACTTAATTTTGCAAAACATTGTATAAAGAATCTTAGGAGTTTGAAAGGAAAAGATGCAAAGAGGAGTGAGGATCAATGAAAGGGATACCCAATACTGATGGAAGAAGAAGTGGGATCAAGGTGAGGGAAAATCTAATACCACTAAATAATATGGAAAAAAAAGGTAAAGGAAAGGGATCAAGGATCAGGGATATATATGCACTTTTTGGTAAAGGAAAATATAGAAGTCCTAAAATCTATGACTGGAGAGAAATGGACCGTTAGGGATCACAATGTGGTGTGCCTAATGCTAGAAGAAGAAAGAGCAAGGTAAAGAGGGTGGAAGACTTCCAAGGTTTGGATATCAAATTTACCACATACCTTATACCTTTTGGGTATGATGTTATGAGTAATCCTACAATTATGGGTCCCATAAGGAGGAAGAGAGATGAGAAGTGGGGTGAGGTAAATGAGTAGGGAAAATACTAAAAGTTCAATATTTTGAGACTTAAAGGAAAGGTGAATCCTCAAATTAGGAATTAGTGATGGTGAATACTCAATGTTAAAGGACATGAAGCATGGAAAAGAGTAAGTGGATAACAATTGAGTTTCATGGATTATTCTTATAGCTTAAGAAGTGCATGATTATATAGAGACCTAAAATTCTAGGGCCAAATGCAAAGACGGAGTAAACTATGATTTATCTGATTTGAGAGTATATCCTCGATCATAATCTTCAGGTTGATTCTACCAATTCCATTCTCCCCCTTATAGTGGCTTGATTGAGCCATGATGTGATTTTTGGTGTGAAATTTCTTTGAGGTTGTTGACTTGGTTAATTGCTTAGAATTTTTGTTTATTCATTTGAATTTAAACTTTCAAAATTTATACCAGTAGTGCAAATTTTAGTACTTTGGGATACTTGGCCAAAAAAATTCATATGATCCCTTGCCTTAAGGACTCACTCAATTGGACTTTAAATAAATTTAAAACTATTGTATTGATGGCAACACTTGAATTTTATTTTATTTCTAATATTTCATGTGGAATTTATTTAATGATCATCATTTTATCATTTGAGATTTATGCTTTTTTGAGGCCTACCCTTTAATTACTACTGCTAGTACATATGGAGTTTTATTTTGTATCCATTTTTTTTTTTTTTGAGAGGGGGGCGTTGTTAGGTTGTATAAAGGGGAAATAAGGTGGTTTGGAGAATTCCTTAAGGAGTTGTTATTTTCAAACTTATGGTTAGACTAGGATTATGTCTCTTTTTGTTTAGGGTTTTTAAGGTCCACCCCATTTTGTCTATGGTGCTAGGAAGGTGTGACATCACCTCTTAAAGAGTTCAGACTTGTTTAGTACCTCCAAATCTCAAATGTTAATTTATGGCTGCAAATTACTCGAGAAGTTCTCCATGATTCTTAGAGTTTCTTATGTGTGTTCTCCAAAGTGTAAAGTTGATTTAAAGTGTTATTTTCACTTTATTATGTGTTCCCCAAGGTCCTTAGTCATATGACTAGGGCTAAGATCTTTTTTAAAGGGAATATATTAAACCATGTGTGAATTTTGAACACTCTTCTATAGCCATTTATAGGAGTGACAAGATTTGATCATGTTGGTCAAGCCTTAGGGTGAGCATGATGTAGTGGGATGTATGGAATGATTCTGGTTGAGGAATATTTCCCACTACCTTGGTCACACAATTGAGAGACCAAATTTAAGAACAAGTGGTCTCATGGGGATTGCTCACACATGTGTGAGAAATAATCTTAGAAGGGTGATCCCACAATACTGGTTTACAATTTTTTTGCCAAACTAGACATTGAACTGATTTTTTTAAACTAAATCTTCACTTTCGGGCACCTATAGCAGCTAAATCGTGAGGAATTTGAAGATGATGTAAACTAGGGATTTGTGACATTTTGTCTGTAGATTCTAAATCTATTTTTTTCAGAAATTTTGGAATCAGATTGCACTTCTTTTTCCATCTCCTTAGAAAACTAGTTTTTAACAGTAAACACCATTTTTAAAGAGTGATGCCACTGGCTAACACATAACTTTTTTTCTATGAAGGATAAAATTCTTTTTTTTTTTAAATTTAGATTTGTAACTATGATATCTAGTGCATGGAATTGGTTTCATAGCATTTCTTTGAATATTTTTTTCTTAATTAAGTTTCAAAGTCAAACCAATTACAATTTAGACATGATTCACTGGCTAAAGCATAACTTTTTTGTATGTATTGAAATTCATTTTTTTGTTGGACCAGGGACATCAATATCTAATGCACTGATATTTTTCAATTTTTTTTTTTGATAATCTGCTATTTTTCCACATGTGCAGAACAAAGAGCTTGATTTTCAATGAAAAATCTATGTTTAATCAAACTAAAAAAATATATAATAAAACTAAAACATATTAAAAATATGTTCAATGGATAGCTCATTTTGAGGACTACCATCATCCAGTTGGGTCTGTGAAGTCTCCTCCATTTTCATCCTCAACCCGAGCTTCGAAAGGCAATTTTTTGTAGAGATTTGGTAGAAGAGGGGGAGAAAGGGGGAATAGGGGGGTTCGAGCAAACCTATGTTCGCTTGAACCCCCTAAAACTGTTCGATCGAACCCATTGAAAATAATATTAAAAAAAAAGCTAGTCAGACTAGTTCAAGTGAATCATTGGCCGACGTCTGCTCGAACCCTTGGCCGACCGATTAATATTATGTTTTTTTATAATTACATATGCATATAAATATGTGTTTATTTTTTCATTTTTTCAATATCAACATTGGAAGATTAATTCACATTTTTATCAAGTTCAAGTGAGATTTTGGATTTGTGAAGTCATCTTCCATCAAAGGAGATTTTGGAAATTTTAGGATTTGTAAAGGGTTTCTGAAGTCATCTTTTGGTCTAGAGGATTTTTGAACTCATTTTTTGGTAGAGTAAGAAAATGACTTGTAAAAGAACAAGAACAAATAAGAGCGAACCAAATTATTCAGAAGAACAACAACAAAAGAAGCACAAACAAAATTTGGCAAACTATCATAGAAAGAAACAAGGTATGCATATTTTTGTTCCTAACTTATCTATCTTATTTCATTTTCATACACTCACGGGGCTTAAAATTAACAAGTGCATTTACATACAAAGAGTTGGAAAGTTTTTATTATAAATAATTTTTTTTAATTTTCTCATATTTTGTGAGTTGCAAAATAATTTACATGTTCACATAAAACATTAACGGTTTCATTATCAGAAGGATGGGAAAGTTTGTTATCAATGAAGTCTTTTCTTAATTCTCTAAACCTCCTTGTTCATTTAATCAAGCGTGTCAACATTCAACAAATCAATAATTGTGCAACAATGTTAACTATCGGTCTTGATAATCAATCTACAATTTCACAGTGTTTGGAAACTTATAATGAAAGGGACGATGTTCTTCTTTTATCTGAACAAAGGACAAAGGCAACATTTCATGGTGAAAGGGATTTTAATTTACTTTTTCCTGAGCAAGGTACAGAGGTGACATCTTCTCGCTACCATTCATGTTTTTCCTCTGATAAAGAGCTTGAGACTTTTGTAGATGAAGCTCTTTCATCTATTGGGGAGCTACTTATAGAAGAGATTGAAACAGAGGTGTTAGGTGAAGAAGAAGGGAATAAACATTTTGATATTCCCTCTATAGCACAATCTCTATTGTCACCTATCAGTAGCAAAAAGTCACCTACTAAAAGAGGTAGGAAATCCTTAGTTGTGAAGCTTCAAGAGGAAATAGATGTAGGAATTCAATTTGCTTTAGATGCTCACAAGTTTGGTGATAGTGAAAAGAAAAAAAGGACCAAGGAGAGCATGTTGCTCTCCTAGGGTATTATGAAGCTAATTTCTTGGAATGTCAGAGGCATGAATGCCTCTAACAAAAGGGCCCAAATTAAGCACTAGTTAGATTCATGTGGGGCAGATGTAATGGTTCTACAAGAAACAAAATTATCAATAGAGGTGTTTGAAATTATTAGTAAAAACTGGTCTAAGTGGATATCTTTTCAATCTCCTTCACAAGGGGCTTCTGGAGGTCTGATTACTTTGTGGAATGATAAAATAGTAAGTATTTCTTAGGTTACTTGCGAGATTAATTGACAACTAATGAGGATTTCTCATTATGATTTAGCATTTTGGTTGCTAAATGTTTATGGGCCAACTAATTCAATGGGGAAAAAAAGTCTTTGGGTTAAGTTGACACAAATTCTAGATCAATTGGGTCAAGATAAGGTTATTATAATAGGGTATTTTAATGCTATAGCATCAACTTCAAAGAAAAAAGGTGGTATTTATCCATCTAAAAAGGATATGGAGGATTTTCAATCATTCATCCAAGGAAACGCTTTGGTGGACATAGTTCATTTGAATGGAAACTTCACTTGGACTAATAGGAGGAAACAATTTCTGTAAATTGCGGAAAGATTAGATAGATTTATTTCTTCTCCAAATTGGAGTGCATCTGAATTTGATTTATCATCTAAAATTTTACCTTTTAATGCTTCTGATCAGTTTGCAATTTCTTTGGATTTGTGTCCAAATAAAATTAAATCAAAACAAAATTCTTCTTTCAAATTTGAAGCAATGTGGTTTCATCATCCTCAATTTCTAAATTTATTAAGGAAATGGTGGTTGACTGCTCCTTTCAACAAGGGTTCCAAGATGTTTCAGTTGAGTATGAAATTGGATCACATGAAACAATAGATTAAATTATGGAATCAACAAGTTTTTAAAAATATTTTTGTACAGAAGGATTTGGTTTATAAAAGACTTTCTGATGTAAATGAAGCAATTATTGCAAATGGTTTAGATAATGTGTTATTTGAAGAACAAAAAATGTTGCAAGTGGAATGGAATGAATTGCTCGCCAGAGAGGAAGTGTATTGGAGGCAGAAGTCAAGAGAGTTGTGGTTAAAGGATGGGGATAGAAACACTAAATTTTTCATATCTCCACACAAATAAAGAAGTCAAAAAATTCAATTTTCTCAATACATGATAGTCTCTCAGGAGCATGTTTAACAAAGGAAGAAGATATTCAAAAAGAAGGCATAAAATTATTTTCTTCTTTGTTATCTACTTCTAAGTCTGATAATGATCAGATGGCAAGAGAAAGTGAGGATCTTATTCAGGCCATTCCTCAATTAATCCTTCCGGAAGATAATGAGAGATTCCTGGCTTCTTTTTCATTAAAGGAATTTAAAGAAGTTGTATTTTCTATGCCACCAGATAAGGGACCAGGCCCAGATGGTTTCACGACCATATTTTTTTCAGAAATGTTGGGATTTTGTGGGTTTAGATATTCTAAATGCAATGGAGGAGTCAAGAAAAATTGGTGGCATGTTAAGAAAATTTAATGCAACACATATTGCTATTATTCCTAAGACTACGCAACCACATACATTTTCAGATTTTAGGCCTATTTCATTGTGCAACACTATTTACAAAAATTTTACTAAGGTCATATATCTTCATTTACATCCACTTGCATCCAAAATTGTTTCAGAAGAGCAAGGGGGTTTTGTACCTGGTAGGGAGACAACATAGGGTGCAATAGTAGCACACGAAGTTCTACATTCAGTGGCTACTAAAAAAATCTCTTCTATGATTATTAAATTGGATATGAAAAAGGCATATGATAGGGTTGATTGGGTGTTCTTGAATCAGGTGCTTCTCAAATTTGGTTTTTTAGCTAAATGGTGTAAGTGGATGATGAATTATTTGTCATCTGTGAAATTTTCAGTCTTATTAAATGGCTTTCTATTTGGATTTTTTGGATCAACACAAGGTGTTCGTCAAGGTGATCCATTGTCACCTTTTCTATTCATAATTCTAGCAGAGGCTTTGAGTTGATCAATTCACAAAGCTCATATCCAAGGTTCTATTCAGGGAATTTCAATTTCAGGTCCAAATATTACAACAACTCATTCTTTGTTTGTTGATGATACTTTACTCTTTGGTAAGGCAGTTATATCTGAAGCACATCATTTTAAATCAGTTCTTGACAAATATTGTTCAGTTTCAAGGCAAAAAATTAATGATGCTAAATCAAAAGTGTATGTGTTTAACACAAAATCTGTTGTTGAAAAGAGGATAGTGAAGATTTTAGGATTCCAACAAGCTCAACTTCTATGCAAATATCTTGGTATTCCCTTTTTTGCAGGGCAGAAAAAAGTCTCTTACTGGCATAAAATTATCCATAGCATAGAATCAAGAATCATGTCTTGGAAAGGCCATTGGCTATGATTGTTTGGCAGAATTTTGTTGGTCAAGACCATTTTGTCCACAATTCCAAATTATTATTTGTTTGTTCTAAGAGCTCCAAAATCTATTATTTTTCAAATTCAAAAATTGATCAAGAAATTCTTGTGGTTAGGTAACATGGACAGTAAGAAGAAAATTCCTTTAATATCATTAGAAACCATGTGTTTGGAGAAGTTAAAGGGGATGGGGCTCTTCATAATATGGTAGAAATAATATTGCATTAGGTGCAAAAATGGTTTGGCACATGTATGCTAAGCCTCATTTGAAATGGTGTAAGATAATGCAACGAAAATATTTGGATAATGAAAATCCATCAAGAATATTTACAGTTTTAAACTCACCTTCAGGTTCTATGATGTGGAACTTTTTAGTTTCTTGTAGAAAAACCATTATTCCACATTTAACCTGGGAGGTAAATGATGGGAAAAAGGCTCTTTTCTAGAAAGATTCGTGGAATAGGTTTCCAAGTTTGAGTTCATTGCATGACTTTCATATCATAGAAGATTTGTTGACAGAAAGTTGGGGTGATAGAGTTAGTGATTATATTCTTCATGTGGATCCACTGTTTGGTAAAGCAATTTGGAAGGATTGTTCAGGGCTTGCAATCAATGATGAGCATAAGGTGCTCTTGCAATCTATCCTACAGAAAAGGCTTGTGTATTGCACTGCTGGGGTTGATTTTTTGATGCAAAAAATCTCACACAATCTAAGCCATAAATCATTGCAAAGAACATTATGGATTATGGAAACTTGATATCATTAATATGGGTAAAGTCAAATTTTGGTTCTTACACAATTAAAGAGGGTTATAAGACAATTTCACGATTAGGGGCATAGTTAGTGAAACAAAGAGCGTATAACTTTTGCTGGAATTCTATAATTTTTCCTAAAGCTGGTTGTTTTTCATGGCTAGCTATCAGGAGCAAGATTCTAACTAGTGATAGGCTCTCAAATTTACAGATTGCAAATCCTTTTAAATGTGTTATTTGTAATGAGGAATTTGAAGATGTAAATCATCTTTTCTTGCAATGTTTAGTAGCACAAACGTGTTGGATGTTTGTGTTAAACAAAATGAAATGGTATTATCCTTTACCAGATACTCTTTGGAAATTATTCTCAAGTTGGCCAGTTTTGTTTACTAATTCCTTTCTTGCAAGTATTTGGTCAGTAATACCTAAATCAATAGTTTGGGCTTGATGGTGGGCAAGAAATAGATTTATTTTTCATAAAGAAAAAATTAACCTCAAATTGGTGTTGAATACCTTAGAGCAATCAACCTCAGAAATTGTCAACGCTTATGTGTGTAAAGTAAAGCATGTTGGTTCAACCTTTTTCGATTGGGATTCAAAACTAATGATGATTTGGCCTCTACTTAAACTATTTTTTAAAGGAAGCTTGCATAATCCAACTCAAAAAGTCGATAGAAAATAAATAAGATGGAAACCTCCAACAAAGGGGTTGTTTAAGCTGAACTGTGATGGAGCCTCCAGGAGAAATCCAGGTTTTTCTGGAGCAGGTGCTATCATTAGAGGTTATAAGGGGTTGGTATTGTGCGCTATGTCATATAAATTACAAAATGGAACCAATAATGAAGTAGAGGCTCAAGCATTACTTCATGGTTTAAAATTAGCTCTCACTTTTAAGATCACAAAGATTCAAATTGAAGGAGACTCTTTGTTAATCATTAATGCATGTCGTGAGCGATTGTTGGTAAACTGAAAGTTGGGCTATATAATGAAACACATATGGGCATTATTAGGAAAATTTGAATCCTATCAACTTATTCGTGTCTATAGAGAAGGTCACAGTGTTGCAGATTATTTGGCCAACTCAGGTTGTGATCAACTAAGTGAAGAAGTTTGTCATGATGTTCAATCTCTGCATACTAAATTAGTTGAATTGCTATCATGAGATGAAGGAAATTTTGGTTGAATCATGGATTAATATGTCATATGGTTTGTAAATCTGTGTTTGCATAGTCGATTTTGGTATGTCAGTAGTAAGAACTTACAATTGAAATCACTACAAAATATTAATGCGATAGAAATAAGAATATAATTTTTACTTCTAGCTATACAAGCATGGTTCAATGTCATGTTAGTTATTTATAATTGCAATAATTGGCTTTCAATTAATAGTGAAGATATAAATGATCTCAATCCCAAGTTATTAAGAGCCTTCTTGAACCATTAGGAGATTAGGCTTTTCCAAACATATGCCTATTGAATCCTCAAGGTTGTACTATAGGATTATGGACACAAATAAGGATTTTGGAACTTGGTTTAGAATCTATGTGGTTCATGCTATATAGGTTTTTAATATCTCCACAGTTGAGGCTTTTTTTCCTCAAGGATCAATAGGAATGTGAGAACTTTAAGCTATCATAGGTGGTTTACATGCAAGAATTCCTCACATTATTTAAATGATTAAATGCATTATTTATTCATTGCACAAACTCCCATTGGTAGTTATCATTGTTGTTAACCACTAGCTCATCTAATATACATTATGTGTTGTACAAAACAAAATTAAACATTAGATAAATTAGGCACTATTGCAATGGACATTGCACTTGAGCTATGCTATATTCTATAAACATGCCATGTTTAACACAAAATTGTCTAGGGCTCTCACAAACTACCATATGATGCTATAATTAAACTTAGGATCTTTATGAACCTTTAGGAAGAATGAAATAAGAGTTTCGAAAGTACCAAATGTCTACATTTTGATTTCACATAATGAATATTGATCTAGAGCATTATATGAGAGATGAATTGAGTCCACAAAGCCCAATTGTCTAGGAACATTTTATAATTTGCATTTGTTGATTTGAATATTTCATTGAAGAGATGGCACAACCCATTTGTTCCATAGAATTCTTAAGTTCAAGAATCTTTGATTTCATTCAAATGAAAACAATTAGATACTCCACTTATAGTGCATCATCTCTCACTTTCTTGGTTTGCACATGTAAACTCATATGCAATACTTTTTCTTGACCTCTAAGTGAATTTTTAAACTCATTTCAAGCCTAAAAATTGCTTATCATCTATTTCCAATTGTATTTATTCCATGGAATTCTTAAGTTCAAGAATCCTTGATTTCATTTGAAAAAAGTTAGATACTCCACTTATAGCATCATCTCTCACTCTCTTGGCTTGCACATGTAAACTCATATGCAATACTTGTTCTTGAACTCCAAGTGAAGTTTTAAACTTATTTCAAGCCTAAATTTTTTTTATCATCTATTTCCAATTGCATTTGTTCCATGGAATTCTCAAGTTCAAGAATCTTTGATTTCATTTGAAAAAAGTTAGATATTCCACTTATAGCATCATCTCCCACTTTTTTGGCTTGCATGTATGTAAAATCATATGGAAAACTTGTTCTTGACCTCTAACTGAAGTTTTAAACTAATTTCAAGCCTAAAAATTGCTTATTATCTATTTCCAATTGCATTTGTTCCATGGAATTCTTAAGTTCAAGAATCTTTGATTTCATTTGAAAAAAGTTAGATACTCCACTTATTGCATCATCTCTCGCTTTTTTGGCTTGCATGTATGTAAACTCATATGCAATACTTGTTCTTGACCTCTAAGTGAAGTTTTAAACTCATTTCAAGACTAAAAATTGCTTATCATCTATTTCCAATTGCATTTGTTCCATGGAATTCTTAAGTTCAAGAATCTTTGATTTCATTTGAAAAAAGTTAGATACTCCACTTATAGCATCATCTCTCACTTTTTTGCCTTCCATGTATGTAAATTCATATGCAGAACTTGTTCTTGACCTCTAAGTGAAGTTTTAAACTCATTTCAAGCCTAAAAATTGTTTATCATCTATTTCCCATTGCACTTGTTCCATGGAATTCTTAAGTTCAAGAATCTTTGATTTTATTTGATTTCATATGTTCAACTCCACTTATATAGCATCATCTCTCACTTTCTTTGCATAATATTTTGTGACATGTAGAAAGGGCTCAACAAGTAGGAAGTTCTCAATTAGAAGTTGAGCCAAATCTAGATTTTGTTGCTGAAGAACGCATGGACCTTGAAGATAGGGAGGAGGCCTAAGTTTAAACAATGCATGTTGGAGAGGGGTCAGGATCACTTCCTTCTACTAATATGGATGAACATATAAAACAAGCTAAAAGGGTGAGGAAATAAATTTCTTATAGAAATTTAGATCATTTACTTGAAATTGATATGGAGAAACTGAAATGTTATGCCAACCAACCTACAAATAGGAGTAAGAGGTCATTGACTAAATATATAAATGGAATAATCAATGAACATTTCAATCATCTTGAAAAACTTGAAAAACTCAACTTTATCACGTTTAATTCTTCGTAATGAGCTGAAAGAGTCATTACAATTGTTGGGTGTACATTCAGCATCAAATAAGAAGAAGCACATGAGATTACAAAAAGATATTGTTGAAAATGTTAAAAAGAGTTTAGATTCCATTGGGAAAGGATCTTGATCAGTGGATAAGGCCACTTCAAGAAGGGTGATGTTGACATCTATTTTAAATCAAGATATATCAAAAAAAAGAAAAATGTTTGCACTTTCGACTTAAATTGGTTATAGTAGAACCACACTAATAAAATATGAGAAAAGGAGAAAGGTTTTGGATGATAGTTTAGAAGGAAATTGGGCAATTATGTGTAGAGCTCCCCATTCTAATAGGATTGAAGATGTTATTAGGAAACTTGATCTCAAGTTTTTGGAATGAAGAGACTCGTCCATCATCGAATACTAGAGATGTTATGAGACACGGGATTGGGCCCAATATTTATGAAAATCATATTAAACATTGGCTATACATAACACAACTTGAAATGTATCTGAAATTTTGTAATAAATATCCTCATATAAAGATTGGGCAAACAATGTTTGAAAGGTTTAAGCCATATTATGTGAAGATAAACAAGTTTTTTGAAACTTGTTGTTGTCATTATCATATTGAATTTGATCTCTACTATCAGGTGTTTCAAAATATGAGAGAAGAAAGTTATGGTTTTCAAAATGCACCTCCTAAACAGGTAAGTTTTTTCATAAAGGATATGTTATGTGATCATGAAAATGGACTTCAAATAAACTGCATAAATGGACTTTGTGAAACATGTGGAAATTTGGCTAAATTCCCTTCAAGAAATGAAGATACTGACCTAACAAAGACAGTAAATTTCAAGATTTATATGTATGTAAAGTTTCAAGCAAATTTTGGGAAAGAATCCACAAGGTTAAACTATGTAGAAGAGGAAATTCTTATTGGAAAATTTATGGAAGATTTTCGAAAATTGATACAACCATACATACAACATTCTTTTTATTCTAAGTGGCAAGCACAACAATTTCAAACATTAAGAGATACTTTCCCACTTGGAACAGTTTTATTAGTAGTCGACTTTGCAAAAAATTACTCTTTTGTACATTAAAAAGAGATTCAATCAAAATATTGCTTTTCAAAGAAGATCACTATTATGGTTCATGTGTGTTATTGACATGCATATTTGGATGGTGTTGAGAGTACAGATGAACAACGAGTCATTAAGAAATGTTAGTGTAATTAAATGTGTTGTACCTTAACCTAGGTCATGATTACACCTTAGTTAAGTTTACTTAGGGACCACATAGGACCTTTGGTGGGTCCAGTGTGAATCTTTTCCACCTTTGGTGGACTTATCATGTTATTAATTTATCACTTCCACCTTTCGTGGACATATCATGTGATTACCTCTCCACCTTTTGTGGGCGATCCACCATTTGTAGTGATTATCATATTATCACTTTTCCACTTTAGGTGGAGTGATAGATTTTCATAGTTATCTCATGTCATAAGATTACGACACTTGTCATAATCTTATGCCCTTCTATGTTCTCACCTTGGCTATATAACCAAGGGATCTCTCATTTGTAAATCAATCACAATCATATTGATAAGAATACAGTTCATTCTTGTCACATTCTATTCTCTTCTTTGTGCTTTCCATTTGGTCTCAAGATATTGGTAGCCATAGCCAATTCTAACAAGAAAGACTATCACTTTTATATTAGTGATGATAAAGAGTATGACACATTTTTTGTACAACATTGTTTTACAAATCTTTTTGAGAATTTGAGAAGCAGGGGTGTAAAATTTGGAAAGCATTTTGTATGGTCAGATGGGTGTGAGACACAATTCAAATCATCACGACCATTTTATGCACTACTAGATATCATAAAATTTACAAAATACCACATGTTTGGAGTTTCTTTGAGAGTAAGCATGATGGCACAAGAGCTTGCATCAAACGTGCTTTAAGAAAGCATCAAATGAGTTATTTGAGAGATCGTATAGATGATGCACATGATGTTGTTGAATGGTGTAAGAAAAACTTTGCATCAAATGAAGTTGGCACATCTTCAAGAACAAACTGAAACATTTCACATAGAGTTTTTTGGGAGATATCGAGTATGTATAAATTACATTTTCAAAAATTTGAATTTATTTAAATTTAAAATTTATATAATATATGTATACATGTTTGTTCACATAAGTTTGTTTTTGTACACTTATCTAGGTGTGGGCTGAAGATCGATGCATGGATGCAAAAGGGTAGACAAAATAAGATCTTTGCATTGTGTTATGAGTTCAGATAGTCACCCTGGATGGATATTATACACGAGGGATTACTCTTGTTTCTGCATTGAGTGCGTTGTAGAAAAATATCATGCATGCAACAACCAAGAACTTGGATATGTTAGTAAATGGGATATGGTGCCACTATATGTTTCAAAAACATATGACTAAAAATGAGGAAGAAAGATTTCAAGACATTCCTTTGATTTCAATTGATTACATAACCATATTTCAAGATTGGTTAGACATGTGTAAGTTTTCAATAATTTAAATATTATATATAAATTTAATGATCTTTAAAGTCTAGAGTCATTTCTAATTTTTTTTTTTTAAATTGTGTAATTTAGTGTACAAGAGATGTTTTGTAGTCATAGCAGAGCCTGGAAACATAGAAGGTGTTAGCTATTATTTACTGCGTTGCACATAAAAGAAGAATAAGCTAATACAACCTAAAACAAGCAATGAAATTGTATTTCCCATAAGTGAGTTTGAATTTAAAATTATATATATGGGTGATCCACAATAGTGGTTTACAATTTTTGGCCAAATTGAACACTAAAATAATTTTTTCTAACTAAATCTTCACTTTCGGGCACCTATAGCGGCTAAATCGTGAGGAATTTGAAGATGATGCAAACTAGTGATTTGTGACATTTTTTCTGTAGATTCTAAATATTTTTTTTTCAAAAAATTTGGAATCAAATTGCACTTCTTTTTCCATCTCCTTTGAAAACTAGTTTTTTTTAGCAAAAAACATTTTTAAGGAGTGACGCTCACCATATACAACATAACTTTTTTTCTATGAAGGATAAAATTCTTGTTTTTCGAATTTAGATTTGTAACTCCGATAACTAGTGCTTCCAATTGGTCTCATATTTTTTTTTTGAATATTTTTTCCTTAATCAAGTTTTGAAGTCAACCTAATTACAATTCAGACATAGGTGAACCATATACAACGTAGCTTTTTTTGTATGTATCGAAATTCCAAAATTTTTTTGTTGGATCAAGGACTTCAATATCTGGTGCACTCATATTTTTAATTTTTTTTTTGATAATCTACTATTTTTCCACATGTGCAAAACAAAGAGCTTGATTTTCGGTGAAAAACCTATGTTTAAAAAACTAAAAAAACAAATACATAATAAAACCAAAACATATTAAAATTATATTCGTTGGATAACTCATTTTGAGGACTACCATCATACAGTTGGGTTTGTGAAGTCTCATCCATTTTCATCCTCAACCCAAGCTTCGAAGCACAAAATTCTAGACTTTTTTACCACTTGAGGGGGAGGAGGGAAATGGGGGGTTGGGTTCGCTCGAACTAGGGTTCATTTGAACTCCCTTTCAAAAAGGGTTTCCTTTGGTTTTTTTTGGCAGGAATGGTGGGAATTTCATTGAATGGATTTGCTCAAACCCTCTTTTGGTTCGTTCGAACCCCAAAAACGATTTTTTTTGGCATGGGGTCATTTTTTTCAAATTTTTTTTCTCACTCCAATTTTAAACTACTTTTGTGGGTTCATCCATATACATTGTGTATATGTATGTGTTACCTTAAAAACATTAAATATATATTGTACAAACCTTGAACACGAAAAATGTTGTACACATGTACCTGTCTTACCTCAAGTTCATGTTTACCGTGCAGGTTCTGTTGTAGTGCAAGGGCAATATCTAAAACAAGTCAAAGTTGTTCAACATGGGATTCATTTTGTTGACTATCAACCTGATAACAAGGTATATCAATATAGTCACTTAATAATTGTTACCACCCTAGATCTTCATGCAGTTCCACATGCACGTGGATGAAAAAAATGGAGACTAGATAGTGATGATCATCAAAAAAATTTACATGTTATTGAAGAGTGGGTTGAACCAAAATGTTTGAGTTAGATTATATCCATGATTTTCAAGTTCACTTGTACATGTATACATGTTCAAGTGAGAACTTATAGTAACTTGTTTGAACTTTGGATTGTTTTAGTTACTTATAATATGTGTTGATGACAGGTATTTTAAATTTGGTTGGACACAAATTAGTGGTTGAAACACATTGTGACCCTTAAATTGAGTAGATATTTCTAATTACATATTTGTTCCATGGAATTCTCACTTGTTCAAAAATATTTGATTTCATTTGAAAGTTCAACTCCACTTATATCTCATCATCTCACTTTTTTTGCTTGCATGTAAACTCATCTGCAATAAGTTTTTTAAACTCATTTTGCCTAAATTCCTTATCATCTATTTCCAATTGCATTTGTGAACCTAGTGAAATTTTTTAAAATCATTTTGCCTAAATTTCAATTATATGTATATTTGTTTCATGGAATTCTTAAGTTCAAGAATCTTTGATTTCATTGGAAATTTCAACTCCACTTATAGTATCATCTCTCACTCTTTTTCCTTGCATGTAAACTCATATATATGCTTTCAATACTTGTTTGAAACCTAGTGAAGTTTTTTTTAAATCATTTTTCCTAAAGTCCAAATATATGTATATTTTTTCCATGGAATTCTTAAGTTCAAGAATCTTTGATTTCATTTGAAATTTCAACTCCACTTATAGCATCATCTCTCACTTTTTTCGCTTGCATGTAAACTTGTATATATGCTTTTAGTAATTATTTGAGACCTAATGAAGTTTTTTAAAATCATTTTTTCTAAAGTCTAATTATATGTATATTTATTCCATGGAATTTTTAAGTTCAAGAATCTTTTATTTCATTTGAAATTTCAACTCCACTTATAGCATCATCTCTCACTGTTTTTTCTTGCATGTAAACTCACATATATGCTTTCAATACTTGTTTGAAACCTAGTGAAGCTTTTTAAAATCATTTTGCCTAAAGTCCATTTATATGTATATTTGTTCCATGGAATTCTTAAGTTCAAGAATCTTTGATTTCATTTGAAATTTCAACTCCACTTATAACATCATCTCTCACTTTTTTTGCTTGCATGTAAACTCATATATATGCTTTCAATATTTGTTTGAAACCTAGTGAAGTTTTTTAAAATCATTTTGCCTAAATTCCAATTATATGTATATTTGTTTCATGAAATTATTAAGTTCAAGAATCTTTGATTTCATTTGAAATTTCAACTCCACTTATAGCATCATCTCTCACTTTTTTTCTTGCATGGAAACTCGTTTATATGTTTTCAATACTTGTTTGAAACGTAGTGAAGTTTTTTAAAATCATTTTGCCTAAATTCCAATTATATGCTTACATGAACTTAAATTGAACATTACATATTTAATTTCCTTTTGTGGCTTTAAAGGTACATATATAGATAGAAAAGTTATTATAAATTGATTCAAGAATTCAATGCTTAATTTTATGTTATGTACATAATGTGCAAACCTTATTACAACAATTGAAAATTTTATATCTATTTAATATGACTAAGTTTATATCTATTTAATATGACTATCTATTTAAAGGTGAAAAGACTATTACTATCCTTTATATAGAAATTAAATAAAAGCTTTAAAGAATCTAGTCCTTTTGTACTTGTATTTCTTTTGATGGGGTACATATTAGGTCTTGTAACTTACTTGTAGTACTTTTAATTAGGGCCTCATCTTACTATTTAAAACTCTTATCGCATCCATGTCTTATTATTTTTAGAGAATATTTTAACAAGTACTATATTCTAATGATATTCCACTTGACAAATACATTAAATCATTTGAATCATTGGTGTACATTTACCAAACATATAGGGAGTGTATTCCCATTTGTAACCATCATTGTAGGGTTTAAGTGTGATCTATTTGATTTATTTATTTATGTACATTTAACATATTTAATGCACATTTAACATGTTTTTTAAAACATATATAAATCATAAATACGTGAACACATGAGTTCTCTAAATATAAATTTAAAATTTATATAAACAAGTTCTTGAGTGTAAACATGTACATGTACACATGTATCTATTAGCATAAACATTTAAACATAAGCAAACACATGTACACATGTAGATAGATGAACATAAACATAAACATTATAAGCAAATCTAGGCACATGCATGTACAAATTGAATGAAAATAAACATATAAACATAAGCAAATGTGTACGTATATCAAACAAATGTGTAAGTATATCAAATAAGAAAATTTACTAGAGATCATCAAATGTACCTGTAATAATGTATCAAAAATATAACAAATGTACTATCTAGATCATCAAATGCAAGTAATAATGTATCAACAACCTAACAAACATGTACTAGAGATCATCAAACATGTAGCCCAAGTCATATATAATGTTAAACAACTCATAAATCCAGTGTAACCTAATATGAATGTTGACTCCTAGTCGAACGATCATCTGAAAGAGAACCCTGCTCTGACAGATGTGTCGAGCCCTGAAGATAAAATTGTGTACACAATGTGTTAAATACATATAATATATTATAAATTTTATGAAAGTTATTTAAGAATGTACATGTATTTTTAAATATTTATCTAGATCTATACATGTATGCATGTACATATACATGTGTATATATAAACATTTAAAACTCACATGTCCACTGGTAGCAGAATCATCCACAGAGTCACATTGACATACATGATCTAAACCAAGGCTAGGAGTAACATGAGGTATGTCTATCTAAAATATATATACATATATATTACATGAATATCTAGTTAAAACTAAGATTTAAATATTTTTACAAAAAGGAATTGAACATGCACATGCACACATACATGCACATCAAGTGGTATTGGATGATCTAAGTCCTTTGCAATGGTCTTCTCCACCAAATCAACCAAATTCTCAGTCAATGCGTCAAGATCTACATCCATCTAAGTTGTCGTATGTTGTGCCAGAAATGATGAGTGAAGGGGACTATGTAGTTGAGATGGCATCAGTGACGAATTGGGACTGGTCAACATATCCACAAAACCCATAGAATTATGCATCCTCTACAAGTCAGCTAAAGGATCAGTAGTCCGTGTAGTAGCCGAATGATCCGTAGGTGGATCCTGATGTGCACTAAGGTTGTTGGGCTGAGAGTGATGAGAATGATGGGATCCTGGATGTGAATGAACTCCTAAAGCCAAATGACCTCTGACCTGGTCTATAGAGATCCCATAGTCCGATGCGATGAAAGCATATGCCTCCAAGAGGTCCTCATCCAAACAATGCATAGTCTTGCATCCCATATCTCCTGTAATTTTATCGAGCTATGTGGGTGTAGGGATGCCCGCCGCTGTAAAAGGATCCATGTTGTTGTGTTGTGTTGCAAATGGAACTATGGATCGCGAATGTCTAGACATCAAATATTGACCCACATGATCAGAAGATATCCTAGTGGTTGTAGCTGCAATATCACCCACATTGTCAATTGCTTCCTTTTGGGAAGCAATGACAACTTGATTTGCTAAGGGGGCCAGAGCTAGGGTGAGAGCAAGAGACCTACCGCCAACCAATACCCTAAACACCAAGGTTGGTCTACCTGCTCGATGATAGGTGAGCCTGCCAGCAATCCAATCATGCCCCTAACCAACATATGGTGGAATGTCCAGGTAGTTGACTTTGAGGCCCAAATGGACCTCAGCATACAACTGTTGAACAAAATATAATGGAAGTTGACCTCATTGTTTGGATATTGACCATGTGCTGCAAGAAATCACAAGTAGATCAATGCGGCCATAGTAGCATCCACACATCTAGTGACCTAGTATCCCCTCACCTTACATTTATTTTCATAGAATGGAAAACATAAATTTTTAATCATATCTTTGGTTACAACATCTTTTATTTGAGAATAGGGAACCTCACCACATACTTCTTCCCGCATGTGGGAAAGAATAGCAGCTACTCTATCAGGGGAAAATGCACTAGTATCCCCAGGTATATCTCTTATTTGTTCCAGGCTTTGTAATATGGACATGCAAGTGTTCGCATATATGTCTGTGTTTGTACCATCAATTAATGCATCTCTCAATCTCCTAATCTCACTATTAGTATTTGCAAATAGTTCATGCGGAGGTGGAATAGGTGCATTTTCCATGATATGTATGTACCTAAAGGAGCAATGAGACCTTGGTTTAAAAAATCTAGATCTAGAGAATAGAAATCTAAAACAGTTCTAAATAATTTTGCAAGTGTGCACATGATATAGAATGTACTAAACATGAACACTAGATATCTCTAAGATGATAGTTCTCAAGTGCATACATACATTTAATAAATTTTATGTAACTTAGATACAAATTACTAAACACTTGTGAAACAAGTAAATCAATTTGAAATATTAATAAATCTTTAAATTTACATAGTTCAAAGTCATACACAAACTCATTTAACCAAAATGTAGAAACTTCTAACTATATACATTTAAACATATAAAATGATCTTAAATATATGATCCACATGAGTAAATCACAAGGGCCAACAAGTGCTAAATTAGCTTGAGATTTGAAAGCACACATAAATTAGAGATAAGGTCTAGTGAACTATTTAATAAAATATGTTTCACATTTCTTATAGAAGTTTCAACCTAACATGTATGTACAAATTGTAATTATCTATGTTCAACAAAACTATATTTAAACTTCATAAAATCAAAAGGCATATCAAAATTAGATAAGAAATTTATCAAATACAAAACTTTCATGATGACCTTACTTAAGAGTTATTGGTCAATCCACACTAGAATTTCAACAAAACTTCCTATAGTCCATTTTTTTTGGAACTAAATGTGAACTTAAATAAGTGCATGCAAAGTAACATTATTTAATTGTGCCATTAAGAGGGTTTAGTGCAATTTAAAGGAATTTGTGACATGGTCTAATTATGAGGCGAAGATAGCAAATATGCTTAGATCAAGAGAAGAAAGGTCATAAAATGATTGATGTATATATACAAAGTTGTGTCTTGTAGTAAGGCATCAAAATGATATGAACATGCAATTCATGATAAGGCTCATATATACATAGTAACATAAGGATGAGCTCGAGCATGCATGGAAAATTAATAAGCATTAAGTGGCAAATATTATTGAATAAGTAGTTAAACATGACGAATTATATATGGTATCAAAATAGATAGAAATCATAATGAAAATAAGAATAAAATCACAGCCTGCACACATAGAAGACATCATACGTATGTAGCATAGATCATGAGAAATCATAAAATATATGTGAATGAATCTTATAATATGAATACCCAAATTGGGAACATGAAATTTATGAGCAATAATATAAATAAGATAGATCAAGAATTCATCGAGGAAAATATGAGAGTGAAGTGTATATGATAGATAAAGAGAGCATAAGTGCTAAATATAAAAAATGATAATATATATAATATAGACACCTCTCAAGTATGTAAATGACTTGAATAAACCATAATATAGAAAGTAAAGAGAGTATATAAAACATAACAAACATGACTAATGAAGGTGTTTAAAATGTAAGGACACACAACATATAAATTATAGATGAAGTAGCAATGAGGATCACACCAAAGATGACATAAATAGAAGGCTAAAATAGAACTAATACACAATACAAAGAATAATTGACATGAAAATATAACAAAGTACTTGTATTGAAACATGTACTGGACTATTTAGGTGTCTTTGTATTATCCAATTTATATTTAACTAAGAACATGGTAACATAAAGCCAAGAGAGAAGAAAAACACAAAATGTGCTAAGTAGCAATAGGAATAGGTTAGAATATCTAAGTAATGTAGTCATCTCCCATGATGTGTCTCTATAATATGGTGTTATATGATCAATCAACATTATAATGGCATTCATCATGTGCGACTTGGCAAGATTACTCTCAAATTGTATCATCAGGTTGTATATATGAGATCTTGAATTTTACCCCTTTGTTGAAGGTTGTACTGAACTTTATTTGTTCTATATAATTAACAATAGCATAACTCTTTGCAACGTGCAATAAAAAATAACAAAATTTGGTAAGCATAGGGATCTAAATTCACTACACAAACCAACATATAAAGCATCAAAATATACGTGATGCACAAGCAATAAATACATGTGGAATATTTAGAAAAAACATAAGAGATCAGATAGCTCTGGCAAAAGCATATGTAGTAATTGCAAAAGAAAGTAACGATTTGCAATTTGCGTGGGAGTTGAGTGCACAGATCAGAAACTGCCAATTCCTGCTATCTAAAGCAGCCACAAGAGGAAGCCCAGTAACCATGCAGGAAGCAGAGGCTACCATCCAAGAATTAGCAAGACTGATCTTTCATGCAAAAGAGATTCACTATGACAGTGCAACTATGATTATGAAACTAAAGGCACACATACAAGCTTTGGAAGATCATGCAAATGTTGTCACTGTACAAAGCACAACATTTGGACAATTAGCTGTGGAAGTAGTTCCTAAGGGCCTTTACTGTTTGGGTATAAGATTAACAATGCAATGGAGCAACAATCCTAAACTCCAGAAGTATATGGCTGACAAGAACAATTCTCCAAGGTTCACAGACAATAATTTGTATCACTTTTGTGTGTTTTTTCAGATAATGTTCTTGCAACATCGGTTGTGGTGAACTGTATAAACTATAATGCGGATCATCCAGAGCTGCTTGTTTTTCATATAGTCACAGATGAAATAAATTTTGGAGACATGCAGGCTTGGTTTGCTATACATCACTACAAGGGGGCGGCTATAGAAGTGCATGCTTGGTTTGCTATGCATCACGTCTAGGGTTTGAAATGGAATTGATTTCTGTGAGTTTTATAATGGAATGCAAAAATTTGAGAATATAAGAGAATATAGAAGCATTGACAAGGCAACTGAACTGATTGAATGATCTGAAAAAGTATGTTCATCGACTGCCATAATTGAAGATATGCACAAAATGGATTTGTTGAAAACCGTTTAGACACCAACCTGGTGTGTTCTTCAGTCGCTGTTCGTCGAGGGTGGTCGAGGATGGTGAGTTCTTTGCTTGCTTGATTCCTTCGTTCGCCTGGGGTTCGGATTTTCGAGTTCGGCGCAGCAACAGGGTTCATGAAAATGACTGTCGAAATCAACAATAAAAACTTTTAATTAAAAAAAACCTAATTCGGGGTTCGAGCGAACCCACATTCGTTCGAATCCCATTATTTAATTAAAAACCAATATACATTTAGGGGGTGGGTTCGATCGAACTAATGGGTTCGTTCGAGCAAATTGTATAGTTCGAGTGAACCCCTTAGGATTGTTTACACATCAAAAATTGTTTTTTCCTTCTTCAATGAAATTGTAAACCACTTTTGTGGGTTTACCCAAAGATAGTTAAAAGATCAATTATGAAGGTGAGAAGTGCTACCTTCACAATAAGAGATAAGAAGATGGAAATTTGTACTTAATTTCTAATTTTGGTTGAGAAAGAGGTTTTTACTTTTGATTCATTTTATAATTGTTGTAAAGAGAGAGTGTTGTGAATTTAAAGAAGTCGAGAGAAATCTTGGTGGTGAGGGAGAACTTGGAGGAGTAGCTTGTTGAATCTACGCCAACCTCTTTCTAGTGTTGTAGTTTTGAGAAGTAGGCATTTGTGCCTTCTTTGTGTCATAGTTATGTGGAAAAGTTTCTTGAATATATGTTAATGGTTATATGTGTGCTATTTGTGAAGTAAATTGTATTCTTTGTGTTGTAATTGGGATGGGCTTGTTATGTAGAGAGAGGCTCTCCCAATAGTTAAGAGTATCCCTTGTATTAGGGTAGAGTTTTAGGAACCTCCTTGGAGATATCCGTAGGGTATGAATACCCACACTTTAAAACAGTTTTGAAAATCCTAGATGTGTATTGAGTTGGAGAAATGTGGGGTGAGTACCCATACTTTAAATGTGGTTGTGAGATTATTAAATATGTGGTGAATTGGAGAGATGGAAGTGGTTGTGAATTTTGATGTAAAGATGATTTTGAATAAATTTAGATAATGTTATTTCTCATGGAGTGCAACACCAACTACCCCTAATGTGGTTTTCATGAGGAAACTATTGTGATGTGCAACTTGATCTTAATGAGTGTATTGTAAGTTTTATGACTATAAAATGTAATGTTGTTGTGTTTGTGAGTGAATTTGTTGCACCTAGTTATTGTTGTGATCTCCCCAAGCTTGGGATGGGTTGTTAAGCCCTAAGGTTGGGAGGCAATCTCCCAGTGGTCAATGGAAAAAAATTATCTTGCTACTTTATGTGCAAATTTGAGGATTCACTTAAAGGAGCCAAGTTATGCTAGAAAACAAACTCTAATGTGAATGAAGTCATTATAACTATATTGTGAAAATGACCCTTGGGAAGGGTTTGCATAAGTGTTAGAACTGTTGATATGATTATAGTTGCTTATGTAAGCTTGTAATGTGAAGAAACTTAGGTGCATGGTATGAACAAGTGGGTAAAAATTTGTGGTATGAATAAATTTGTTCTTTGTTTTCCTTCTTTAAGAAGAATGTGTAGATTCTTTTGTAAATTGATCTACTCTGTAATATTATATCTAATTTATATTAACAACCGTAGGAGGGGTTTCTTATAACTTTATTGTAAATGTAGTATCTCAAGTTAGAATAAACTTATTGTAAGACCTAAAGGACACTATATGATGAGCATTATTGATTGTTATATGAAATGAAATATGGCATATTTGAAGCATGGTTTAATAAAACACTATTGTTTCAAAGTTTAAGGGAAAGAAAGAAGTATGAAATGTTTGGTGAATCCCCATTG
Source organism: Sequoiadendron giganteum (assembly GCA_007115665.2). Lineage (NCBI taxonomy): Eukaryota > Viridiplantae > Streptophyta > Pinopsida > Cupressales > Cupressaceae > Sequoiadendron > Sequoiadendron giganteum. The sequence goes on along the minus strand of CM021100.1, from coordinate 8,129,977 downwards.
TAACCACTTTGTTCAAGTTTTCATGTTCTACCATTTTCTCATAAATTGTATGGATGACATTTCCAATAATAAATGGAAGGTTTTTGAACTTTGTTTTGTTGTGATAGTACAAACATTTTAGATATTGGACTATATTTTTTTAATCATAAGAAATTAAATAAAGATAAAAATAATACCAATTTGTATTTAATGTTGTATAACTAAGATTACTTATGAGTTGGAAAATATATGTTTAAAGTTTAATACCTATGCCAAACTATCTTGCATGCCATAACTTGACTTAACGTAGAGGTAAAACGAATAGTGTTTATGATATTATAACTAAATGTGCATCTACTAATCTATGTTTCTACACAAAATAGAATGTGAAAATAAAATGAATAGATATCAAATTTGATGTCTTAGAAAGTCAAAGTAAAATAAGATAAACAAAAATATTAGATAATGTTTGGCCCAAAGACCCTCTAACAAGCTGCCCTCACTAGAGCACGACCCCATTAGTGAGGAGATCCACAACCATAACAATCGTCTATACCTTCACTAAAAATGTATATATCAAAATAAAATATGCAAGTACATCCTTCTCTTTGTCGACAATCATAAAATAACATTTAAAAATAAATGTCACTAGTTCAATAGACATGGCCCTTGCTGTCATTTTTATCAGTCTATATAAACAAAAAAGAAAGGGGAATAAGGCATGGCCGTCAATGTTAGTCTTTCTCCTCAATAAAAATAAAATAAATAAATAAAAACTAAAGCCAACAAAAAACTAGGCCAATCAGAATTTGAAACAAGCTGTTGAACCCCTTCGCATCTGGAATCCCTTGGTTATGGGGCTAGCCAATCGACAAGGTAAGAGGTAAAACAAAATGAAAATGGAAAAGTTCAATATATCCTATAATCATGGCAAACCATTTGACCACATTTCTTTGAGGCATTTTGTCAGACAGTTCACATGCCTTGTATAGGCTTCCACATTTTTCATACATGTCTACCAGGGTAGTTTCAACCGCAACATCTGAAAAAATTCCTCTGTCCTTTATCATTTGATGGATTTCATACCCCGTTCCAAAGCTCCCATTTTCGCACAGACAGGGAGGTTCCTGGTAAAGGTTGCAGAGTCTCGATTTGCAGCTGCCAGTTAAGCATTTGATTGAAAGTTCCTGAAGCCTTTCAAAAAAATCCATTTTGTGTATATCCTGCTATCATGGCATTCCATGAGACCACATTTATTTCAGGCATTCGGTTAAACAGAGCATTTCCACATACCTTCCGCTGCAATAACAATATTCCATGAGGCTCTTTTTATTTTATGTGATCAAACTCTGTACACGCATTCACCAAACTTTCATAGCGCGGGAACGATTTTGAGTTTGGTTTGAATTAAGGCGAGAACCGGGTTAACTGCTGACTGCAGTGGTTAACAGGACTACTAAGGGAAACAAAAATAAAGGATGTTGAAATGAATAGATGTAATGGACCCCATACAAGCCACCTAAGCATGCTTAGAGCGTGTTGGCTAGTGTGTATGGGAATCTATATGAACTAGCATAATGAAGTAGAAAAGTAAAAAGAAAAAAATGATTAGAAGAAAAAGAAATGGAGTTATGATTTAAAGTTAATCTATGTGTTTGTGTGTATAAATAAAATCTACAATAAATTTTATTTCTTTTTGTAAAAGATATTTAAATTTTTTAAGCAGAATTATTATCTCAATGCTTTGATTGTTAAGTCTTGGTCCACGCTAGGTTTTACTTAAAGTTTGAGTTCATTGTAGGTTGATTCACAAAGGGACTTACAAATTTGTTGACATAATTTGGAGTCTAGGACAAAATAAATTTATAAAAAATATTAGAAAAATCTAACACAATTTCACCTCTAGTCACAAATATCACAAGTTATTTTAGGATTTTTTTAGAATTTGCATATAACTTTGATCAATTCTTTTGAAAATTAACTAACAAATTTAAAGAAAATGAAAAAGGATGGGGAGGGAGAATAAAGGATAAGGAATTATTTTTTAGCAATACTGCACAAATATAATTCATATTCATAAATGGACATCGTAACTAGCTTATGTTCTATTAGAAGAATTCACAACTACACATAAACAGTGCTAATCTTTCAAGAAAAACTCATCAATTCAAGAAAGAAACTGAAATGCACCCAAACAATGACACAACACTTTGATATTTTAAAATATTGATAAGAAATTAATAGTCACTTATGATCGACAATATTGATTACTCAATTGGTATCACATTCATAAATCTTGCAAGTACAAACAAACAATACTATTGCTCTAAATGAAAGGAAACTATGAAGTAGGAATTTAAATATTAATAATTCTTCAATACTTCCCCACAATCATCCACAATTTATAATCCTTTTCAAAGAATAACAATGGCCCTTTTATAGACAACAAGACACCAAAGTTAGTTACAAAGCAATTGTCAATATTTGATCGAGATGATGAAAGATTATAATTCAAAAATGACTTGGGAATATGCCAAAGGAATTGATATCTTTGAGCTTAGAATATAGAATATTTTGACATGAGCACAAGTATCTTTGAAAATTCTTCAAGCAATACTAAAACATAGAGGAAGTTGAAGTTGAAAACCCCATAGATCCACTAAGCCATCAAAATCTTGTAACATCGGTTGGCACTCAAAAGTCCACAAAATCAACGATGGAAAAAAGGGAAGCCTTTGGCATCTACTTTGCTATCCATTTCCACAAGATATTCACCATCATTTAGTTTTCCCCTTCTCCTAAAATCATTGTATATGCTAAGAGCCTTATTCATTTATGCTCCATCATAATCTCTCATGACTTTCCATGTGTACTTGTAGGACCCATATGTCATGGAGATGTGAGCATATTTCATAAATCTAGCCTTGGATTTTTTCTTATATTTATTTATCATTGTCATAACATTAGTTGCTTTTTTCATCGCTTCTTTATTAAAAGTCTTTGCCTGATTCTCCAATATACAACTAAACATTTCACATAGGTTGGTAAAGGATATTTCCACATCCTAAGCCTTATGGATATTAAAGCTCCTTTCGAATATTATTTCAATAATTTCCATTTCTTTAAACTTAAGGTCTATGGTAGACTTATTAAGTTCATCCATTTCATGCATGTATTATTTTATTAACTTATATCTTCCCAGTTCAATTACTCAATACAAGTTCTAATCTTGGGAAGCGTCTCTTTAATAGAAATATGTTCCCTTAAGAGTAACTTATCACTTAACCGCTCAATTTCCTTCAATTTGGGTAGCTCAATATAGTTTTGTTCTAAACACTCTTTACAACACTCAATTATTTTATTTATTTTCTTGATCCAATCCAATGATTCTTCATATTCTTTAGTAGAAGATCTAATTGTCTTCTCCCCTTTCAACCTCATTTTTTTCATTCTTCAATTGTAGTACTTACACATTTCATCCTACGAAGTGAAGAAACTTCATCTTGAGAGAGAAGCAGTGGAGTTGTTGGGGTTTGATTCACTTAATATACTAGACCTACAATTTTCTTAATGCAATTATGAAGTTCAGTGAAATGTCCTTTTAAATCTTGATTACTCTTCTTATCCTTCTCCATCATTTTTACAACAACATCCACATTTTTCTTAAGCTCAAAAAATATCCTCTTTGGGGGAATGCTCCAATTAATAGTAGCAATATGGTAGTCGATAGGGGTCATATCAATTTGATATTTAGCTACAATTGGTGTGGAAATTTGAGCAATTCTAGACTTAGTTGTATCCCTTGTGATGGAAGATAGCACCCTAGCCTTTCTTCTAGGTTTTGGTGTGACAATTTATTGCATTAGACTCTTCAAGTCCAAAGGAACAAATTCCATTTTCTCTATTCTTTTGATTTTGTTAGTCATCCATGTAAGAGTATTGGGTTCCACTTCACCCTTTGGTTGTTGTTGGCTCTCAAGATATTTCATTTGTTCTTTCCTTTGTTCAAGAAACATAGTTTACATTTGTTGACTTGTAGATTGTTCAATGTGAACATCTATATCAATTGCCTTATTGGTTTCCTTTGGAGCTTGTTCCATAAGTACTTCTTTAATTTTTCCATCAATTCTTTCCCACCAAACCCTATGTTAGAATTGTGTGATGTTTAATTGCAATAATATGAATTTGATTAATTGACCTTAAGTGGCCCTACCCCCTTCACACCCCAACTAGAGTCAAATGATTTAATAAGTGTAGTCAAAGCCTGCACAACATAGCCATAGGATGGATATTGTACTTGAAAGGGGAATTGAGGGAGTGGAGATTTAACATGCATACAAGGACTACAAGAATGTTAGAGGGAGAAAGCGTAATACATATGCACTTTTGTGTTGATAATTAAAATATACTTATGCTTCTCTTTTATGGTGGTGTTTTTTCTTGCAAAGGTTTCTCTATGTACATATGATATTATGTGTTTATTTATCATGTTTTTTTATTTCTATTTTCTTCCATATAAACATATTAATGAGTAATCAGATGCTACATTGATAATTTAATTAGATCACATAATTTTGAAGGGATGACACTTGTAGTGGTTTACCTTGTTTTCCCTAGGCCCTGTCATGTCCCTTTTTCAAAATTTTCTAAATATAACCATTTACTAAAAATAGTAAGTTGGCAAAACCCAAAATAGAAAATCAGGAGCTCTCGATAGATTTAAAAATAAAATAATATTTGGTGACTTGGTCATGAATAGGATATTATTTTATAACCAAATATGTTTTATATTAATATTTATCTCTACTTGGGCATGGGATCTTCTTCTTGCTTGTTTTTGGCATTTAGTGGATTATGACAAGCTGGGACAAGTGACAGCTTGCATTGAATTGGAAGAAATAAATGGACTCTTGGCACCAAATGTTACATGCATTACATGTAAAGGGGAATCTCTCCTTGTTCGTTATTTTTGGGTTCCTAACTTGGAAATTAAAGATTTTCAATAAAACATGAATTTGGGCTTCATTTTGGGATATTCTTGTTGTAGATTTTGGCTGAACGTTTTCTCTTCTTCAAAGGATGGTAAACTGATGAAGAAAATATCTCTAAGGCTGGTAAACCAAGGGGATTGAGACTCAAGGAAAGTGGTTTCAAGGGTCCCCAGGTGCAATTTCATCCAGAGATTGCCATTGTGTTGAATGCTCTTCAATTGGGTGTTTTGTATTAGTTTATTTGCAGAATTTTGGTGTAGTTTGGAGTGCATAGTGTGGATTTTTTAGTTTCAGATTGTATTTATTTTGTGAGCAACATATTTTTATGATATTAAAGTATTCATATATGTATATTTTTTTTGGAAACTTTTTATGAAAATTGGGGTGAGTTTGCATGAAGATTGCATAAATTTTGGTTGAGTTTTGGGCTTCCAATTGAGGACTCTTTGGGTATTTTGTTGCAGCTGCAGTTTTCTGCTACCAAATGTTTATGACAGAAAATTTGTGTGATTTTCATGTTATTATTAGTTTTATATCATTCTACAACAATTTTGCATCTTTCTATGTTATTTGAGAATATTTTGGCAAAGTTTTTATCCTACATGATTTGCATCTATTTTTAGTTTAATAGAAACAAAGATCTCCAGACTTTTCAATTTTTTTGTTGTTCATTGATATTATCTGATGTATTTATCAACGAAAATGATTTAATTCCATGTGGAGATATATAATAAATCATTTGGCTTCAGTTGCATATTACCCAATTTCCATCTGGTGCATGTTGGTGTTTATTTTAGATTACCCGATTTGTCCGACATCAAGTTTGATAAAAAATAAGATTTCCGGATTCAATATAATTTGTTTTATATTTTTAATCAAATTTGAGGTTTATTTTAATTTGGTACATTATAGTGGTATCAGAGTTGTGATCTTCCTAGCCTGTACGATAAATTAAGTTATTGGACGATTGATATGAATCATGGGTTTCTTCAAATCAATGTTTAAGAGTGGGAGACTATTATAGTCAAACAATGCAAAAGAGGTTTCCAAATGGTATAAAGAGTACATATTCCTAAGAGAAGATGAAAATAAGTCTCTTACATTTTTTGATTATTTACAAGTCAAAGGAAGAACCATGCCCCAAGATAAGATGATCATCAAATTCTTTGATGAGTTTTAGAGTTTTTCTGAAGATTTCAAGACTAAAGAATCATTTTATGAGATCTTCATATGGGCTAGAGAGGAGGAAGAACTAGAGCAAGAGGAAAAATTAAATTCAGAAGTCATCAAGAAAGATATCACGGAGCAAAGAGTTGAACCAAAAGAACAAATGAAAGTTGAGATTTTAGGACATCTTTGATCCAATCGAGGAGGAAGAACAAAAAGATTACATCCATTCGATTGGAGGTAAAAATCTCTTGGTTGAAAATATCAATTCAAATTATGATAATCATATATTTCAGTCTAACATTATTGAAGATCAAAATAGGAAAAATAATTTGCAAGAAAAGATGGAATAGGGAGATGAACAGATTATCCTTTCAAAAGTTTTAGTAGAAGATTTTGATGATTCCAAAACTGAAGATAGAATGATTGGTTTGGACAGCCCTAAGGTGGAAGATTGGGGTCACAAGAATGAATGCATTGAGGTTGTTTTAACCATACCTCTAATGGGAAATATGGATGAACAAGTTTATTGCAGCCCAAGGTATGATTTGATTTATCCTAATATGTCTCTACAAGATTTCTATCATTTTGGAAAATGTTCTAAATTGGAAGATAGGAATAAGGATGCGATTTTCAGTATAGAAAATATGAGTCCATTAATCCTAAGTCAAGATTATCTTTGTATATGGAATCCAAGTGATAGTCTATCCATATATTATATAAATTAGTTTTATATTTTGACTTATTCATGCATGATGGTATTGGACCCTGGTTCTTTTTCTAATGAATCACAAAGGGGTAACATTCCAATTCATTTGAAGGTTGAAATAATTGATGGGTTTGATGTCATAGTCACAAACAAAATATCCATTCTATGTACATGGATAAATAAAGGGTTGATTATAACTTTTAAAAATGGTAAAGACTTCTAAATTAAGGGTCTAGGAGCTGCAATATTTTTGAGGTTGAAATATTTTTGGGTGATAGAATTTTCATACTTAGTAAGGATCCATATTCTTGGCATGCATTGTAATGCAATACTTGTGGCATTTGACAGTTTTGTGGAGGTAATCTACTCATGTTTAGTTGCTTACATTTTTGATTTCTAACATCAATGTGCAAAAGAGTATGGTAATATAGAAGAATTTAAATGGGAAGCAAATCGTTTGTTGATTAAGAGTATGCAAGTTCTGATTTTCCTTGATGGACATCATAGATCTCTATTTACCAATTCACTACTTCTAAATCAGAAAAAGGGAGTTTCCAAATATATGCTTATAGGTTCATCTTTAGAGTGGATGATCCAAAATGTCATTAGCTTCAAATACTCTAAATTTTTTATATATTTTGAATTGGTAATATGCTACTCCCAATCATTCATTTGCAAGAAGCATGTGAAGTACAAGATCTTTCCTTACAATTTGATTTTGCAGTTCATGGAGAATTGGGTTAGAAATTTTGATTTCATTGGTGATGATAATATTGAGACAAGTATGGCTGAACAAGAATCACTGTAGAAATTGGTCAATCAAGAAGATGAATAGTTAGCTCACATGGAAGAGGAGGTGAGGGCCTAGAAGAAGATTTTTATTGCTCAAAATCGAGTAGAAAAGCCTGGAGAGTTGTGGGATCAAGACTAGCACAAGGATAGTAACAACAAGGTCAATAATGAATCAAGCGATAAGTTGGAGTTAGGTAGAGCCATAGGAGAAACATCTATTTTCAAAGATATACCTATATCATCCATAAGGAATCTTGAGAATTCTTTTGATGGAGTTTGAGATAGTGGAGGGAATATGGAAGGATCAACTTCAGAATCAGAAATGGATGAGGATCAGGGTGAAGAGGATTTACTGGGTCTTCAGGATAGCATTGGTATAGCTAAAAAAATGCTCTATTAATCAGTCCTCAGCCATAAATAACAAAGTAAAGTGTGGTGAGAAGTTTAGAAGAGGGCCAAAAAAAAATAGAATGAGGCTTGAATTAGCAGGAAATGCCGCAGGTCAAAGCAAGCTTAGATCGGGAAAGGGCTATGCCTTTTCCTAATAGTCATGAAAATCCTCTCGTGCAGCCCCTGACAATATTCATGTGATCAAAAGATGTTTTGATCAAATGAGACCTGCTCTGATTCTATTACAAGAAACAAAAATAAAGAAGTCTGAAATAGGTGGGTTTACGAGATGTTTTGGGCAGTGGCGTAGTTCTTTATCAGAAGCTTTGGGGGCGTCTAGGGGTTTGGGAATTCTTTGGAATGACTCATTGGTGGATGTGCAAATTATAAGGCAGGAAAGAAACTAGTAGTGGGGCAAAGTGGAATCCAAACATTTGAGAGTAAGCTTCTGGATTCTAAATATATATGGTCCCAACAACTCAGCTCAGAAAAAACTCTTATGGCAAGAACTGTTTGGCGTGTTGGCTAGAAAGGAAGGTGAGATGTGTCTTCTTGGTGGGGACTTCAATGCAGTCATGCAACCGTCAGAAAAATTGGGGGGGTCTTTGTTGGTTAGATAAGAGTCAATAGGATTTTTGTGACTTTGCAATGAACAATGGTCTGATTGAGTTACCTTTCAGAAATGGGGACTATACTTGGACCAATAGACATGGAGGTTTTTTAAATATTGCAGAAAAATTAGATAGATTTTTTCTAGTCGGGAATTGGGCGGAACAACATTGGAAATGTGATGCGGAGATTCTACCCATAATGGGCTCAGACCATTATCCAATAAGCTTGAGGATCCAAGATGAGGCAACACTGAATAGATGCCCCTTCAAATTTGAAACAATGTGGTTCAGGGATGATAATTTTAAAGCTTTAATAGAAAGATGGTGGAAGAATGCATCGTTGCAAGTGGGAAATAAATCTTTCATTTTCTTTAAAAAAGTGCAGTTTTTGAAAGAAAAATTGAAGTTATGGAATCGGGAGTCCTTTAAGAATATTTTTGAGGAGAAACTGCAATTAGAAGAGAAACTTGGTGCCTTACATACAAGAATAATTTCTCAAGGGATGTTGGAGGAAGATTTCCTTCAAGAAAAGGAACTCAATAAAATATATTCAGAAATTCTGGCAAGAGAAGAATTATTTTGGAGGAAAAAATCAAGAGAAACCTGGCTGGAAGAGGGAGTAATAAACTCCAAGTTTTTGCATAACTCGGTGAAATTTCGTAGGTCGAACAATAGAATTTTGTCGATACAAAATAACAATGGGGATCTTCTAAATGATGTCGCTCAAATCAATCAGGAGGCAGTGAGGTTCTTCACAAAAAGTTTTAATATGACTACAGATGGTCTAATTCAGGACCCAGATATTTTGGATGTTATCCCGAATTGCGTCTCAGAGAGTCAAAATAGGATGCTAATGGAGGAGGTGACTTTAAAGGAGGTGAAAGGTGCTTTGTTTGGTTTGGGGGGGGGACAAGGCTCTGGGTCCTGATGGTTTTCCCACAATCTTCTTTCAGAAACTGTGGGATGTGTTTGCTCATGACTTGTGGGAAGTTGATGAGGAATCAAGAAAGGAGGGCTTCATGTTGAAGGATAACAATAACACTTTCATTTCACTTATTCTGAAGAGGGATATTGTGAGTTCCTTTGAAGATTTTCGTCTCATATCATTGTGTAATACACTTTATAAGATAATCTCTAAAGTATTGGCAAATAGATTAAAGCTAGTTTTGAACTCAATAATTTTGACTGAATAGAGTGGTTTCTTGCCAAATAGATCAATATTTGAAGGGGTAATTGTTGCACATGAAACCATTCATTCAATTAGGATGGCGAAAGTGGAAAAAATGATGGTGAAATTGGATATTAAACGGGCCTATGATGAAGTGAATAGACCTTTTCTCTTGAAGGTGTTAGCTAAATTTGGGTTTAGTAAAGAATCGTTAAAATGGGTTGAAAGTTGTATTACCTCTCCTAGGTTTTCAGTTCTCGTTAATGGGATTCCTCAAGGTTTTTTTGAGTCCAACAAGGGGATCAGACAAGGTGATCCTTTATCACCTTTCCTCTTCATCATTTTGGCTGAGGTGCTTGGTGGATTAATTGCTCAGAAATGTAGGGATGGATGGTGGAAGGGAATCAAAGTGGCAGAGGGGATAACACCAGTTTCACATTTACAATTTGTAGATGATACGTTTCTAATGGGGGATGCAACTCTTGCTGAAGCTCGAGTGATGAAGGGTGTGTTGGATAAGTATGGTCTAGCATCGGGATGACTTCCAATAAGGGTTGGGGAGATTCTTTGGAAAATGTGGATAGATATATTGATGTATGTCAACAAGAGTCTTCTAATAAGGAACATCTTTGGGATATTGGCATCACACTCTTCACCCACGTTGTTGGTGTACAAAGCATGCTCAAAGGGATTTCTCAAGAAGAGCGGGAAGAAGATAAAAAGTAACTAATTCTCTACTTGAAGTTAATATTTCAGCTTTCTCACATGGATCTACTATAGTCTGTAGTGCTGCAAGAAAGATAATTAATTGGATCTCCATGCAAAGATGGGAATTTGAGGAACTTGATTACATGAAGTTTGAAGTTTCAGAGGATAGCTTGGTAAGGTATGATAAAAGGTTTAAAATTGATCTTTATTTGAACATACTCAAACATCAATCAACTCTTGATAGTCATGTGAAGGAGTACTTTGGATGGAGGATTTATTTATTTTGGTATTATGGGTTTGATAAGCTACAAAAATGGGCATCTCAAAGGATGGTGATGGATGACTTTTTCAAAATGATTGTTTCTTGGCATTCTCTAGTCTTCCATAAAGGTCAAAGTATTTTTTCCATGTTACATTTTTTTGATGATGCATTTATCTCTAAAATTTTAAATAAATTTGTGAAGGAAGTCAAGTATAAGCCAATGAATAACTCCCAAGAGTTCATCATCTTCCTACATAATGAGTTGTTGTTTATATTTTGGGTACTTAGAGTACCATGGAGTTATTATTGTTTCTATATGGTCACTCTATTGCTTCATTTTGGATCCTATACACCAACCCAAGAGGTTGAAGAAGAATTCTCTCAAATTGAGGTAATGTTTGGGTCTTCGATTATGCATTTTCATGATATGAATCTCAACAATGTAGATGTGAATGGAAGAAATTTCTCAAAGGGATGCATTTGTTGTGGTAGAAGATACAATGGTTATAAAATTCTTGTTAGTAGAAAAAATCAGATTCATACCATTATCAATTGTATCATAAGTCTCAAGTACAAGTTTCTTATTAATAGTGCATTTCTTGCTAGAGAATTTAGGCACTATTTATCATGTAGAGAGAGCTTGCTTTGGAAGTGTTTCATGGTGGACACATTCAAGAACATCAGTAAATCACTTGATTTATTAGAAGATTCAATAAGATTCTTTTCTACTAATATTTTGAATATTTCACTGAGTGATCAATGTATGCTAGCTAGAGGACTCAAGAAGTTCATAGATTACCATCAGAAGGGCTTGTGGTTTGCAATATCAATGTACAGTTTTTGGTGGACTATTTTTTGTTGTTAAATGATGAAATATTTTTTTATTCATATGTTCTATTACTATTCCAAATCAGATCCTAAAGTTGCATCAAGTAACCTTCTAGTAGAGCAAAGTTTGAAGTAGTTTGTGATGTATCCTATAGGGAATGTCCCCATAACTCTAAGGTAAAAGAGATGATTGATTTTGAGTTGTATATTCACTGTAATGAAGGGTTTTTTTTTTGTGTAAACCATCTGATAGGCTACAATAATCAGATTTATATATTTGAGAGAGATTGCATGAGATTTTGGTCTAGTTTCCTTGGTGACCTTGCACATAAACAATTCCAAAAAGGAGTTCAAAAGAGAAGGTTATTGATTAAAAATATGGAAGGAATACTACAACAACTCATGTGATATGGAATAAGAGGTTACATAATCCATACCATCTTCATAATATTCTAGAGAAAAGGTATTCTTTCTCATAAATTTTTAGTATGCTTGAGACGAAGATGCAATTTCACATAGGGACAAGATCACACTCTATTTTGCAGCATGAAATGTTTGGTCATTTTGGACATAATTAGTTAGGAGAATAATTGTTCCAATTGATTCAGGACAAGAAATTTTTGGAAGGGAGGACTTGTCATGTCCCTTTTTCAAAATTTTCTAAAAATAGTAAGTTAGCAGGCCCAAAATAGCAAATCAGGAGCTCTCAATAGATTTGAAAATAAAATAATATTTGGTGAGTTGGTCATGAATAGGATATTATTTTATAACCAAATATTTTTTATATTAATATTTATCTCTACTCGGTCATGGGATCTTCTTTTTTTTCTTTTTTTTGGCATTTAGTGGCTTATGACAAGCCGAGACAAGTGGTAACTTGCATTGAAGTGGAAGAAATCAATGGACACTTGGCACTAGTTGTTACATGAATTACATGCAAAGGGGAATCTCTCCTTGGTCATGATTTTTGGGTTCCTAACTTGGAAATTGAAGATTTTTCAATAAAACATGAATTTGGGCTTCATTTTGGGATATTCTTGTTGTAGATTTTGGTTGAGCATTTTCTCTTCTTCATAGGCTAGTAAACCGATGAAGAAAATATCTCCAAGGCTGGTAAACCAAGGGGATCGAGGCTCAAGTATAGTGGTTTCAAGGGTCTCTAGGTGTAATTTCATCCAGAGATTGCCATTGTGTTGAATGCTCTTCAGTTGGGTGTTTTGTATTAGTTTATTTGCAAGATTTTGGTGTAGTTTGGAGTGCATAGTGTGGATTTTTGAGTTTCAGATTGTATTTATTTTGTGAGAAACATATTTTTATGATATTAAAGTATTCATATATGTTATTTTATATTGTAAAATTTTTATGAAGATTGGGGTGAGTTTGTGTGAAGATTGCATAAATTCTGGTTGAGTTTTGGGCTTCCAATTGAGGATCTATTTGGGTATTTTGTTGCAGCTGTAATTTTATATTACCAGATGTTTATGACAGAAAATTTATTGAATTTTCATGTTATTATAAATTTTATATCATTCTAAAATAGTTGTGCATCTTTCTATGTTATTTGAGAACATTTTGGTGAAGTTTTTATCCTACCCGATTTGCATCTATTTTCAGTTTAATAGAAACAAAGATCTCTAGAATTTTCAATTTTTTTTCTGTTCATTGATATTATCTAATGTATTTATCAGAAAAAATGATATAATTCCATGTGGAGATATATAATAAATCATTTGGCTTCGATTGCACATTACCTGATTTCCATTTGGTGCATGTTGGTGTTTATTTTAGATTACCTGATTTATCCGATATCAAGTTTGATAAAAATCAAGATTTCCATATTCGAGATAATTTGTTTTATATTATTAATCAGATTTGAGGTTCATTTTAATTTGGGAAATTACAGGCCCTTTCTCATACCTTCACATTACTCAACAAAACATTACCCCCTATTTTCTTATGATGTTTTAAATCCTTGTCTCTACAATCACGTATACTTCCCCTCATTTATCTAACAACACACAATACTATAGCATCTCCTCCTATTACTATTGTCCCTCATGATATCATATCTTGTGGCACTATCAATTGCATATCTAATAATGATGGCATAACCCAAACACTAATTAATGGGCTCTTTCCTTCCTCACATATTTTCAACACTCTCCTATTGATGATAAGCTTATTGTCACCCCACCACCAAGTATCTCACCGAAATTTCTACATAATTCTACTTCTCTAGACCTCTGTGTATTGACACATTGCATAATCCCTTATATATTCTACTTTTTCATTTCCTCATTACCCCCATTCTATCCCCTATATTATCCCCCCATGGTGTCTTAAATATAAAATATTATCATTTCACACTTCTACCATGCACATTATATATTATTATTATTTGTCATGTCCTCTAACTCCATCCTCTCAATTACCTATTTTCTCATATCTCACCTCCTCAACCACCTTCTCCTATCAATACCATCCCCCAAACCCATATCCTTTACCTCTCACCAACCAAAAATTATTCTTGATTCTTTTATTAACATATATTTCACACCCACTTCACTCATCATGAAATATCACCTTTTCACATAATATTTATCCTTCCCCCATACCAAATTAGACTTACATATAAACAAAAATACAAGAACTGGAACTATAGTTAGACTCCATTGTTGCTTCACTCTCATCTCATTTCATTCCTTCATTGATGAAATCATCTCCTTCATCCACTATACTTACTCACCCCTTCCCTAGTAAAATGACATCCTTAGAATTTGATAGACACAATGGTCATGGGTATCCCATTAGGCATTAAAATTAATTTGATGTCCTTTCTATCAAAATAGCCTCTGATTATCTTATCCCAACGTCTAAATTCTTTCCTATTGGATTGATAGAGGATCCATTTGACTAGTTCTATATATTTTATCCTAAATCTATGCATCAGGCTTCTTTCCCAAGCCTTCATGCTACATTACTAATTTAATGTAAGGTGTCCCTAGTACACCTTGCTTATTGTAGAAAATATCCTAATGACCATATGGTACATGACTTGACTACTCAAATTTTCTTATTTCTTATCCACATGGAGTTCCAATCTATGATTCAATCATATAACCTATTATTTTAGAAAATATTATACCACACATTTAAAAGATACTATTTTCACTGCTTGCACATCCTTTTCCAAATTAGCCTTAGGATAGACTGAGATTGATTGTCTAATTGTATAATATGGGATACTCATTTTCTTATACTAAATCATAATAAATTCAAATCAACTCATAATCCTCTATAACATATTTTACTATTGCAATTCAATTACAAAGTAGTCACTTAACCCTATAGTCCATTTAGAAGAAAAAAGAAGTAAAGTTGTTCAATTTTTTTGCCTTACTTATACCATCATGAATTAGGTAATTTAATTAAGAAATGTAAAATTTTAAAAATAGAATTTTAAACCCCGTTCATAATTATTACATGCCCATTGATGAAACACCATATAGTAACAATTTTCATCAAGTCAATAATTTTACCTCTACACATGACAACATAACACCTAATTATTTAGATTATTATTGTTATTATAATTTTTAAGATTATATGGATTAATATATTGACAATTTTTAAAGAATGCAAATATAATCCAAGCCAATGAAAATATTGGAGGTTTCTCAAGATAATTATTATTGTAATTTTCCTTTCGATACCTAGACCAATACTCATGGGAGGGATATGGCCTTATGTTTAAATTGTGTAAGAGTGTAATTATGTTAAGTTTTAATTGAAGATTAGAGTAGTGTTAAGAGCCCTTTATTTACTTTTTGTGAAAACTTAATCTCTATTATGTTTATTATAGTTATGGATATACTTTTTTATGTATTTTTTTATATTTTTGTGTTGTTTTAACTCCTATTCAATCTCTTAAAAACAAAGTGACGAAAATGGAGTCTTGAAAAGAAGGTGATAGTCATTATTCTATTTATTTTCTTTTCTTTGGAAAATAAAGGGGAACTTGGGAAGAGGAGTCATTCTAGGTTTTATTTTAATAGGAATTCTTGAGAAAAAAATAGACTTTTTTGGTAAAAAAACTTATACATGTTTTGATAATAAAGATTTATGATTGTGAGAAATGCAATTTATAGGGAAGGAAGATTTTGGAAAAATAGCTCTACTTGCTTGGAAGTAAATTCAAGAAGATCTTTACAAAAAAAAAAGAATTTATGTAAATTGTAAACGTGTTTTCTTATATAATAATACTATATATTCTTATGTAGTTTTGATCAATTGAAATTTTTGTTGGTATAGCTCTCAAAATTTGGTTAAGAGTAGCCCAGTGTGGGGTTTGAGGGAGGAGTGAGGCGTCATTTAAGAAAATTATTACATTCCTTGTGAATAATGTTTTTTGGAAAGGTCACCATACTTCTAAGATTTTTATTAAAAAATTGTTACAAGTCATTGTGAAAAAAAATTCTTCGCAAGAATGTCATAATTATTAAATTTGTACAATGTGAAGGTGGTGTTATGGGTGTGATGGTGTTGAGGAGAAATGGATGTGTGGGAGTGTTTTGTTGTGTTGGTAATGATGAGAGAAGAATAGAGTTTTTAAAGATGTAAAACTATTAAGATTCTCTAAGAAGTGTATCCCCTTTTCTCCCCCTTATGGAGTTTTGTGTTAAATGTATATTTGTTGTGTATACTTGTTTATGCATATTTTATGAAACTAGATTATCTTGGAAACTTTTTTACTTGATGGTGAGTATTTTCAAACCCTATGGAATTGTGGAGAGTAATTTCTTCATTGATTGTGTTTTTATATGTTTGTGTGTGCTCTTTGAAAAAGATTTGTATATATTTGTTAAAAATATTGGTTATATTTTTTTTTGTATTTCATAAAAATATTGTTTAATTTTTATAGTAGTATTGGTTGTGTGTGTGAGAGAGAGAGAGAGGGGGGTTGTTGTTTAACATATTAATTAAACAATACTTTTTGTAGAAACAATAGTGGATTTTCACTTATCTTTGAGTTATTATTTTTGTGTTCTTTTCAAAAATATGGTTGAAGAAGTTAGAAAAACATCCTTTTGTTTGTAAGAATATTGTCTATTGTAAGTTGTAGGTTTTATAACAAATGAGGAATAAATAGTTAGTATGTGTGTGTGTGTGTGTTTCTCTTTATTCAAAATTATTTTGTAAGTTCAAAAATGGATTTGGTTATTTTATAATCACATATATATTGTCACCAACAATGTAGTATGGGCCAACAACAATTGATCCATGAGGATTCAAAGTATAATTAAGCCACTATGCATCAGTCCCAATAAGATCATTCAATGCAAACTAAACTAAGAATCCATTAAAACTAACATATTAAAAATATGAAAGCTTCAAAAACACCTATTCTAATCCATTGAAAGTTATCCTATTGGGGGAGTGGTGTTGCATTGATGTAGAATGACGACCCTTTCCCAATCCCATGGATAAATGAGCTTGTTTCGATCGATTCTATTGAAGAAAATTGACGAAACTGATGATAGATGTGTATGAAAACATGATTTAAAAGCTAAATTAACATGATGCAAGCTATTCTAACATGATATATGCTAAGATAATTGATAGGAGTGTATGCAAAGCTATTCTAAATGAATTTGAAGCTCAAAATATTAAAACCCTAATTTCAAAACATGCTAAATGGATGAACCTATGTTACCATGGAAGCCATTAATGGAAGCTAAGCTAATATGATGCAAGAAATTAACCTAAAACACCTTTTAAAATATGAAATATGAGTGCAAGATGAAATTGATTTTAACAATGTTCATAAGTTCGCTCTTAAAAGATGGATCCATTGGTCTCTAAATAGTGACCTATTTATTGGAGGACAAATGAGAAATGAAGGGCTAAGATTGAAAAAGCTAATCAATGGTCAATATGAAAGGAAGATGGAGGCATGGATCATGGATCCCCATCAAGGTTTGAGGATGCAAGATGATATTAATCAAGGGATTACATTCATCCAAACAAACACACTTTCAAAACTTGCACAAAAAGTCATGTTGAAAGTTTGTTTCAAAAAAAAAATATTCCCTTTTTCCAATGAGTGAAGAAAGAGAATATTTTCATGGGTGAGGAAAATAGATATTTAGTTAATTAAAACCAAATTTAATTGTGCAAAGGGGAAGGAATATTCCATGAGAATATTCCTTTTTGTAGGAATGTGCAAAGGAGGAATATTCCTTTGCAAGTGGGAGGATTAGAATTAATTAGTAATTTGATAATTAAAACAAAGTTTGAATTATGCAAATTTGGGGAATTTAGGATATTCATTAAATAATTGACTTATTTAATGAAAAGGGGTCAGCTGACATTTAATTAATTAATTAAGATTATTTAATTCAAATGAGAGGACTTAGGATGTTAAAATTTTAATATTTTGATTTATCCAA
Source organism: Sequoiadendron giganteum (assembly GCA_007115665.2). Taxonomy (NCBI): domain Eukaryota; kingdom Viridiplantae; phylum Streptophyta; class Pinopsida; order Cupressales; family Cupressaceae; genus Sequoiadendron; species Sequoiadendron giganteum. Next base: position 8,111,923 of record CM021100.1, on the reverse strand, counting down.
TTTAACAAGACGAAAGGTTGGCATGAAAGGGGGGAATTAACCTAATTAGATTAATCAGATTAATAGATGAAAATGATGTATTTAATTAAATAACTAGGTTGATTTAATCAAATAAGTGAAGAGAAGATGAAATTCAGGACGAAACGATATTAATATATCAGATTAGAGTGCATGATATCATTCAAAAAAGTTTAAGTGTCTACATATACAAATATATATATTATTTTATACACACACATAGTTCTTTTAATATTCTATAATACATATTTGTATAGATAAATATACATTTATGTAATACTTCTCATTTAGTTTTAGTGTAATTTAGGCCATTATTTTCTATAAAAAAATAATTCATGGCAACACATTTATTAAAAAAAATCTATGCTATATTGTATTTAATATCATTTTTCATAATATTTTAGAGATTCTAGATTTTATTAAGGATAAAGTTATGACTATGACTATATATATGAGCTATTTTTGAATTCATTCTTTATTTTTATCTTCAAAATTTAAATTATTTCATTATATTTTATTTATTAAATTGGAATAGATGACAATATTTTAGTTAGTTATTTGTTCCTTTATGAATAATAGATTTAATACTTGTTGGTCCACAGTTGTCGTTGCACCAAAAGATCGACCTGTTAATGTCTGATACGACTACCAGAGTTAACGAATCCATGGGAGGCGGTTAGTCCATGTCACAAATCCCGAGGGGAGCACTGACCATTTGCCAACAAACTCCCCCTCAGTGTTACCCAAGGGGATTTAAACCTGAAACGTTTGGCTCTGATACCAATTTTTGGCCCCACAGTTTTCGTTCCACCAAAAGATCAACATGTTAATGTCGATACAATTACCAATGTTAATGGATCCACGAGAGGCAGTTAGTCCATGTCACGAATCACGAGGGGAGCGCTGACCATTTGCCAACAATTATATATTTTTTTAAATTATTAATTCATCAATTGAACAAATTAGAATATGTGGTTTATGGAAAATAATTAAAATTTATTAATAAAACCTAGATGGTAATGTCACTAGATCAAATATAATATTATTTCAGGTTTACAAATATTTCAACTAGATTGAAGTTTGGTGTTAAGCAAAATTTTATTGATGAAGTATTGGTAGATTTTATTCTATTGAATATGTGAAGAGTTGTTTTTGGTAACCCTTACATGTCCAAGAGAAACAACGTTTTTTATAGATAAGGAAATAAGTAGGTCATTTAGTCAAGGAAGATTTTCTACTTCATTTTGCATGCCCACAATGACAAGTTCAAGATATTTTGGGTCCTTCATCTTAAATCAAGGAAAATACTCAATTGAAACACTCTAGGATCATTCCCCTTGAGTGGAGGTGAAAGAGTGTTGATGTAAAAATTCTTCTCTATTTCAAGCACTTTGACAATTTAAGCATCTTTAGATAATTGGAGATAAATTTTTAGGCTCTTGGCTAGAGTGGTTCAAGGTTGGGTGGAAGCCATGTCATCCACTACAAGATCATTACTCACTGTGTGAATCTTCGTAGCTTTTGGGAACCAAAATCCTTCATGTTGGGAAGGTGATGTATAAAAAGATTAAAAATTTGTTTGTTGCACTATGGATCCATGACAAAGTGAGTCATATTTTGTAAGGCCAAAAATTGAGTTTTAGTTATCTATGTGAAATTTCATTACACTAGTCGATCATACTTGACATATGAATTAAATTATACACACCACAATTTCTCTACATTGGTTGACTTCTTTTGTTAATATCTTCATTGCAGGCCGACCACTTAGGCATGTGTCCCAAGCAGATATTAATAGCTTTTAGCGCACATATTAATATAGATAAAATCAAGTTTAATAATCCAAGATAAGGATATAATTATGACCCAAAAGGTGAGTGAGTGGAATTTTTATTAGGGCAACGATTAAAGTCTAGTTCATAGTTAATGAAAGGCCGCGATAGAATAAAAAGAGAGAGCAACGATTCATATAAATAAAGGTAGATATCATTTATTAAAGGAAGCAATTATTAAAGAAGGCAGTGATTCATGCTAAGACAAATTTGTTAACTAAAGACACATCCATTCAAATAGTGTCTCCTTTCTAAGAGATGCATCATTTCACTTAGACATGGAGATATATAAGGAAAATCAAATCATTTTCAAAAGACATCAAGGAAGGAAATGGATAAAGTTTGATATGGAAGAAGATCAAAAAATATAATAGATATTTGCACTCAAAAAAGAAAAAACTATTGTTATGATAAGTGATCGGTATGCAATTGATTGTATTTGCAATTAATATCTAATCTAGATAGGCATAAAAATATTATATATATATATATAGATAATTTATAATGATTAATATGCATTGAGTAAATATATTCTATACTTAAATTGGTAGATAAGTAAATAGTGAATGTATTTATTTTTTATAAATATTTGCCTTTTCTTTAAGCAATCATGTGTAAGGTTGGCAAGGAAACATGTTAGGGAAGGGCAGTATAGGTTCTCTCATTAAGTATGTCAACCCTAAGTTGGATGGGATTATCTTGGTGGGATGTTCCATCCACTTGGGGCCAAGGGGGTATGAGCCTGTCATTGGGCTTAATTGGGATGAATAATGTATAGGTTCTCACATTGTAAGTACATCAACCCTAAGTTGGATGGGATTATCTTGAAGGGATATTTCATCCACTTGGGGCAAAGGGAGAATGAGCCTACCCTTGGGCTTACTTGTGATGAACAATTTTTCTAGCACCCTATCATGTGTTTGTATCCAATCCCTAAAATGATTGGTTATTGAAAAAATTCTATAGATCGGATTCAATTCTAAGTTGTTATTCATTATTTCATGAATGTTAAATAGCTCAATTATTCTTAAGTTCAATATTTTTTATATAATTTACTATGGAATATTATATGCAAAACAATATTATGTTGTTTTTAAGTGTCTCTTAAGGCTAATTCAGGCTTACTCCAAGCAAGGTACATTACAATTGGTATTAGATTCATAATTTTTCCAACTTGTAGGACAAACCGACTTTAACTACTGTTCCATTAGGATTTACTATTCAACCTTCATCCATTTCTATATGTGTGTGCCTTTCACATGTATGATTTGTGTCATATGCATGTATTTATCTGTATACTTCATGTCTTGTGTGTATTTATGTGTATGCTTCATCCCTTACATGTATTTATATGTATGCTTCGTGTATTATGTGTATTTATGTGAATGCTTTGTATATCATGTGTATTTATGTCTTATGTATATCTATGTGTTTACTTCTTGCCTGATGTTCCTTCAACAACACTAACAAATTAACTTATTTAAAATTAAATTATTATTAGTCTCCAAATGCAACAATGAAGAGTTGTAACTATTGAAGTAAAAGGGTGTGACTCCCTCAAACTTGAGATATAAAAGGGAGGGCATATCATTTGAGAAAGACATCCATAACATCATTGAAGAATTCAATTGAATAGAACCCTAAGTGCTTTTGCAAGTGAATTAAATTAGGTTCTCAAGAATAGTGATGACAGAGAAAAGTTGTGACCCTTGAAATATGAAAATTTGTGACCCTTCAAATATGAAAGGTTACGACTCTTCAAATGAATGGTTGTGACTCTTCAAATGTGAAAATTTGTGACCCTTCAAATGTGAAAGACTATGACTCCCTCAACAATAAGATTTAAAATGGGAACCATTTCCTTGTGAAGAAATCAACACACCAAAAAATAACTTAATAAGGAGTATGTAGCCAAGAAAAACCTTTTACAGTCCATGTAGCAACAAAGGAACTTTACAAATGGCATCAATAAGCCCTTTGGATCAAGAAACTCCAACCATGGAAATCTTAAACCCTCCAAGTATGAGTTCAAAGTGAAGTATTGTTCAAGTTCAAATACTAGTTTTTACTTTAGAGTAGATTTCATCTCTCACATGAAGATAGGGGCTTACATAAAATACACCCTAAACATCTATACATATCACATCAACAAATCCTTAAACTCTTGATTACCCATAACACCTAGTTGAAACATCATAGAGTGAATTTCTATGAATAATAGACATCTAAGTCCAAATTTAATCAAATTTTGATATGCCAAAATAATTTTTTTGAGAAAATGCAATGAAGACAACCCAAATGATTAGGAACATATAAATAAAAAAAATTGACTCTTAGGGAGACCTTAGGAGAAATTTTGGAAAGAACCATGGGCACTATAATTTCAAGTTGGTGTTTCAAGATTTATCGTAGGATATATTCATCAAGCTTCATTAAGACAAGAACACATTTTCCCTAATAAAGAGTAATTTGTTCTTGTAAGAGAGGGGGACCAACCACTGCAAGGCCCCAGGTCACGAAAGGTCAAGAGAATAAAGGCTGCCCTAACTTACCTCAGTTTAAAGGATGGTTAAGATAGAAGGGATGAGAATGATGAGGATTATGTGTCTTTCAATCACTCTGCAATCCCGAGAGTTGAAGAGAGACTAGACGAGTCACTTTCTAGAGTTAAATCAACGTCTTAGGTAGCTCTTTGTCTGAGGACAGAAGCGCGGTTCTGGGATGACAGCGTGGTGTGCTAGCGTCTCATAGGTGCGTTGGCATCCATACGACCAGAAAACCAGAGAGATGAGGTTAGAATCCCAAAAAAGGACTAGCAGTCTAGTTATCAGTTTCAGGAAGTAAAGAACAAGACTAAGAAAAGAGAAAGGTAAATACGGATATGATAAAAGAAGTATATTACCGCAAGGGTGATGAAGATATTTTTGTAGAAGAATCCTCTCGCCAGCTTGCTCTGAGATCTCTCCACCTACACATAGAAAAAGTGGGAATGTTGGCGTTGTTTAAGGGCCCGCCTCAGTCAGACCCCCATCTTGGTGTTTCCACCTCCACAGACATCCAAGTTTGCAATGATAGAAATAATGATAAAGAAGTAAAATACAAGCTACGTATGCAAGAAACACTACAAAACAATACGTGCTTACTCAACCAAACACGATAGAGGAGATTAGAGGAGCTTACCACCTCCGTCCAAAGCGCTCAAGGCTTGTGGATGAGTGAATGGGAGGAATTCAAGCCTCTGTTATCATGGTGTTTGTCTTGCGCTCGCACTATCGGAGTGATGGAGTGGTAGATTGCTACAATGGAGTGAAGAATGTTGCTACAAAGATTGAATGGATGTTTGGAAGAGTGGAGAAAATGTGAAGTGATGAACTCAAGATCTCGCAAAACTTTGTCCAAACTTCTTCTAAAGAAAGCTATGGATGAAAGAGTGAAGATTATGAAGAGATGGATGAAAAGCGACCATATTTGGGTCGGACAGCTGAAGAGGAGTGTTAAATTTTGACTCCCAATCGAGGGTGTAACATCTCTGCAGACTCCAGCTGTAGGAATCTACCAGGGACATAAGCGTGTCGCGCGAATATCTGCATGTCGCATGGGCATCCCCGACAAAAATGCCCCCATTGACACACAAACAAGGTGCCAAGTGGAATGTGAGCAGTGGGTTTAAGTGGAATTAAACCTCCACTTTTGGTTTCTAAAGTTTAAAGGGGTGAAAGGGGAATTTGTGTTAGGGCTGTAAATTCATGCTCATACATTTTTCCCCCACTTTAGTGAGCACAAGTACTGATGAGTGCTTCGAGTAAAGTAGAGTAGTAGGAAAGTAACATAGTAAGAGATGTGTACCTGAACCAACAAGGAAGAAGAGCACGATTTGGTGAACCCAAAAGTGTAGGAAAGAACTTCATAGTTCCACGAAACTACAAAGCTAAAGTATGAAAGTGCCTCATAGGCTCACAGTCTTGCAAGTGGGGTATCCTCCAAGAACTCTCACATGAAGGAAACCAAGAAAAATACCTTACAACCCCATAGACTTGTAAGGAAGGCATCCCCCAAGAACTCCCACATGAGGGAGACCAAGAAAAGAACCTCATAGATCTATAGACCTACAAGGAAGGTATCCCCCAAGAACTCTCACATGAGGGAGACCAAGAAAAGGGGACTCCACAGAGTCAGAAATGGTGACATGTTTACCCACAGATAGAACACATCAGTAAGCGGCGGCACAAGCCAGTGAATGAATAGTCACATAAACCATCGCTAAGTTGTAAGACCTTCAAAGGGGTCCCTCAGGAACCCTTCAAAAGGAAGGAGGGTCCACTCAAGGGATGCGCTGTTTAAAAATTAAAATCTAGTCGGGTTGCCCCTAAGCTAGACATAAAGATGCAAAGATGGTCTAGTAGGGCTACCCCCAGACTAGACGTCGAGGTGTGAATTCAGTCTAGTCAGGTTGCCCTCAAGCTAGACACCATGGAACTTGGTTGAAAACTTTCGAAGGGGTTCCTCGAGAACCCGACGTGAAAAGGAGGGGTCCCCTCAAGGGACACACTATTCAAAAGCTTAACGTCTTCCTTCTCAAATCGATTCATCACCAAGGAATCCTTTTGAAAGATGTTCACTTCATCAAGGAATTTGAAAGGAAGGAGATGCAATATTGCAAGGGGAAGACTAAGACCGTTCCTGCTTCGAAGGAGGGTTTCCAAGTCCTTTCTTTATGAACCCATGATGAAGGAAACATGTTCTATTAAGGTTTCAAGTTGAGAATGCAATTCTAACAAATAATTATATGAAGGGTCTTTGAGAAAAGATTCGTTCGGCCACAAATGTGATTTATAAAGACCGAGTAATGTAGAAGAGGCGTTGTAACACATGAAAGGGACAACTCAAGAAAAGACGAGAGAAAGATAAAGTGAAAAGTAAAGAAAATAGATCACACACAGAGGGCACAGGGGGATCTGATTATGCGGGGTCAGATCTGCCTTTATTTATATATATTAGGTAACCGCGGTAAGAGGCGAAAGATCATCAATCCCCGACCAGATCAAGAAGAATGCACAAAAGACAAAGTAAAAACAAAAAAATGGGTCAACATGGAAGGAGGCCTAAATGATCCCGACGTTTTGCATCGTCCCCAATTTACTGAAATTCAATCACAAACATGGAAGAATGAAGATACACTTAGAGGAAGGCTTACAAGACAAAACACCATGCCTGTATCCAAGCACCAAAAGGGGTGACGAGGGTCATCCAGGAACATATAGCATTATCACGAGGGAAGCACATCACAACACACACACACACATCTAATCTAAAGATCAAGAAGGTCACCCCCTAACATTGGTCAACCAAGAGGTCATCAGCTTCCCACTCTAGATCATCATAGTGGGAAGGATGGTGAGCTTGCAATAGTGTGATGTTAAGGGGAGGAGCTCCCGATCCTCCCGCAACAAGGGCCAGGGTAGAGGGACCTATGAGGTCTCAATTGCTTAGCTCTTGTGGGTCCAAGGTCAATGACCTCACAAAGATCATTGATCAGGTCATAACTTCATCCATTGAGTTAAACATACACTTAACAAGAGTGACGTGTTTCACCTCGGTGGATGGAGGAGTTTTCACCCAAGGTTCATCGTTAGGCTCACTAAGAGACTCGGGAGCGGTGAGAAACTCAGTGGAGGGTTTCGTTACTATGACATAACAAGTCAACTTGGGGCCACCTTTCAGAGAAGGTGGGCTCTTCTTACGTCCTCCATTGTTGGAGGGGTCACACTCTACCTTCTTCTTCATCGAAGGAGGTGAAATCCCCACAGACAAAACAAGGAGGGTCGAGGGACAAGAGGAAAGAAATGCAGTGGACACAACCGAAGTGTTCATCATGTCCACAGGATTTGGGAAAGGTAAGACATCCAGGACGGAAGTTAGCAAAGGTGGCTTTATCGAAGGAGTGATGAACACTTGCACCTTTCCAAGCACACGTGGGCTCAGAGCAGGAGCCAAAAGAGATTCAGAGACGAAAGGAGGCAAAGAGGAAGACACAATAGGAGGTGTCATCTTCTCCTCCTCCTTATTCTGGAAGGAGGCTTTCTCGGCTAGGAGGGCCTTTCACTGATGCTTGCGCTCACACACAAGGCGGTTTCTAGGACTCTTCGAATCAAAAGTCAGGATTTGTGAAGGGATGGAAGGCTCCTGTTCAGTCATGGGAGTGTCTTCCACAACTACTTCTAATGGAAAGATAGACTCCTAAATGGGAGAAGAAGGGGCAGGTCCAGAAATAGTAAGAAGATTTGAATCTAACGCTTCAGCGGTGGGCCTCTTCCCGTTCACTATTTCAAGAACATGGACAGTAGGAGGTCGTGGAGGTCGAGACAAAGAGGACTCTCCATGGGGGACTTTCTGTCTACCATATTGAATGGGCCTGAGATCCATGGGTAGTACAAGAAGCTCAAATACAGGATGCTTGTCCTTTCACCAAGCGGGCACCATGGGATTCTCTCACAAACGCAAGATAGAAGCAGATGGTACCACGACAGGGTGAGAGGAAGCATCAGGCTGAACAACAGAAGAGGAAGGAGGATCTCAAGACCGCTTCTCTTCTTATCTTCTACATGCCTTGGTGACATCACTATCAGCTTTCAGACAAGCTCTATGCAAAACTTTGCAACATAAGGTGACAAAGGGTATGTCACTTTCGGCCTAGCGCGCCCCTTCTTATAGTTTTGGTACGTGCAGTGTAGGAGGTCCTTCCTAGGCGGGAGAGGACCAAGGGACGCAGGCCAAAATTAATCCAAGGCATAGCTACCACGGGCAACCGATGGTCTATATTTGGTTTCATGGACAACATGTACCGAACCTCCATGAACAAACTTCAGACATTTATGTATAACCAAGGGAACTATACTCATAGTTACCAGCCAGGGGACACCTAGCTTCACTGTGAAGAGTTCCAACCCCGGGATGATGTCAAACTTGAGGCTTATAGATTTAGGTCCAACGAGGATCGATAGGACAATACTCCCTATAGGAGGTACAAAAAGTTCATCGTGTGTGTGGACGATACCCTTAGGTGCATCATACCCATCCTTATGCAAGAAGTTAATTAGCATGATCTCCTTAGTTATTATATTCACTTGCAATGTCAGATCAATGAGAACACCTGCGACAATATTCTCATTTATCCTCACAAGAATGTAAAGAGGAGATGGTTCTCTATTGAAGCCCATTGGCAGGTCCGTGAGGTGAAGGTTATGCTAGTACCACTACTCACAGTCTACATAGAGGAAATAGGTTGATTTAAGAAAGAGGCCATCACACACACCAAACAATACTTCTATAGGGCCTCCTAAGGTTTATGAGATAAGGTAGTGACCTAATTAAGGTTTCATTATGCAATACTTTGGAACCTTTCAACTTCGCCTACTAGGGGTCGCAAGTTGGATTGCAAGGTGAGAGCCTCACAACACTCACACCTATAACACTCCTAGGATAAGAGGAAAGGAGCTTTCAGTATCACAAAATGGAACCAAAATGGTTCACGTCAGGTTCACCAAAAATGTAAGAGAGGGGGACCAACCACTGCAAGGCCCCAGGTCACGAAAGGCCAAGAGTGGAAAGGCTGCCCTAACTTACCTCAGTTTAAAGGATGGTTATGATAGAAGGGATGAGAATGATGAGTATTATGTGTCCTTCGATCACTCTGCAATATCAAGAGCTAAAGAGAGACTAGATGAGTCACTTTCTTGAGTCAAATCAATGTCTTAGGTAGCTCTCTATCCGAGGACATAAGCATAGTTATGGGATGACAACGCAGTGCGTTGGCATCTCATAGGTGTGCCGGCGTCTGTATGGCTAGAAAACCAGAGAGACGAGGTTAGAATCCTGAAAAAGGACTAACAATCTAGTTTAGCAGTTTCAGGAAGTAAAGAACAAGACTAAGAAAAGAGAAAGGTAAATACGGATATGATAAAAGAAGTATATTACCACAAGGGTGATGAAGGTAATTTCATAGAATAATCCTCTCACCATCTTTCTCTGAGATCTCTCCACCTACACACAGAAAAAGGGGGAATGTTGGGGCTATTTAGGGACCTACCTCAATCAGACCCCCGTCTTGGTGTTTCCACCTCAATGGATAACCAAATTTGTAATGATAGAAATAATGATAAAGAAGGAAAATACAAGCTACGTATGCAAGAAACACTACAAAGTAGTACGTGCTTACTCAACCAAATACAATAGAGGAGATGAGAGGAGCTTACCACCTTCGTCCAAAGCGCTCAAGGCTTCTGGAGGAGTGAATGAGAGGAACTCAAGCCTTTGCTGCCATGGTTTTTGTCTTGTGCTTGCACTATCAGAATGATGGAGTGGTAGATTGCTGAAATGGAGTGAAGAATGTTGCTACAAAGCTTGAATGGATGTTTGGTAGAGTGGAGAAAATGTGAAGTGATGAACTCAAGAGCTCACAAAAATTCATCCAAACTTCTACTGAAGAAAGCTATGGATGAAAGAGTGAAGATTATGAAGAGATGGATGAAAATTGGCCATATTCGGGTTGGCCAATTGAAGAGGAGCATTACATTTTGATTCCCAATCAAGAGGTTAACGTCTTTGTAGACTCTGGCCATAGGAATCTGCTAGGGATGTAAGAGCGTCGTGCGAATGTCTGCATGTCACGCAGGCATCCCCACCAGAAACGCCCCCACCGACACACAAATAGGGCACTAAGTGGAATGCAAACAGTGGGCTTAAGTGGAATTAAACCTCTTCTTTTGGTTTTCTAGAGTGTAAAGGGATGAAAGGGGAATTTTTGTTAGGGGTGCAAATTCACACTCATACAGTTCTATTCAATTTGGATGAGATCATAATGTACAATAAAATCCATAACCATATGATCTATCCCACACTCATTGAAACAATAGAAATGTATGGATCGACCTTGTAACCTACAACACTGATCTAGTAAACTTTAAACTAGTGATATAGAAAATATTTTGAGATTATCTCATCTAAGGCTCTTCTTCTCCTAAGTCATTCTTCTTGATTAGAGAACTCTAAATCCTTGATTAGGATCAAGGATATCAATACAAATTTGATACAAATCAAGTTACATTATGGACCCATAACCCAAAAATTCCAAGATCATTTCACCTCTTAAAATTTGGAAAATTAATCGATGTTTTGAACTAAGTGAAATTTAAAAACATACTATATTTGAAGAAAATTGTACTTACTCCCATTTGATTGGACAACTTATGGTAAAGGACACCTAGATCCTTTACTCAAATGATAAATTGGCTTGCACAAAGGATCTTGTTATTCAAAACACTCCCATAATCCATCATGATGAAGGATGCAAACATTTTTCCTATCATCTCAACAAGGGGGTAATGAAGAATTTGTATCATTGCCTAGGATTTTTATGGTAATGAAATGAGATAAAACTTGTCTTAAGTAATAGGTCTTACTAATTTCCAACTCTTGATTTTGTTGTTGAGAGTTATTGAGAAATAGTAAGAAGACTATTGGACAATAAATTGTACTCATATGTTAGAGGATGGTATAACCTTATTGGTAGTCAAGGAAAGTATACTAACAACCAATCTCCAAGGACATCATTGTAGTGTAACATGACCAACACAATCATCATTGGCTATAGAATTTTCAAATGCTATTACTTGAGGACAATTAATATTGGAGAGGGTGGACTGTCATGCCCCTACCATGAGGACATTACACTTGTTGATCATATTTGACATATGAATTAAATTGTACACAACACAATTTATCTATGATGGTTGAATTCTTTTGTTAATATCTTCATTGTAGGCCGACCACTTAGGCATGTGTCCCAAGCATATATTAATATATTTTAGCACACATGTTAATATAGATAAAATTGAGTTTAATCACCCAAGATAAGGATATAATTATGACCCAAAAGGTGAGCGATTGGAAATTTTAAAAGGTAGCAATTAATATCATTATAAGAGCAACAATTAGTATATTTCAATGAGAAGTGATTAAAGTCTAGATTATAGTTAATGAAATGCAACGATAGAAGAAAACGAGGGAGCAACGATTCATATAAATAAAGGCAAATATAATTTATTAAAGAAGGCAATGATTGATGAGAAGATATATTTGTTAACTAAGACACATCCATTCAGACAGTGTCTCCTTTCTAAGAGAAGCATCATTTCACTTAGACACGGAGATATATAAGGAAAATTAAATCATTTGCAAAAGACATCAAGGAAACAGATTACGCCTGATATGGAAGAAGATAAAAAATAATAGATATTTGCACTCAAAAAAGTAACAACCATTGCTATGATAAATGATTGGTATGCAATCGAATGTATATGCAATTAATACCTAATCTGGATAGGCATATATATATATAATGATTAATATGCATCGAGTAATGATATGTTGTGCTTAAATTGGTAGATAAGTAAATAGTGAATCTATTTATATTATTATAAACATCGGCCTTTTCTTTAATTAATCATGTGTAAGGTTGGCAAGGAAACATGTTAGGGAAAGGTGGTCTAGGTTCTCTCATTAAGTATGCCAACTCTAAGTTGGATGGGATTGTCTTGGTGGGATGTTATGTCCACTTGGGGCCAAGGGGGTATGAGCTTGACCTTGGGCTTAATTGGAATGAATAATGTATAGGTTCTCACATTGTATGTATGCCAACCCTAAGTTGGATGGGATTGTCTTGGTAAGATGTTTCATCCACTTGGGGCCAAGGGGGTATGAGCTTTCCCTTAGGCTTACTTGTGATGGAAATTTTTTCTAGCACCCAATCATGTGTTTCTGTCCAATCACTCCCATGATTGGTTTTGAAAAAATTCTAAAGATCATATATATTCAAGTCTAAGTTGTTATTCATTATTTCATGAATGTTAAATAGCTCAATTATTCTTAAGTTCAATATTTATTATAAAATTTACTATGGAATATTATTTTCAAAACAATCTTATACTATGTAAGTGTCTCTTAAGGAAAATTTAGGCTTACTCCAAGTAGGGGGACATCACATTGTTGCATTATGGATCCATGACAAAGTAAGTCATATTTTTTGATGAAAGAATGTAAGGCGAAAAAATTGAGTTTTAGTCATTTATGTGAAATTTCTAGTTTTAATAAGGGTAATTACACAACTATTAAGGTAACTACGAAACCATCAACATGTTGCAAGAAATGGTTTTGTCTTAAGATCTCTCCCAAAATTTGAATTCTTAGATGTAATATCCTTGTTTCTTTCATTTTCATGTTGTTAATTCTTGCTCCTTCTTCTTCATTTGATTAGAAGAATATTAAATTAGTTTGATTTCTCTTATTAAATATTTAATTGAAGTATGGTGTAGGTTAATCTCCACACTTGTTTAGAAATCAATATTTTTGGCATTAAAAGAGTAATGTCAATGTACATACATAGACTCATAGAAAGAACTCTATTTTTACACACATCGTAGTCACAATAACTATAGACAAAATAAAGCACAAAGGAAGCATAGTATCATCAAGACTATCATTTATCATAATCACATATCGATAAATAGATTAGCAAGTAAAGAATCAAATGTACATAGATTTTTGAAAGTCTTATCTCTAAACACCTTCTCAGGTTTTAAGGATGAAACATGTTTAAGAGTGTAAAAAATTATACACATAATCCCATAAGCACATTTACAATAAATTAATCTTGAATATATAGCCAACTCTACATTCTACTCTTTCTTGATTTTAGATAGACAAAAGTGACAATAGGGCTTTGACTGATAAATGATGAGAGTCGCAGCATGAGCTTAACTATGCAAGCTTCTATCATTGATACTATGCCCTGACGTAGTAGTGTGGTGGAACCGCCATACCGCAAGGGCCTCTGGCTCTGATGTGGTAGTGCGGTGAGAGTACCGCCATACCGTGAAGGCTTTGCACTTGTTGAGCGGTAGCGTAGTATACCGCCTTACCTCGGGGGTTTGATGAATGGCTAGCGGTGGCGCAGTGGAAGGAGGTCAGGGCATATTTGACTGATCTGGTTCGATAGTCAAAGCAGTGGACGAATGGTGTGTTGACACATGGCATGATGTCATTCATTGATTTTACATCGTTGTTGTAAATCAACGATTATTGGCCAGAAGCTTTATTCTTTGGTCAACGATATATTTGCATCAAATGTATGATCCAATTTGGGGTTGATAGAGTCTAGATTTGGTAATTCTTTGTAACTAGATTTAATGTTGGGGTGGCCCGATGCGTGTTGCAGGGCGGTTTGATCAGAGATGGAGAAATTGTGTCGGTGAAGCATGTAATTAAATACACCCTAATGGTTGTTGGCTTAGAGGTGGAAAAAGAGGGCATAGAGACTAAGGTGATGGTGTGAGTGTGAATTTTATTATATGTTGAAGAAGCATTGTCACAGTGAATGTATCAAACTGAAGTCTATGAGGAGGTCGATTAAGGTATATTGTTGTGAGCTAACATCTGAGAGTGAAGTCTGTAACTTTGTATGTAATTTTTTACTGTAATACAAAGTGAATTTACTTGGTGTGGTGAGTTTTTTCTCCCGTGAGGGTTTTCCACATATATCTAGTGTTATCTTTGTGTGTGTGTTTTATTTCTATCTTTCCTGTTATACTGTGAATGTGCATCTCAAACGTAAGAAAATTTTAAATGAAGTTTTTTTGCACTTATCTTCTGAGGATTTTGCATTAGGAAAGTGTATTCTACAACTTTGCTTTTCCTTTCAAATAACAATTCCCAAACACATAAACTTTTCCCAAGAGTAACTTTTTAAAATTTTCCAAAACACAAAACTTTTCCCGAGAGCAATTTTTCAAAATATTTCCAGAACACATGCAATCACAAAAGACTTTTTCTCAAATATTTTTCCCCAACACAAAATATCCTCTATCCTTCTTCCATTACAACCACAAATTTCTTCCCGTGAATAAATTTGCCAACAAACCTCATAAATTTTCCCACATGTTGAAAACCCAAAATATCTTTTGAAAACAAATTGCACAAAATCCTCCAGATCTTTTAAGAATTAAAAACATTTAATAATTCTAAAATATTTTACATTTCTAATTTAACTTAATTAAACTAATTTAATTAACTAATAAATAATATAATCCTAAGATTAGACTATTTACCAATTAAATTAATTAATTAATTAACATCTTCTAACATTAAAACCAAATTAATTTAATAATCATCTTAAATATTTAAATCCATTAAATTACATTTCACAAACTTTGCAACATAATAATTTCAAAGCAAAATAAAACAACACTTAATATACAAAACCAACTAGACTCGACGACACACTATGACTAGGGTAAAGGCTTGATACAGGAATCCTAGCTACTATCTCCCAATCAACATTGTCATTGGGTAATGGACACACTCAAACTTGTGAAGCCAGGTGGAGTCGATGTCCTTACTTGCAAACCTGTAAATAAGGCATATATAGAACATACATATATACATCATAATAAAACACACCGTGAAGAGGGAATCACGGAATCACAGGGCACTCACAAGTGAGTGATGCAATTTTGTCCCCTTCACCAATACACTATCACAAAACTAACAATTCTAACATATATAATCTACTCATGTGCAAATAACACTGTTATTCCAAATAACCATTGTGCTAATCAAAGGCATGTCAAAATGATAACATCAAACTAGAGTAACCTCACATCAAAAAATAAAATCCACATTGCTCTATAATTAGCGATCAAATAATAATCAGGTATCAAAGTATATCAAAGTCTAAGTATCACTCTGATACAAAGAGAAAAATGGAGGGGTGTTACATCATCCCCCTAGGGTCAGGCTTACTCTTGGAAGCCTGTAAACAAATAGGGATAAAGCTCCCCATCCTAATTGCATCCTCCCAGGTAGTAGAAGTACCATCCCTAGGACCCCAGTGGATCCTCACCTAATCAATACCTCGACCCCTGAGGATGAGTATCCTATGCTCTGCAACCACTACCAGAAGCCTCAACAACTACTCCTTGATACCCAATCTGGTGGTTATCAACCACAATATATGTTTGGTGAGACCTACTTGCATCACCTACCATCGGCTTAGAAACTTCTGGCCCTTGACCAAAACCAATAGTGTTCCTTTACGGACAATGCCTAGCAATGTGACCCTATTAACCGCAAGAGAAACACCCTGTATTACAACCAAAACCCCTGTCACCTAAGGGTGCACTAGATTGTTGTATACTACCCCAGTTATCCTCAGACTGTGAAATTTGGGTCGGCTACTCCTGATGGTTGCACTTATTGCACCACTAGTCTTGGTTCCTCCTAGATTAAGAACCTTCACCATCCTGATGAGATTGGGAATCCTTATGTTTCCCCAACACACTTTGTTGTTGTCCACTCTAAGTAGGACCCTGCTAAGTCCTGGGTGGTCCAACTCCCTAAGCCTGACCACTGCAAACATTAGGCCCTGCAACTAATCCATTGCCAATATAAACTCTTGTGTGGCCACTTAATGCCATCTCTAAGTTCTCCTCAACTAGTCTCGCTTTCTCCACTGCCATCTCCATGGTTTTGGGTTTAAAAACACACACACCTCCACTAATTTGGGCATTTAAGCACCTTACAAAATGATGGACAAGCATTCCCTCGTCATCTCCAATGCCAGCAAACTACTTGAGCTCGTAAAAATTATGCTCGTACTGCTCTACCAACATTGCCAACTAGCGCAAGGCATGGAACTAATCACCTTGGTGCTAACGCCAGTGATCTGAAAGAAAATGGGCTCTGAACCTCTCTAGAAACATGTCCCATGACACATAATTAATATCGATTCGTAGCTTATGCTCCTCTATCCTCCACCAAGTGGAAGCGAATCCTCTCAAATACATAATTGCACACTGAGTTTTGGTTTTGCTACCATAGGGGTGCATCACAAAGCATCATTTTAGGTCAATCAGCCAGGTCTCCTTCTCAAGACCATCGCCAAATCCGTCAAAGGTAGGTGGACATGCTCTGAGAAAATCCCTCATGTGTGCAGCTACAATAGCCTCAGACTGAACTGGTACTTCCCTCTCTCCAATATTACCCTGATCACCACCCTAACTCGGCCCAAGGCAAGCCAATGCCTCCTCTAAAATACTGTACAACTATTTTCCCTTGATCCCTAGAGGATCCTGATGCTGATCTTCGTCCCCTGGGGCATTCTAAGATGCCTGATGCTCCTCATGATCAGAATCATGTGGAACATGTGGAAGGGAATTGTGTTGACTCCCTCGTCGACCGCCTACACGACCACGACCTCTACCTTGTCCACATCTGGGAGGCATGATCCTACACAGACATACCGAGGTATTAGACAAGGTACACACTTAAAAAATACACAACTAGAGGCTTAATGGTTTCATCATAATCCCAGAGCACCCAATATTTAAACCTGAGATCTAATATCATTTGTAATTCCCCACCACGTAACCCTAGAGGACGTTGCAATAACTATGAAAGCGTACAAATTTTTTTATTCAAAAGTGAAATATAACATGAAAAGTTCACTATCTATTGCCAACATCCTCTAAGGCTATGAGACTAAGGTTACGTCTGATTCCCATAAGATAAACATAAATACATTCATAGCATATGATTAAATACTTAAGAATTAAAAGTACATACATTCCAAACATTGAAATAGCATCTCATAGATAAGATATACATCAATATTCCAATATTACATTAATTCTCAAATAAGGTTTACATCACTCATCCCCAGAATGAGGTAGATCATACATATCTGTAACAAAATACATGAGACCTCCTCGAATACAACTGAGGAGTAATAAAAGTACAAGAGTCATCTGTAACAATAATCAAAGCATGGAATAAACAAGATGGAATCCACAAACTCTCCAATTGGAATACCTCGCCACATCGAACTAAAGAAAGGGGACCCAACGGTGTAGGGTGCACGTTCCTCCCAACCAAGTGGTACCCGAAGGCCCACCCCCCGTGCTAGGAGATAGTAACAAATATTCCTAGACAAGACCTACTACCTCTAGACATAGGCTAACACATACAAAACTTAACAAACACTAGTACAACACTTAACAAACACTAGTAAAACACTAAACATGGTTTACATTGCTTCTAGAGTTATAAAAAATCAAGTATGTTAACATAACCATACACATAAACTATTATCGTAGGAAGTGTCATCACATAGCTCAACATGGGTTACCCAATGCAGATCTTCCTAGGCCCCAACCCCCATCTTGGGTTATCCTGGTAGCCTCAATTGATCCTCAGCCCCCATACTCACTCATGCAGGATCAAATAAATTTCGAAAAGACAAGGTAGATGACCTTCATCATTCCAGGCCTTCCCACTCATCCCAAGCCCAAATGAGCACTTCATTCCATGAGTGAGGCTATCTTATCTTACTTAGTATGAAATACTACCCAATCCCCTAAATACTTTAATTATGTTCTCACTTGATTAACTACCTTTGAAAGGTTACCCAATTTACCTCTTTAGGGCTCTGGCCCCTAACGCAAGCCACTCTTCTACTTAACAACTCACAGATCAAAAACCAACACCAAGGGTAACATAGTGCACAAATCCAAATAAAATAATCCACTCCAAATATTGGAGGCAACACTTAAGAAAATCCACTCCAAACATTGGAGGCAACAAATAACAAAATACACTCCAAACAAAGGAGGCAACAAATAATAAAATGCACTACAAACAAAGGAGGCAACAAATAATATATTTCCACTCCAAACCTAGGAGGCAACACTTCCTTATTTGTGGAAACCAGGTAATTTACTGATAGCAACAAACACACTAACCAAGGGTAACAAAATGGGCTAACATTAAATAATTCACAACCCCCAAGTCTATAACACAACTGGAAGACTTATAACACATCTAATCCAATTCCCCAAAAAGTGAACAGAGGAAATTACATGCAAAGGCAATAATACAGGAAAAAAACTACTGTTCGGATATATTAAATCCAATTTCCCCCTCCTTTAGTAATTTTACAGTAAAGAAATTGCCCAAGTAAATAAATTAAATAAATCCCCTTCTTACTGACAAAGAAGAAAAAATCTAATTTTCTAACACTTCAATTCCTCGATTACTTTAATAAAATATTTTTTTTTTAACAGATATCTCCAAAAGAATTTTCTATAGAGAATCTAACTTCCTCCTGACAAAGATTTCTTTCTAGATCCCTAAGTTGTATTCTTCTTGGTTCTTCTATGTTTTGAATAATCCCCATTTACAATTGGGCGGGTGCATGGAAATGGGTAGCAATTTCGTGGACACCCCCTAAAAAAATCTTTGAAAAACCATAACGTGAGCACGTTATAACACGCTCACATTATGGCTCGTTATGCCAAGCCTGAGGCTCGACAACTACAAACCAATAACGTGAGCGTGTTATAACGCGCATTATTGACTGTTAAAAGCAAAAAAAGAAATGCAAATCTCTCATTCCGATTTTGACTAGTTTTTTTTTTGCAGTCGTGGCCAAAACCACCACAATTTCGCGCTCGCGTTCTAGGAGGATAATTTCAACAAATTTCTTCACCAACAATCCTTATTTCTTAGCAAAAATGGTGCCACGATGAGGAGTTGTGAGAGGCAAGGATTATATGGTTTTTGTTTTGAATTAGTTAGTTTTAGGTTGAATTTGATATCTATTTATTTGAATTTTTAGGAGATGCAAATCAACCTGAAAACCCTCAAAATCCTCAACAAGAAGACCAACCAAATCCGCAAGATCAAAATCAACCACAACATCAACCTCCTCCACCAATGACTCAACCCCCTCCTAGCACTCAGCAAAATTTAATGAGTGAAATTGAGAACAACAAAAAGAGAATTGATGATTTGATTAGTAGGTTGAGTGATCCAAATGGTTCAATCGCAGAAAGAATGACCCTAGCAAATTCATTAAAAGATATGTTAAAAACTATAGATTCAATTAGCAAACAAATAACTGGATGGCAAGATAGGAGGTAGGCAGCCATGGATTATTATGCAAATAAGATATCATACAAGGATGTAAAAGATTTAAAAATTACAAAAGGTGATTTGTGCTCATTATTCACCAACCCACGCACAAATCAAAATCTTACCCTCAATGCGAAGAGGTTTCCTATCCATTGGTGCTACCACCAATTAGGGACCAGTTTTATGATAGGTGGTACATGGTCTTTGATTACCCACCGTGCAACAATTGCGAGGTCCCGCAATATTTCCTTAGGAAACTATACGGTGAGTTCATATTGAACAAAATCCCAAATTATTTTGATATGAGGGATTTCCAGGGGAGAGGTGGGGGGTCAGCTCAGGATACACCTGGTGCACAGCCGGATCCTACGCGGCAAGGTAGACGAGCTCTCGCTAGGCCACCTCGTGAGCACATTGTTATGCCTTCCGTCGCGAAGGAAAGTGCTGACATAGAGACATTGCAGGCAATCAACACTTTGACCCAGAGTGTCATCCATCATACTAGCCCTATTCTATAGCACCATCTAGGGGAGTCTTCGAGTGGTGGCCTTCGAACACATGTGTGTCAATCTTGCGGGGCTACTTGTTCATATGACCCCACCAACACTCAGGAGACTAGTACACAGGATCCATCTACAGCTATGAAGATGGAGAGGGCAGGTGGCATTTTGCATGAGGCATATGGCATTGATAGTTAGGTAAAATTTAGTGCATGTGTTCATTGAATTTAATTTATTAAATTTCAATTTTGAAATGCAAGATTAACTAAAAATGTTTTATGATTTTAATAAAATTGTAGGGTCACAGTGTTGAGACTGGATACACCGCCCCCCCACCAACCTATTTCTGTAGTACACCTATCGCTAGGGTATGTAACTAGTAAACAATTATAAATTTATTGCATGTTAATAGCATTGTTTTACAAATGGTAATTTAATATGTGATTTTGGATGTTGAACAGACTAATATTGGGGGTTTTGATGGAACACTTCCCAATGGTGGTGGATTTACTCAAACCTTCACATAGGTAATAGAATAAAGAGCTTAAATAATGAATCAAGTACTTAATAGATTTGTGTAGTTTATATGCACATCATTGATTACGTTGAATATTTTGTTGTTTTATTTTCAGTTGTTGCGAGACGATACACCTCCGAATTTGACAAGGGCAATGGATATTGGTGTGACATCTGCTATACAATCCTCGATGGCTCTGATAGAAGAGGTATGAGGCAAATTAGTAAATTTCAATTTACATTTGTTGTTATAGATGTTAGTTAGTGAAAAATCAAACCATTATTGATTCACGTAGTTTAATTTCTATTTGTATGGTTTATACAGGGCTTGAGCATGCCTGAGCATGGGTGTGAGGATATTTCCCTCATGCAGAGAGATCGTGAGATGGTTGTAAGTGATTATTTTGTCAAATATATCATTTTTTATAATTTAATTTCTATATATTCATGTCTTTACTTCTTATTGTAATAGTTAAAACTTCACCAAGAACTAAACCCTAGGAGGAGTAGCAGGAGCACTCCATGAGCGCAACAAAAATGAGTGACAGACCTATCGCCATCCGAGCGAAAAGGAAAGGGAAAGATTTTATTTCCAGGGCATGGAGAGCAATGACTTTTGATTCCAGAGTCCTTTGTTGTATGCCTACATGGTAGTTTTGTACATATTTTTTATTGGACATATTTGACATTGTATGCCTATATGGCATTCTCGTAAGCCTATATGGCTATTTTGTACATATATTTCATACTTATATCGACATATATTGATGTATGCCTTAATGGCTACTTGGTTAATACAAATATCTTTTATCGATGCCTATCCATATTTGCATTCTAAATTGATGGTTCAATAGTTATGAGTTACGTGTATTCGAGGTAATTTCTATGTTAATATAAATATCTTTTATCGATGCTTATACTTATGTGATTTATGTATGTTTCTGTATGGGATCGTAGTAATTTCTATTTGATGATGCTATTGTTTCTTTAAGGTTTATTTATTAAGGGGTGCATGAAACAAGTTTTAAATCCTTAAAAATCTTTGAATTTCTTAGATTTTTCTATTTGTCGAGTCTGGGCTCTGAGCTCGAGTCCAAGTCAAAAATTGGCTTGTCAAGTCCGAGGCGAGTCCAAGTCTTGTAACACTAGTGTGAACACATCGAGGAATAATGTATATGCCGATGAAGAGAGAACCCATCCTTGTTTCCAAACAAACCATGGTATAGATATGGGTGGTTGAGATAAAACATCACTCTTCTGGATAGTTCAAACCATAATCTTTCATGGCTACAAACACACCTTCATTACATGTGTTCTTGATCCTACTGAAGAAATGGTGGAACATGTTGTAGATCAAATATTGCAACCCTAAGTCCACAAGAAGGTTATTTGTCCCAATTTCTGCAAATGTCTTTAAGATGTTCATCCTTCTTGAGTAATGCCAACCACTATCATTGGTTGCCATGTTTCTAATGGAAAGTCAATTTGTTGCAATACCCAAAGGCTAGCAGGTTCATTCACTCTAATACCACTGTAATGACTCGAGCTCTGGATCAATAGATTTTTGATTTATTTCTTATTGGATTGACAAAGGTTGTCATCCAATATTATTAAGATAGATAACGGAGTCCCCAAATTATAAATGAAATAAATTATGAATATGAAATCTAATTCAAATATTAATTTGATAATGGAAATTTGATAAATAAATATAATAGTTGTTTCTAATTAATCAATAAAATCATGTGCTAGCTTTGAATATAAATCTTCCTATCATTGATATATAGGCCTTGAGAATTGGGATTCCTTTCCTGATCGATACTTTGTACTCATGCATCTAACTTTGAGTCCTTTCTGGATTATATGCTTGAAACGTATACTCCCATATTATAAATTTTTTCTCATATAGACCAATCCCACACTAGGTAATTCAATAATAAAAATAAGCCCACAAATTGATTACCCTGATCTTCCCTTCTTATTCTCTTTTATACTCGAAAACTACACAATTGAATCTTGATAGCAATATCACAATTTGACACATTGTAGAAAATACCTCCTACTTATCAATTGATGAGCTAAAGGGGCTCTATAATGAATGTTTCATAAGGCACAACACTTGCTGAAGGTTTTGCAAATGGGGTTGCAAGCTAAGTGGGTTTAACCTTGGGGAAAAAAATTTGTGGTTAAGCGCTTGAGTTGGAGTAGTACTAGGATGGGTGACCTCCTTGGAAGGCCTAGTGCCTCACCTATGTGAGCATCACCTACATGCAATGAGTGTTAAGTGGGCCATTCATTATCATGAGAGATGGGTTCTTGTGAACTCATCCCTCTTTCAATCCATGTCAGCTTTGGGACCCTACAGGAAGCTGGAGGTCGTACGAAGTACGAGATCAACAAGTTTGTATAAGAAATCTAAAAAATAGAGAACAGTGTGAATAATTCTTATCTTATCTTCTCCAAAAGTTCATCAACGACCTCCATTCAAGCCTCTCAAGGCTTTACATAGTGTTTTACACCCTTTTCTAATTGATCCACGCCCTCAACTAACTAAAAACCAACTTTCAAAACAAGTAACCGTTGCATTTCAAATTTTTTGCTTTAAGCAACTTACAAATTTGCAACTTTAGACTCCTCCAACCTAAGGGATCGATCTGGTGGAACATAGCTCAGAGTGATTCCACGTATTTTGGTGCGAAAGAGGACCATGCCTAGCGTAAAAATACCTATTTGGACATGTTGGAACAGTCTGCTTGGTCACACAAGTTGCGGAACAAAAGTTGCACCACTTTGCAACTTTGCACTGCTTGCATTTGATGCTTTTTCCATCAAGTGAAAATCCACCACCATGGGAAAACCACTCTGAGATAGCCAAAACTGAGAGAGGTTTTTGTAGAGGAGCTCAACGTGATCCTAGAGGATTAGATGAGAAGTTTCTAAGCATCACAATATCCAACTAATAGCATGTTGAAGTTTGCATCCATTTTGCACTTTGGACCCTTAAGGGATAGATCCGCTGGAACGTAGCTTAGAGCGATTCCACATGTTTCAGTGCGAAACAAGACCATGCCTAGCATAAAAATACCTATTCGGATGCGTTGGAATAGTTAGTTTGGTCATACGAGTTGCAAAATGAAAGTTGCACCACTTTGGAACTTTGCATAGCTTGAATTTGATACTTTTTCCATCAAGTGAAAATTCGCCGCCACAAGAAAACCACTCGAAGACAACCAAAACTGAGAGAGGTTTTTCTAGAGGGGCCCAACTCCTTCCTATAATATCAGATGAGAAGTTTCTAAGTGTAATGGTATCCAAGTAATAGCATGCTAAAGTTTGCAGCCATTTTGCACTTTGGAGCCTTCAGGGATCGATCCGGTGGAACATAGCTCAGAGCGATTCCACGTGTTTCGGTGTGAAAAAAGACCATGCCTAGCATAAAAATACCTATTCAGATGTGTTGGAATAGTTAGTTTGGTCATACGAGTTGCAAAGCGAAAGTTGCACCACTTTGCAACTTTCCACAGCTTGAATTTGACACTTTTTCCATCAAGTGAAAATCCGTCGCCACAATAAAACCACTCCAAGACAGCCAAAACTGAGAGAGGTTTTTCTAGAGTGGCCCAACGGCTTCCTGTAGGATCAGACAAGAAGTTTCTAAGTGTAATGGTATCCAAGTAATAGCATGCTGAAGTTTGCAGCCATTTTGCACTTTGGACCCTTAAGGGATCGATCCGGTGGAACATAGCTCAGAGCGATTCCACGTGTTTTGGTACGAAAGAGGACCATGCCTAACATACCTATTCAAATGTGTTGGAGTAGTTAGTTTGGTCACACGAGTTGCAGAACGAAAGTTGCACCACTTTGCAACTTTGCACTACTTGCATTTGATATTTTTTCCATCAAGTGAAAATCCGCCACCATGGGAAAACCACTCAGAGATAGCCAAAACCGAGAGAGGTTTTTTTAGAGGGGCTCAATGCGATACTATAGGATTAGATGAGAAGTTTCTAAGTGTCATGATATCCGAGTCATAGCATGCTGAAGTTTGCAGCCATTTTGCACTTTGGACCCTTAAGGGATTGATCCGGTGGAACATAGCTCAGAGCGATTCCACGTGTTTTGGTGCGAAAGAGAGGACCATGCCTAACATACCTATTCAGATGCATTAGAGTAGTTAGTTTGGTCACACGAGTTGCAGAACGAAAGTTGCACCACTTTGCAACTTTGCACTGCTTGCATTTGATGCTTTTTCCATCAAGTGAAAATCCGCCACCATGGGAAAACCACTTGGAGATAGCCAAAATCGAGAGAGGTTTTTGTAGAGGGGCTCAACATGATCCTATAGGATCAGACGAGAAGTTTCTAAGTGTCATGCTATCCAAGTAATAGCATGCTAAAGTTTGCAGCCATTTTGCACTTTGGACCCTTAAGGGATCGATCCAGTGGAACATAGCTCGGAGCGATTCCACGTGTTTCGGTGTGAAAGAGGACCATGCCTAGCGTAAAAATACCTATTTGGATGTATTGGAGCAGTTAGTTTGGTCACATGAGTTGCAGAATGAAAGTTGCACCACTTTGCACTGCTTGCATTTGATGCGTTTTCCATCAAGTGAAAATCCGCCACCATGGGAAAACCACTCCAAGATAGCCAAAATTGAGAGAAGTTTTTGTAGAGGGGCTCAATGCAATCCTATAGGATTAGACAAGAATTTTCTAAGCATCACGATATCTGAGTAATAGCATGCTGAAATTTGCAGCCATTTTGCACTTTGGACCCTTAAGGGATCGATCAGGTGGAACATAGCTTGGAGCGATTCCAGGTGTTTCGGTGTGAAAGAGGACCATGCCTAGCATAAACATACATATTCAGATGCGTTGGAGCAGTTAGTTTGGTCACACGAGTTGCAGAACGAAAGTTGCACCACTTTGCAACTTTGCACTGCTTGCATTTGATGCTTTTTCCATCAAGTGAAAATCCGCCACCATGGGAAAACCACTTTGAGATAGCCAAAACCGAGAGAGGTTTTTGTAGATGGGCTCAGCGTAATCCTATAGGATCAGACAATAAGTTTCTAAGCATCACGATATTTGAGTAATAACATGCTGAAGTTTGCAGCCATTTTGAACTTTGGACCCTTAAGGGATCGATCTAGTGGAACATAGCTCGAAGCGATTCTACGTGTTTCGGTGCAAAAGAGGACCATTCCTAGCATAAACATACCTATTCGGATGTGTTGGAACAGTCCACTTCATCACACAAGTTGCAGAAAAAAAGTTGCAAATTGTTTACTTGACCTTTATATGACCTTTTTCACATTGTTTACATTTCAAAATTCAAAGTTTGCAAATTTTCCTATTCAATGCATTTATAGAACAAGGTGCTAATATACCAAACATGAACTCAAACCTTACAATATTTGAGTATATCTCATTATGTAATTAAATCTTATTACAATGCCTCAGGCACTTCGTTCTCACAGATCTTTTACAATGTCACTCATACATTCGAGATTCTCTTTAAATGTCTACATCATAGGTGCTCATTATGGGGTTAACTTCAAATGAGTAACTTGACATTCCCTCGCTAAACTTCACACACTCTTTTATAATGGCTTGAAATCAAAATTGAGATTTGTCAAGATCATCAAAATAAGGATGTTGCATTTCTTTTTTGGCTGAGATTCTCTTTGATGGTTCTTAAATCAACATTTTATGCAACAAAAGATCAATCAATTTTTAGTAGTTTACTTACAAATACACAAAGTAAAAGAGAAAAAGAAAGAGCATCGAAAATGGAAATGAAATAAAAATAGATGGAAGGCACTTACAGATGTTGCATGCACGCATCAAAATAAGGATGTTGCATTGCTTTTATGGCTGGCATTCTCTTGGATGGCTCATATATCTGCATTTTTTGTAAGGGGACACCAATCACTATAAAATAAGATGATAGCATTGGCATCAAACAAATTAATGTGCATACAAGTATAAATTAATAAGAAACAATGTGCATATACTTACAAATTAATCCAACGAACCATCTGGGTCTTCTCTACTCTTTATTCCCTCAACCCTCAACCCTCAACCCTTAAACCCTAATCCCTCAACCCCTATACCCTCTTAATCCCTCAACCCTTAAACCCTAATCTCTCAACCCCTATACCCTCTTAATCCCTCAACCCTCAAACCCTAATCCCTCAACCCT
>CM021100.1:8061702-8084731 GCA_007115665.2 Sequoiadendron giganteum | reverse complement strand
TGAGAGATTATGATGGAACACAAATGAATAAGGCTCTCATTGCATATAATGATTTTAGGAGAAGGGAAAACCTAAAGGATGGTGAATATCTTGTAGAAATGAATAGCAAAGAAAATACCAAAGGCTTCCTTTTTGGCCACTTTTAATGTCCTTGATTTTTGTGAGATATTTTATTGAATAAAGTTGAATTACAATGGAAAGAATAAGCGACCCAAAAGGAGACTGCATAGGGAGAAGAATAACAAAATAACTAGTGCAAAGACAATAGACAATTAAAGGATGATATAATTGTTGTTGATTTGTGAACTTTTGAGTGCCAACCAATGTTACAAAATTTTGACGGCTTATTGGATCTATAGGGTTTCACCTTCAACTTCCTCTATGCTATAATATTTCTCGAAGACTTTACAAAGATACTTGTGCTTATGGAATATCTATATTCTAAGCTCAAAGATAGCAATGCCTTTAACATATTCCCAAGTCATTTTAAAATAATCTTTCATCATCTTGATCAAATCTTGACCATTGCTTTGTAACTAACTTTGACATCTTTTTTTTATAAAGGGCCATTGTTATTCTTTCAAAAGGATTATAAATTATGGATAAATGTGGGGAAAATATTGAAGAATTATTAATATTTTTCCTACTTCATGGTTTCCTTTCATTTAGATCATTAGCATTGTTTGTTTGCACTTGCAAGATTTATAATGTTATACCAGTTGAGTCATGAATATTGTAGATCATAAGTGACTGTAAATTCCTTGTCAATGTTTTAAAAAATCAAAGTGTTGTGTCATTGTTTGGGTGCATTCTAGTCTCTTTCTTGAATTGATTAGTTTTCCTTAGAAGATTAACACTGTTTATGTGTAGTTGTGAATGCTTCTAACAATAACTAGTTATGGTGTCCATTTTACGAATATGAATTATATCTATGCAGTATTGCTAAAAAATAATTCCTTATCCTTTATTCTCCCTTAGTATCCTTTTTCATTTTCTTTAGATCTGTTAATTAATTATCAAAACAATTGATCAAAGTTATATGTAAATTCTAAAAATTTCCTAAAATAACTTGTGATATTTGTGACTAGAGGTGAAATTGTGTTAAAGTTTGCTAATATTTCTATAAATTCATTTTGTCCTAGACTCCAAATTATGAGAAAAAAATTGTAAGTCCCTTTTGAATCAGCCTATAAAAAACTCTGAGTAAAAACTAGTGTGTCAAGACTTGACAATCAAAGCATTGGGATAATAATTCTTCTTAAAAAATTTAAATATTTTTCAAGAGATATGAAATTTGTGGTAGATTGTATTTGTGTTTGCATGCCTATTAGGGCTTAAATTTGACGGTCGACCTTGCCTACCAACAAATTTTTTAATGACGGTTATCTATTCAAAGGTGCCCTTAAAACTTTATGATATACCTTAGTGTAAGTAAAATTATATATAAATCAAATATATAAATAATTATAATTCTATATAAATTTTGACAGTCTATCCAAAATCTCTCCTTTCATCTAATACAATCTTCTTAAAGTTTTGATTGTATTTTACGACAAAAATCTCTAAATACGGTCATACGACCGTCAAATTTAAGCCCTAATGCCTATAAACCGCGCCAACACATAGGTTAACTTTAAATCATGGCTCCTTTTATTTTGCTTTTAATCATGCCTACCTTTTACCTTTTTACTTTGTTATGCTTGTTCATGTAGATTCACATGCACATGTGAGCACAAAATGTAATGGTGAAAAGTGCATTTCGACTAATTTGGAATCCCCTTTGACCCAAGTTCTCAAATTAAATCTCAAAAATTAAACGTAGCCTATCCTCATACATTCTCTAACTTTCATACTATTAGTTCACATTATTATGTTGAATTTGCAAGCACAAAAATCATCCATGTCATTTTTGTGGCACATATTTGACCCTCTTTTTAAAAATTTAAATTTATTTTTGAGCTCAAGCCAATCACCTTTTAATTGGTCATTGTTTATAATGTTTTGTGTCAAAACATTTAAATTGTGTGTTTAAGTCAAATATAAAAAGACATCATCCTTAGATCATTTCACAAGAGAAATTTCCAAATATATTGTAATGCCACAAATTAATAATTAGGATGCCTTCTACAATAGAAAAAAAATCAATTGAAGAGTCTAATTGCTATACAATCCTTATTAAAACAATATAATTAATTCCTTATTCTTATATACAACTTTCACAAAATATGACAACTAAAATACATTTAATCTTTCCATATATATTTTAAAAGAAATAATTTGCATAATTTAAAATTCATTAAAACAACTTTTTAAACCGAAAATTTCTAAGAAATTGGTAGTGATTGATTTGATTAGGATCATAAAATTATTGAAACTGAATGGTAAGGAGAATATTCTAAGTTGTATTGAATTTGTAAGTTGAGAAACCGAGTAAAATCTTGTAATTCTATGGGAAGAAAAAATGAACGAATCGTAGAAAAACTTGTATTGAATTTTGTATGGGAAGAAAAACTAGTAAAGCCGTAAAACCGACGGTAGGAAGTCATCTTTCCAATAGACTTTGAACAAGCGTGGAAATTTGCAATAACTTAAGTGAAACACCATAAAGTACATTCAATTTTCAACAAGTTTTCTAAAATATACTATTCCAACTACATTATTAAGAACAAGTGTGGAAAATTGAATGGAGGAGATTTCGCCCCACTTTCGCCGGTAGAATAAGTGTAGAATAAGTTTCAAGTGATAGGAGAAATGCACTTATAAATCAGCTTTGATTTCCATTATTTTCACAGAGAGCAAGTTGCTTGGAGGAACAAAGAACTGTTGTGCAATCTGCAATAAAGATGGTGATGATGTGGGTCTTGTTGTTATTAGTAGTAGTGATGCCCTGCTCTTTCGCATGTTATGCGGATGAAAGAAATTCCCTCGTAGATTTTAAAGAGGGTCTCAACTTCACTTCTTCTCATTATACGCTGCAATCATGGAAGGGATTTAACTGCTGCGCGTGGGAAGGAGTCACCTGGAGTCACCTGTCACCCAATCACTGCCCATGTCCTTTCCTTGGATCTCAGTCCTCAGTCCCTGAATGCCTCGTGGATTGCCTCTTGGCCTTTCATGTCGTGGAGGGAACTTCGTTGGGGACTATTCCAACTGCAGCGTCTTGAGCACTTGGACCTCAGTTGGAATGCCTTCTTCCCTCCTCTTGCCATCCCTTCACAGTTTCACAAGCTCAGCAAATTGAGGTATGTGAACTTTTATGACGCTAACTTTAATGGGCAGATTCCAAGAGAGATTGGTCGCATGTCCAGCTTAACATATCTTGATCTGTATAATAATGATTTGAATGACACCATCCCAACATCTTTGGGTAAGCTGTCAAAGCTCACATATCTTGATATGAGTTCTGACTCTTTGAGTGGCACCATCCCAACATCTTTGGGTAAGCTCTCAAAGCTCACAGAACTTAAACTCTCGGGTAACTCTTTGAATGGCACCATCCCAACATCTTTGGGTAAGCTGTCAAAGCTCACGTATCTTGATATGAGTTCTAACTCTTTGAGTGGCACCATCCCAACATCTTTGGGTAAGATGTCAAAGCTCACATATCTTGATATGTGTTTTAACTCTTTGAATGACACCATCCCAACATCTTTGGGTAAGCTGTCAAAGCTCACATGTCTTGATATGAGTTATAACTCTTTGAGTGGCACCATCCCAACATCTTTGGGTAAGCTGTCAAAGCTCACATATCTTGATATGAGCTCTAACTCTTTGAGTGGCACCATCCCAACATCTTTGGGTAAGCTGTCAAAGCTCACAAAACTTAAACTCTCGGATAACTCTTTGAATGGCACCATCCCAACATCTTTGTGTAAGCTGCCAAAGCTCACATATCTTGATATGAGTTCTAACTCTTTGAGTGGCACCATCCCAACATCTTTGGGTAAGCTGTCAAAGCTCACATATCTTGATATGAGTTTTAACTCTTTGAGTGGCACCATCCCAACATCTTTGGGTAAGTTGTCAAAGCTCTCATATCTTGACCTGAGTTCCAACTCTTTGAAAGGTACAATCCCCTTCTTGGATAACCTCACCAAACTCACACAACTTGATCTTAGCAACAACCAACTAAGTGGAACTTACACAATTTCATTTATTGATAAAATCCCCAATATTCAGGATTTGTATCTTTCAATGAATATGTTGACCATAAAATTCGATGCCACTTATCTTCCTAATTTTCAACTTGAAGCCATAGATTTGGGTTCTTGTAATATACAAGGGGATTTTCCAAATTTCATTTCAACGCAATACTTCTTAAAGTCACTAGATTTGTCTCAAAACTCTCTAAGTGGAAATATTCCTAATTGGTTGTGGGATTCTATGTCCCTTCAATATCTTAACCTCTCTTCTAACCAGTTTGTAGGCAATTTACCCTTCAAGCTGCTTGGATTTGAACACAATTCTTATGATGAATTAATTATTGATTTGCATAATAATAAGTTACAAGGAAATATTCCCCTTTCTTTACAAAAAAATGTGCATTTTTTGGATCTTTCAGAGAATCTATTTGATGGACCCATTCCACATACTTTTTGTGAGTCAAATAATTTGCACTTTTTAGAGTTGTCAAATAATTGGCTAAGTGGTAAGATTCCCTTGAGTTTAGACGAGTGCTCTAAATTGTCCATGTTAGATCTAGAAAACAATAATCTCAAGGGAACAATTCCAAATATATTTGGGAACATGACTTCACTAGAAACATTGAAACTAGGTCTCAATGGCCTAATAGGGAACATACCATCATCCCTTGCAAATTGCAGTTCTTTGGAAATCCTAGATCGAAGGAATAACAATATTAATGGGGACATTTCTAGTTGGATTGGAAGTTTGAAAAGTCTTTACATCTTAATACTAAATCTAATAATTTTTTTGGCACACTACCCTCAGAATTATCAAACTTGCAAAATCTTCAAATATTGGATATGTCAAGCAACCAATTTTCAGGCATTATTCCAAGTGGCTTTATGAACTTGAGTGCAATGGCAAATCAGACAGAAAACACAAAATGTCTTGAAGTAAATTATATGAATAATATGATTTATATAGATAGCATAATTATCAAGAACAAAGGACAAGATATGAAGTATTCAAGAATCTTGAGACTAGTAAAGTGCCTTGATCTGTCAAACAATAATTTATCAGGTACAATTCTTTGGAATATTGAATCCCTCAAAGGATTGATAATTCTCAATGTTTCAAGAAATCATTTCAGTGGTGAGATTCCAAAATCCTTGGGAAGCATGTGGTACAGCTACAATCACTTGATCTTTCCAGAAATGAATTGTCTGGGATGTTTCCTACTGAACTGCAATATCTCACATATTTGAGCTACTTTGATGTGTCTCATAATAAACTATCAGGAATGATACCACAAGGAGGACAAATGATGACATTTGATTCCTCGTCATTTTCCAACAATTTAGATCTATGTGGCCTACAAATCAATATGTCATGCTCAGGAAATCATCTTGCTTCTCCCAATGATGACGAAAAAAATAAAGAAGAGTTGGAGGACGATATATGGTGGGATGTGAGAATGGAAATGGGCTATGCATTTGGGTTTTCAATTCTAATTTGGATGTTATGTTTCAGCAAACCTTGGAATGCAAAATGCTGCAGAGTTATGGATGGTATTATTGATTCTCTTTATTAACGATTTTGGAGTAAGTTACAAATTTTCTTTATAATGTTGATGATTTTGTACAATAGCTTAAAACTAGTTTGTTGAAGTTAATCTTCATGTGTCTTTTGCCCAGGTTTCAATTGCAAGTCAGCAATATCCAGTTGGATATTTAGATCAGGCACTAACATTCCCAAGTGGAGCACGGTTTGGTCCTAAATAAATGCAGTTTCCTCATGTGAAAATAGAGAAGTACAACAAGTTCATTCATATAATTATATCATTATCAGTTCTGTGACTGTCATGTTGGCGTGTTACATAGGTACAAACTCAATTAGTCAGAAAATAATTTTTCTGAAGAAAATAATTTCAGTCTACATGTTCAATTCTGATTTTTCGTTGGTTTTTCAATTGCCATATTGATTCCACATAGTGGGTGCTAGATATCGACATAGTGATTTCTATCTTTTAGTATACAAGAGCAAACTAAAATTTAACATAAGCCTACGGTGATACTTCAAACATTTGATAAACATTATTACAAGTTCTGACCTGTTACGGTGAAACTTCAAACTAAATTGTCTTTTTGCAATAATAATATCTGTTATCAAAGTCAGCTTATGTCTAAACTGGTTCAACATCATTCTTTGCAGGTCAATGAGTTGAGTGGAAAGGATAAATTATTCAATTGTATTTTATACTAGTCTGAGGATTGTGGATAAATTTCTCGGACACTTTGAAGATTCTGGTCTTGTATGTTTATTATCTATTTCAAGGAGCGTTACAGTTCAACCAGAGGTTTGTTTCAGACAAGTGTATAAATTCTTTCTTGCCTCCGGCTATATTATTCCTGACCGTTCAACGTTTATATGCTTTCAGTGTACAGGTTTTTTATTCAAATTTCTCAATTATTTTAGCAAATTTTGATTGGAGTTTGGAACAATCATGGCTTTGTATACGGAACCTCATTCTCATACCCGCTCTTCTTGAAATAGCTGGCATTCACCTTTCATTTTGTCAAGCCCATTGCATTGAATAATACTCTGTTAAGTCAGAGCTTTTTTGAGCTCTGTTCTTTATTGTGCTGTTGCTTAACACGAAATTCCTATGAATATTATTTGTTTTGTGACAGCTGAGCCACTTAAAAGTTAAAACTAATGGAGGGGAGGTGTTGCTTAACAAGGAATTTCTATGCATGTGCACACACAGATATCATCTTTCATTTAGTTCAAAGTTTCTAAGAAGAAGCGATCTATTGTGCCCAAATAATGATCTTGGGCAGGAGTGTGAGAAAAAGTAGGTTATCCTTTCCCATTGCTTGCATCGGCCTTACATTATTCCAGCTTAAGATACCCAGTTAAGGTTTCACATTGTTAGGAGATCAAATTAGGTTTTCTTTTGGACTGGTTTTCTGTTTTCTTGAAAGTGGTAAATGGACAACTAATAAATTAAAGTCAAATGTAGGGTTTAAGAAAATGAGGATCTGTAGGGATTTTTTCATGAACAATCGTAGTATCTTCATTTTGTTGCGAGTGATTCTGATATGTTGTAAATATTTTTGCTTCTTGTTAGATTACACTCTTTGAAAAAGTTTTCCCTGTATGTCACCTATACACATTTCAGACAACTCTATGTGGTGTAATATACTTTTTATGGAACTTGTAAGTGGAAAAATATTGTAAATCTCCTGATGAAAAGATTGCTGGAAAAAAAAAAACAGGTCTATGTTGAATACTTGGGAAGGGCATGGTAGTGCACAACTTCTTGATGTTCCAGACTTTAACATTGTGTGGCTTAGAAAACAATCTTTGTGTGTAAAGCAAAAAATTCATGGCATCCTCAGAATTGATTTGAATGGTAAGAAAGATGCTAATAAGAAAGCTTCCACTTTTAATAGCAAGCCTTATGATGCATAAACAATAGGTATAACTACTATTTTAGCATTTGAAATTTCTAACCCTAATGAAATGTTAATTGTTGTCTGGTTGACAATGCAGAATTAACAAAAAAAAGGTATTATTGATAGAAAGATTGTTCGGAACAGGATGAAGGATGAACTGGTCGCTATTGGCCCCTCTGCCTTGAATGACTTACCTAGGCGAGTAAACTGTAAATAGCATATGAAAGGTACAGACACAGAACAGTTCTTTCACAATACCAATTTAGAATACAGGTGATAAATACTTATATTCCACAACATTTCTATGAAGCATGGGATTTCAGATTTTCATTGGACAAAGATGATTTGATTCATCAAAATATATTACTCATTCTGTCTTCAAACATAAATAAAACAGAGATTCCAGAAGACGGGACTCACAAATGGTACTTCAGGTTCAAGGGAAGATCTACCCATCGTAACATGCGTATACCTAGTTAAAGTTTTGGCTGAGGAGTTGTATTCAGTCATCCACCTCATTATGCTTCTGGTCATCAAGTAGGTAATCCCCTTATCTATCCAGAAACTCCAAGCAGGAATCTTTCGAGTGAGGAAATCCCAAGGCCAAGAAGTGCAACAGAAATAAACTTCACAATTTTGGTATGGTCTTTTGCATTCATGTCAATGCTTGTTTTCTTGGATACTGTCAAATTTTAAATGCAATTCAGCATTTCTATTTTAGATTTTTGATACCCTGTTTTGATTTCATCCAGTTGGGCATTGACTCACCATCCAATGTTAGTGGCTAGAAAATACCTTCATCTCTCTTGCCCTCCAGTCGTCATAATTTATCCTAATTAAAATGTCACATCTTTTTCATGACTTTAGATAATTGGGAACAATGTCCCTAACATCCTTGAGGGTGTCCAGATTCAGGGGAGCAAATAAGTTGCGGTATGCTGAAGAGAAGTCTTATATTTCAAGTTCATTGGCTTCCTTAACTTTCTCAAATGAAGGAAGATAGTTTCAACCTGCTGAACCATTGAAGCAAGAACAGTAAGTCGAAGGGAACTCAGTCTTTCAAACTCGATCAAAGTTTTGGATTTTTATGTAGAATTTATTTATTTTCATTAGTAATGATTTCAGATTTTGTTTACTTTAGATGATCCTTACATTTTTCATCTTTAATTCTTTGGCGTCAGGAATTACATTATTTCAACTCTAAATTTTATGAGATATTCATCCCTATTGTGTTCAAGGCAGCAATACCAAGTATCTGTTGTACGAGGAAGATTTGAGAATCACGGGGACAATTCCTCTGCTCCTTGAAATGGCCATAGTATCAAACTACTTTAATATTCTTCTAATCAGATGAATAAGAAAGAACAAGAATCAACAATACAAGAATGGAAGAAACACGGATTTTACATCTAAGAACTCGAATTTTGGGAGAAAACTTAAGGCAACCATTGCTTGCAACATGTTGATGGTTCCGTAGTTGCCTTACTAGTTGTGTAATTGCCCTTATTAAAATTGGAAATTTCACATAGATGACCAAAATTCAATTTTTCGGCTTACATTGCTTCATCAAAAATTGACTCACTTTGTCATGGATCCATAGTGCAACAAACATATTTTTAATCTTTTTATAGATAACACCTTCCCAATATGAAGGATTTTGGTTCCAAAAAGCTATGAAGACTCACAAAATGAGTGATGACCTTGTAGTGGATGGCATGGCTGCCACCCAACCCTACACCACTATAGCCAAGAGCCTGATAATCTTTGTCTCCAACTATCTAAAGATGCCTAAATTGTCAAATTGTGTGAGAGTTTTTGCATCAAGACTCTTTCTCCTCCACTCAAGGGGAATGATCCTAGTGCTTCCATTGAGTATTTTCCTTGCTTTAAGATTAAGGACCCAAAATATCTTGAACTTGTCAGTGTGGGTATGCAAAATGAAGTAGAAAAATTCCTTGATTAAGTGGTACTTATTTCTCTATATATAGAAAACATTGTTTCTCTTGAACTTGTAAGGGATGCCAAAAACAACTCTTCACATATCTAATAGAATAGCATCTTCCAATACTTCATCGATAAATTTTTCCTTAACACCAAACTTCAATCTAGTTGAAATATTTGTGAACTTTAAATAAAAATTATACTTGACCTAGCAATGTTTACCTTCTAGGTTTTATTAATAAATATTAATTATTTTTCATAAATCAAATATTCTAATTTGTGCAATTGATGAATTAATTATTTTTTAAAATATTTAATATCAAGCCTATTATTCATAAAGAAAGAAATAACTAACTAATTTTTATTTTTTTTGGTAAGTAAATTGTTGGTTAGGGCCAACGCCCATTATATTAATAACAAAAAAAGGATTTTACAGTAAGTACAACAGATAGCCGAGATGGCACCAGGACTCCCATCCACTATGATCTATGATCCCAATAGAGAGTAACCGAGGACTATGCTATACATTGGGAGGCCAATCATATGACATTAAATTGTTTCAACCGAGTGCATGCACATAAGCTTGCATCATACCCGGTCCACCTCATCTTCCTCTGTTGCACGCTTAGCCAGATCATCTACCAGTGTGTTTCCCTCTCTGTATACATGGCTTACTCTGAAATCGGCCAATTCATCAATTAGTTTCTAGATTAAAGCCAGCCATTTATTCATTTTCCAGTTTGGTGTGGATTTTTCTCTAATGGCATTTACGGTTATGAGTGAGTCACCTTCTAGATGTATTTTTGATGCACCAATTCTTCTACCAAGTTCCAACCCCAATAAGGCAACACAAAATTCTGCAATGTTATTGGTTGAGTAACCAATGAATTCGTTCTTCTCCGTCATTACTGATCTGTATTCATCTCGTGCAACACAACCAATCCCGCTAGGTCCTGGATTACCACGTGCGGCTCCGTCAAAATTGATTTTAACCCATCTTGGGTCAAGAACACTCCATTTGGTGTTTGCTCTCATTTGTTTAGCTAACTATGAATTGTTCTTCCCAATAGCATTTGAAATCACAAGGCCTTCAAAGGATTTCAATATTTCATTATCCCAATTGGTAAAAATGCTATTCTTTAGGGGTAGGCGTTTGGCTGCAGTATTTACCAATTCCACTATGAGAGTTTCAATTTTGCCAATAACTCTCTCTCTAGTCATTGATTGTTCTTTGAAGATCCTACGATTGCGTGCCTTCCAAACCTCCCAGACAACAGATGATGGAATGACTTGCAAAAAACTACCGAATATGCCTTTTTTCAATTTGGACGGCCACATATATAACCAGTCTCTAAGTTTAATAGGCAAAGGGCCTTGCCAGTTCAACTTGTAGAGGAAAATTTCCAGCATGTCTCTGTGTATGGGCATTTAAGGAGAAGGTGATTTGCGTCTTCCTCTTGATTTTTGCATAATACACATCTGCGTGGCCCTGCAAAACCTATTTTGGATAGTCTATCTTGTGTTAGTATCCTGTTTTGTACTACTATCCATGTGAAGACCCTGGCCTTTGGGAGGCAGTGTTTACCCCAGCAAAGCTCCTTTGGCCACCCCATTTCATTTACTATGGCTTCCTTGATCTTATAGCCAGTTTTAACCTTGTACATGCCATTCGGTGATGCATTCCACCTTATCATATCTTCCTGCCCTATGAGTGTACAACATCTATTTTTTAGAATGGAGAGCAGAAGAACCTTTTGATCCTACGGGGCATTGAGCTCGTCTAGAGATTTCCA
The DNA here is from genome assembly GCA_007115665.2 of Sequoiadendron giganteum. Taxonomy (NCBI): domain Eukaryota; kingdom Viridiplantae; phylum Streptophyta; class Pinopsida; order Cupressales; family Cupressaceae; genus Sequoiadendron; species Sequoiadendron giganteum. The sequence continues at coordinate 8,073,414 of CM021100.1, read as the reverse complement.
ATTCCATTTCATGATACCATCCTCCATTTTCATGGAACCATACTGGCACACCTTGTCTCCCCAAACTCTTTTGGATTCAGTTTTTATTTCTTCCAAGTGGGGGTTGGCTTCCAACTTTGGATGACCTTCCCAAGAGTCTTCCCAAAAGGTTGCATTCTCTCCATTGCGAATTTCCCAAGTGATGTGTTTCCTGATGATCTCCTTGCATTCTAGGATAAAGTTCCATATGGCTAAACCTTCCGGTGGGTCTCTTGTGTTTAGAATTCTTAAAGAGTCCCCCGAGCCTAGATATTTATGCCTTAGAATTTGCACCCATTTCTGTTCCCCTTTTCTGTACATATCCTATACCAATTTGGCCCCCATTGTCATGTTCATAATATGCAATTGTCTCAACCCCGCTCCCCAAGCACCCTGTGGTTTGCAGATCTTATCCTAAGATAATAAGGGAATCTTGTGTTGATCCTCTAGCCCATTCCAAAAAAAAAATTGCATTAGTTGTATCAGCATATCTTCTATAGCTTTGGGAAGCCTCATGCATGCCATTAAATACATTGGTATTGCAAATAAAACAACTTTTAGCATCATTATTTTACCTACTGAAGACAACCATTTACCTTTCCACAATTCCATTTTCCCTTTGCACCTATTGATTAGATTTTCCCAATAAGCCTTTTTGTTTACTCTTGCAAACAATGGCATGCCCGGGAACTTGCTTGGAAAGTTAGCTATCCTCAAACCAAGAATATCTGCAATATCTATCTGGAGTCCAGGTTGGACATTTAGAAAAAAAACTTCAGATTTCCTCTAGTTTATCCTTTGGCCAGAAGCCTTGCTGTAGTCATCCAACAGTGTCTTCATAGTTCTTGCTTCAACTCTTGTGGCCCTGCCAAATAAAATTATGTCGTCAGCGTACTGCTGATGAGTGATTGATTTGACATTTGGTGTGATCATGATGCCCTGCCACTGTTTGGACTCCCTAAGCATAGCTATGCTTCTTCCAAGGGCTTCTGCCACTATGATGAAGAGGAAAGGGGAGCGGGGGTCCCCTTGTCTGATTCCTCTTGTGGATTTGAAGAAGCCATGAGTTGCACCATTTATTAATATTGAAAATTTGGGGGGTGTTTATGCAACTGTCAACCCAGTTCACCCAACTAACTAAAATATTGTTATCTATTCCAATTTAATAAATAACATATTGTGAAATAATTTAAATTTAGAAGATAATTAAGAATGAATTGAACAATAGCTCTCTAAATATAGTCATAGTCATAACTTTCTCTTTTCTTAATAAAATTTAAAATTTCAAAAATAGTATGAAAAATGATATTAAGTACAATAAAATTAAAAATATTTTTAATGAATTTATCACAAAAGATATTGCTTAAATTATACTAAAATTAAATGAGAAATCTTACATAAATGAATATTAAAAGTACATGTGTCTAAATTTGTTTATACATACAAATAGCATTATAGAATTTTAAAAGAAGTACATATGTCTAAATTTGTTTATATATGTGATTATGAAAATAACCAAATCTAGATTTCTAACTTACACAATAATTTTGAATATATATACAAATATGTATGTGTATGTATATGTATGTATGTATGCATATATGGTTATATATGTATGTATGTATGTATATGTATATATATGCATATGTATATGTATATCTACATATCTATCTATATATATAATCAATAATTTGCCATCATGACAAATCCTTCTAGAAAATTCACCACCAACAATTCACCGTGACACATTTTTTAATATACATTTTCAAGACCTTGAGATTTTTTTGCAAAAGAATAATTAGAGATGACTAATATTGTTGCATAATTGGTCTACTAGAATAATTTTATTTTTTTCATTTTTATTATCATAAATGCGATGAATTATCCAAAGCAATGAATTGCTAGTGGTGAATTTTCCATGAAATGAATTTGTCATGCCGATGAATGCTTTGATGGTGAGTTGTTGACGGTGAATTTTCCTAAAGCCCATATATATACACACACACATATACATATAGATACATGCATGCACGCATACATATATATATTATTTTATTTTGAAAATTCTAATGCAACAAAAAGAATGATCTATTTGTAAAAAAATTCTAAAACATTAAAAATATATAGGAATAATATTCAAATAGGAAATTTAGATTTTGAAAGTGAACAAAACAAAATAGGAAAAAGTATTTGTTCTTCATTTATTATAAAACCTACAACTTACAAAAAAAAAAATGTTCTTACAAACAAAATGATGTTTTTCTAACTTCTTCAATCATATTTTTTAGAAACATACAAAAAAATTGAAAAGCCACTATTTCTTTTACAAAAAGTTGTTCAATTGATATGTTCAATAGAAACCTCTACACACACACATGCATGCACACACATGCACACACACACGCACACACACGCACACACACACACGCACATGCACACGCACATGCACACACACACGCACATGCACATGCACACGCACATGCACACGCACACGCACATGCACACACACACGCACACGCACACACACACACACACACACACACACACACACACACACACACACACACACACATGTACATGCACACACACACACAATACTATTACAAATATATGAGTAATTTTCAAACAATAATTTTATGAAAAATACAAGATATTTATAACCAACACACAATACTATTACAAAAATATGACTATTGATCTTGCATTACCAGACCCATGGAATCTGAAGCATCTTTAATAAGACAAATTTTCATTTTTTTTTGAAGAATTAAACTAATGTTTTGTCTCTTCGTAAAAGCTTATTCTACTTGAAATATCTCAGATCTATCTTGGCATCAGCCAAATGCTTTGTAGAACCATAAATATCTCACATCTACCTTGGTATTCTACCTGAAACATCTCATATCTAACTTAGAAGTGGAGGAGGAACCATATATTCTTGTAAAACACTGAGTATATAGACTCTTTGTCCACACCCCATGAATGTTCAAATTTTTAGCTGAGAACTCCTTGTCATTTAGAACTATGGAAGTCATGGAAGCATATTGTTCTTTTATTATTTATATAATCATTAAAAAGAGATAATTTATTGGGACTCTTATCTATACTATAGTTAAAAAAATTTGGTAAACATTTAACATAAAAAATAAAATTAAAATGTTCTTTAAAATTAAGAAAAGATATAGTGTAGAAGTCATTTTTAAAAACACGATTATGATTTTTAAGGAAGAACACACCAAAATCATCAAATCTTAAGAAAGAGGATATCAAATTCATACGTGTCCTTATCTCCTCCTACTTTGAGAAAGGAGAACCTCCTTAATCTAATGGGAACAAACCCCATTGACCTTCTTTGCTTCCACATGTAGTCATTTTGATTCCAATTTTCAACCTCTATAATATTTGCTGTGAGAAGAAAAAAAAGAGGCTCTTAAAAACATGAAAAATGTATTTCCAAGCAAGCCCCATTTCTAGGGAGGTTCATTTTTTGTCAATCGCGTATATGGTTATTTCTTGACCAACTACCATCAAGAAAACCTTGGATCCTTATTTGGTAAAAAAAATCAATGTCACAGGTCCAATGATATAATCCTCCATTTTTTTAATAGATATTGTTACCTCTTGTTTCCTTTGGACCTACAACTTGCTTTAGGTGTTTTGTTGTTTGATTGAGAAATAGTCAAAAGAATTGTGATAAACAAGCCACCATTCTTCTCCTTAAAATCTTGAGACAACCCCTCCTCATCCTCTAATAGAAATATGGCTTCAAAAGGTTCTCTGTATTACCTTAAAACACCTAGACCAAAATTTCAAATGCTAGAAATAAAGTCAAAACTATATGGGCATTATTAACCTTGAAAACTAAAATTTCATTTCTCTATGTAGTTTTATCAAAATTCACCCAGTCATCTAAGATCTTGATAGAGAATAATTCATAGCCCATTTAGCTATAAAACATCTATGATTACTCAAAATAAAATCATTGTTAGGATTTCTTAATTCTAGGATCTACTTTTGAAGATACATCTTTATAGGGGAATAATCCTCTTATGAAGGACATTCAAACCTCTTATGCCCAATGTCAGTGCACCAAAAAATATTGAAATAGAAATCCTTCATATTTTATACATTGATGCTAGAGACCAAAATTTCAAAATGATCCTAATAGAATGAAATAGAGGTTAGGCAAGATTCAATAAAACACAAGCTCTAGCAAAAGTGAGATGGGTATCATCTAGATTTTGTCTAACTTGAAAAAACCCCAATCTTCATGGATAATATTTTTCACATCTCAATTTTTTTCATAAGTGTAGACAACTTGTAAAAGTGAATCCAAACAAGAACACATGAAGAAAACTCTACTACCAGGTTGAAAAAATGCCTTCACAAGCATATACAAATCTAGAGTTACATTAAAATTATAACACATTTTACACAATGAAATATTGACCCTTTGAGGGTTCAAAGATGGAAAGAAATAAATATTTTCAAGAATGGATAAGGAAGTCCACATTTGATAAAGTTCCAATTTCCTTAAATTCTTCTGTGAAGTTTTTTGATAGATCTTCTACCCATGATTCGATAAATAAATGATCCTTGGCCAAGATGCTTGGGGATTGGACCAATGCTTTCCTTGAAGAGACTAAAATTTAAAGAATCCTCTTCAAAAGTCACAAGGGTATCATTTGTTCCCTCTTAGAGTTATATTTTTATAAATCGTATAGAAAAAAACCAAAACCTAATCTTGCGGAAGCTCAAGATGATGGACTACACTTATGATCAAATGGTAGCAATAATGGGCCAATATAAAAAGGAGGGTTATAGTTATAGTTTAATTAGTGTGAGGGTTAATATTACCTGGTTAGTCCATTAAATTAGTGTTAAAAGTCAAGGTTAGAGTTCAATTAGGCTTAGGGTTAGGGTTCAATTAAGGTTAGAATTCAATCTAGGTTCAATTAGGGTTAGGGTACAAACAAGGTTAGGATTTAATTAGGGTTCCTGTAAATTAGCATTGAATTAGGGTTAGGCATCAATTAGGGCTAAGCTGAGGCACACCTTAATGGTAAATAGCAAAAATCAAATATTGTTTCTCAACATTCATAGTTTTTTTTAAATTACATAGTCAATCTTTACAAAAATCTATGTAAAATATGTAGAGATATATCCTTCCCGAGAGGCCTATTACATTTAGATGGCATAAAATTTAATTTAAAATAGGCACCTCAAGAAGGATATCTCTCGGCGTATTTTACATGGATTTTTCTAAATATAGGTATGCTAGTTTAGAAACATACAAAAAAATTGAAAAGCCACTATTTCTTTTACAAAAAGTTGTTCAATTGATATGTTCAATAGAAACCTCTACACACACACATGCATGCACACACACGCACACACACACGCACATGCACATGCACACGCACATGCACACACACGCACACACACACACACATGCACACACACACGCACACGCACACGCACACACACACGCACACGCACATGCACACGCACACGCGCGCACGCACACACACACACACACACACACACACACACACGTACATGCACACACACACACACAATACTATTACAAATATATGAGTAATTTTCAAACAATAATTTTATGAAAAATACAAGATATTTATAACCAACACACAATACTATTACAAAAATATGAGTAATTTTCAAACAATAATTTTATGAAAAATACAAGAAATTTATAACCAATATTTTTTTAACAAAAATATGCAAATCTTTTTTAAAGAACACATAAACATACAAAAGCACAACAAATAAAGAAATTAATCTCCACCCTTCCTAATAATTTGAAATAAACTCACCTTCAAGCACAAAATTTTCCAAGATAATCTAGTTTCATAAAATATACACAACAAATACATGTTTAACACAAAACCTCATAAGGGGGAAAAGTGGGGATACACTCCTTTGAAAATCAGAATAGTTTTACATCTTTATAAGCTCTATTCTTCTCCCATCATTACCAACACAAAAAAATACTCCCACACATCCATTTCTCCTCAACACCATCACACCCATAACACCACCTTCACATTGTATAAATTTTATAATTATGAAATTCTTGCCAAGAATTTTTCTTCACAGTGTCTTGTAATAGTTTTTAATATAAATTTTATAAGTATGTCGATCTTGCCAAAATAAAATGTTCACAAGGAATTGTAACAATTTTCTTAAATGAGGCCTCACTCCTCCCTCAAACCCCACACTAGACTACTCTTAACCAAATTTTGAGAGCTACACTGTAACACAACTTCCAATTGATCAAAAATACATAAAAATATAAAATATTAGTCTAAGGAAAGACATTTATAACTTACATAAATTCTAAACAATTATTTTTAAAGATCTACTTGAATTTACTTCCCAACAAGTAGAGTTATTTTTCCAAGATCTTCCTTCCCTATAACTTACATATCTCACAATCATAAATCTCCATTTTCAAAACACGTAGAGGTTTTTTACCAAAAAAGTCTCATTTTTTTCGAAAATTCCTATTAAAATAAAACTTGGAATGACTCCTCTTCCGAAGTACCCATTTCTTTTCCAAAGAAAATAAAATAAATAGAATACTCACTATCACCTTCTTTCCAATACCCCATTTTCATCACTTTGCTTTTAAGGGATTGAATAGAAGTTAGAACAAGACTAAAATATTAAAAAATATACATAAAAAATAGATCAATAACCATAATAAAAATAATAGGGACTAAGTTTTCACAAAAAAATAAAAATAAAGAGGACACTTAACGCTACTATAATCCTCAATTAAAACTTAACATTACACTCTACACAATTTAAACATAAAGATCATAGCTCTCCCACAAGTCCTATATAGGTATCAAAATGAAATTTACAATAATAATTATCTTGAGAAACCTCCAATATTTCCATTGGCTTGAATTATATTGCATACTTAAAACATTGTCAATATATAATCCATATAATCTTAAAAATTACAATAACAATAATAATTTGAATAATTTAAATAAGTACATATATTTATTCTTACACATTTCATATAATATCAACATTTCATGCAATTTCTCTCTAATTCTAACTTTAACATAAATAACATCCTACCATGATAACCAAGTGAATTATACAATCAATAAATTATAATTTATAAAAAATAAAAAATAACTAAACAATTGTCTAATCAAAAATTAAATCATACTAATTAATATCTCTAATAATAGTGTCATAGAATGAAATAGGTGGCCCTTATAATCTTATTCACAACCACATCATATTCCAACATTTTACCATCCAAAACCTCATCTTATTTGTTGTATTTATCACTCTAACGTGATGATCTTCAAGTTTTTCACCATCATTCATTCTTAAATTCTCAAAATTTATTATTAGAGTTTGAAGCTTTGCAACCCTTATCTAATTTATACTTTGATATGATCTTTTTAACGTTGTCCATGATTGTTTTTATCTTACCACCTAAAATTATTAGAAAAATACTTGGAACTATTGCTCTCTAAATATAGAAGAATGTTTGAACATCATTTTCTTCTTCTTATTTTCATCTTATCTTTTGCACTTAATATACTTCAATCTTGAGGTTCAACATATTTGCTTGGTACAATGTGCATACTCCCTTCCATACTAATACTCTTTTTTTATATTTATATACATTACTTTTATTTATATGTAAATATAAAAATAATAATGATTAAATAAATAAATATAATATAATAAATAATAATAATAATTAAGTAAATAAATGTATTTATCAATAATGCATAAATATATCATGTGAGTTATATTGTTTTTATATAGAAATATTTGATTTTATAAACATTATATAAGTAAGTAGTGTATAGATATTATTTCCTATCATTTTTTCAAGATAATATATGGATATCAAAATAAAACATTATTTTTATATATAAATAAATATTTATCTAAAATTTATTTTAAAAATATTTATAAATTTATCCTTTTCATTATTTATATATAATTTTTAAATAAATAAATAATATAATTCTTAAAAATATAAAAAAGCAAGTAATATTATTTATATAGAGATATATTTACTTAAGAGTTATTTTGTAACACCCTTTTGTTTTGCTCTTTGTATCAGATAGTGTTCTACCTTGTTTTTCTTTGTTTTATGGTTGCACTTAGGCTTTGATATACTTTGATGCTTGATTATTATTTTAATCGTTAATTATAGAGCGATGTGGATTTTATGTTATGATGTGAGGTTACTCTAGTTTGATGTTATCATTTTGGCATGCCTTTGATTAACATAATGGTTATTTGGAATAACAATGTTATTTGCACATGAGTAGATTATATATGTTAGAATTGTCAGTTTTGTGATAGTGTATTGGTGAAGGGGACGAAATTGCATCACTTGCTTGCGAGCGCCCTGCAATTCTGCGATTCCCTCTTCATGGTGTGTTCTATTATGATGTATATATGCCTTGTTTTCAGGTTTGTAGGTACATGACATCGACTCCACCTGGCTTCACAGTTTTGATCGTGTCCATTGCTCAATGGTAATGTTGATTGGGAGATAGTAGCTAGGATTCATGTGTCAAGCCTTTACCCTAGTCACAGTATGTCGTCGGGTCTAGTTGGTTTTGTTTGTTAAGTGTTGTTTTATTTTGCTTCAAAATTATTATGTTGCAAAGTTTGTAAAATTAATTTAATTGATTTAAATATTTAAGATGGTTATTAAATTAATTTGGTTATAATGTTAGAAGATGTTAATTAATTAATTAATTAACTTAATTTAATTGGTAAATAGTCTAATCTTAGGATTATATTATTTATTAATTAATTAAATTAGTTTAATTAAGTTAAATTATAAATAAATATTTTAGAATTATTAAATGTTTTTAACTCTTAAAATATCTAGAGGATTTTGTGCAATTTGTTTTCAAAAGATATTTTGGGTTTTCAACATGTGTGGGAAAATTTATGAGGTTTGTTGGGAAATTTATTCATGGGGAGAAATTTGTGGCTATTACGAAAGAAGGATAGAGGATATTTTGTGTTGGGGAAAAAGATTTGAGAAGAAGTATTTTGTGATTGCATGAGTTTTGGAATTTTTTTGAAAAATTGCTCTCGGGAAAAGTTTTGTGTTCTGGAAATTTTTAAAAAGTTACTCTTGGGAAAAGTTTATGTGTTTGGGAATTGTTAATGTTCTGGAGGAAGATTTTGTTTATCTGGAAGAAAATACTTGGATATGTGGAGGAGACGCTACTTCAATTTCCACCTTCACAAGTGTTGGATCTCAAGTTATTTCTTTAATTTTTGTTAGCTTTATATTGGAAAGGCTTCTTAGTTTAAATTGTTCTCTGGAAAAGATTGTTTGTGCAAGTTTTGAAAAGCTTTGCATTTTATTTAAAAATTTTAAATGTCGTATGTGATATTCTCTGTGAAAATGAAATCCTTTGGAGAATAAATTCCTTTGTAGAATGAAATTCTCTGTGGAAACTATTGCAAATTGGGTAAGTGCACCAAGATGGTTCCCAAAAAGGGGACTTAAGTGGACAGCTTTTTCTGAAATCAGGAAATACTGACTTTGGACTGGAAATTGAGGATACTCAGACTCAAAATTTTGAGATGGAACAAAAAGAGGGATTCAAGTGCTCCAAGTCTAATTTCTAAAATACTAATTTATTTTGAAAATGGTTGAGATTAAGGGGTTCAAACGAGGGACGTACACAAATTGGTGTTATTTTTGTCAGAAAAAATATAACATAGCAACTCTTGTACGACCCTCGTACGGTGAACTTTTTTTTAGTATTTTCAAAATTGCAACGATCAAAAGTTAGCTAACAGTATGTAGTTGATGCACGATTTTTCTGATAATTTTTTAATGAATATTTGATTTTTTACTAATTTGTGAAGTGGACATATCCTGAAAATAGAATTTTGGTCGTGCTACCCCTACAAATTTTGGAAACTAATTGATTTTTTTTTTTTAATTTTTTAATTTTGTAGAATGGAGTCTAGTTTCTAAAAATGTAATTTATTTGAAAAATTGATGAACGGTTAATTTATAACGAAAAAAATACCAAACACTGCTTTTTGGCAAAAAAAAGACATACAGATAAAATAAATTATGGATGAAAGACTTAACATTTTCAGAAAGTGAAAAAAATTACATCGTTGGATAGCTAAGAGATAACCCAACATTACCCATGTGCTCGATTTTTTTGATATTGAACCACGTGCAATCCTGACGGTGAGCACGAACTCGATTATGAGAAATATGGTGGATTTTTTAAAAACACATCTCTGGTCGTTGGGAATGCCCTCCAAGCCTTTGGGTTGGTATTCCAAGGCAAATACCAAGCCTAAGGCTCGGGAATTCCCAAAGCAAGATATAACGCAAGCACGTTATAACGCGCTCGCGTTATATCTCACTTTTGACATGGTTTTTGCTTCTGCGGGGAACATGTCTACTAGCACATAACGCGAGCGCGTTATAACGCGCTCGCGTTATGTCTTACTTTATGTTAAATGCCAATATATTAATGTATGCTGATATATTTTTATGTACATGTATGTCATGTATGTATGTCTTGTATGGATGTAATATTTTATATGTACATATGTATTATGCTTGTATGTATGCATTTATGTATGTCTTTAGACGAAGGGAGAATTTAGAGAGAGTCTAGAGAGATGGAGAGGGGGTCGAAGTGAGAGTTTAAGAGAGAGGGAGTGGGAGAGAAGGGGTTGGATTGAGGGGGACTTAGCTAGGTAGGGTGGGAGGGATAGAGGGAGGGAGAGAGAGAGGGGGGGGTGGGAGAGAGAGAATTGAGGGAGAGAGAGAGAGAGAGAGGGGGGTGGGGAGAGAGAATTGAGGGAGAGGGAGAGAGAGAGGGGGAGAGAGAGAGAGAGAGACAAAGAGAAAGAGAGAGTTATGTAGGTAGGGTGCGAAAGGGAGAGACTTGAGAGTGTGAGAAGGAGAGACTTGAGAGTGTGAGGGGGGTGATAGGGAGAGACTTGAGAGATAGGTAGTGAGAGGGAGTGTGAGAGAGATGGAGTGTGAGAGAGAGGGATTGGGAGAGAGAGGGAGTGTGAGTGAGAGACCTGAGAGAGGGAGAGGGTGTGAGAGGGAGTGACTTGATAGAGGTAGAGAGAGAGGGGGGTGGAGTGAGAGGGACTTATCTAGGTAGGGTTGGAGGGATAGATAGAGAGAGGGGAGAGAGACAAAGAGAGAGTTACCTAGGTAGGTTGCCAGAGGGAGAGACCTTAGAGAGAGAGGGGGTGGGAGGAAGAGACATGAGAGAGAGGGAGAGAGAGGTAGTGGGAGAGAGTGGGATGGAGTGGGAGGGACATAAAAAGAGATGGATAGAGGGAGTGAGAGAGGGTGGTAGGGATTGATTGAACGATAGGTATGTAGAAAGAGGGAGACGGTAGATAGAGACAATTAGAGAGGGTGGGAGGAAGGGAAGGAGGGAGAGGTGAGATGTATAGATAGAGAGAAAGTGATAGGAGTTGAGGGTATAGGGTTGAGGGATTAGGGTGGAGGACCTATAGGGTTGATGGTTTCTAGGGTATTAGTTTTTAAGGTTTGAGGGTTGATGGAATAGGTTTGTTGGTAGAGGGTATTTGGTTGAGGGTATAGGGTAGAAGGTTTAAGGTTTAAACGTTTAGGGTTGAAGGGTTTGGGGTTAAGGGTTT
>CM021100.1:7123891-7442900 GCA_007115665.2 Sequoiadendron giganteum | reverse complement strand
TCCCTTAAAACTGATTCATTCCATTTGCATGTCATATCATTGCGAAGCTCTTGCAAAACCCACATGGAATATCCGGACATGCATTGAAAAACTCTGCATGTAAACCCTAAAAATAGCCTCTGAAGGTTGAACCGTTGAAAGTCACCAATTCGGTTTGCATGTCACACCATCGCGAAGGTCTTGAAAAACCCAGATCCATTCTCCAATCATGTTTTGGAGAATAGTTTGTTTAAACCCCGAAAATAGCCTCTGAAGGCTGAACTGCTAAAAATAGCCAGTTGTCTGAATCTATTCAAATTTCATGTGTAGGCACCCTGAAGTTGCCCGGATGTGCTGAAGTAGCCAAAATCCCGAAATCCTGAGGAAAAGACCTTGTGTTGAGCACTTACTAAAAATAGTAAGTTGTCAGATTTCAGTAAGATTTCAGTGGGATCCTGCCACAAACTCTCTGATTGCAATGCCAAGCTTAGCCGTCGATTAGTCAACTCAATTTAACTTCAATCCAACCTGAAGAACAAAACCCTAACTTCACAGATTCACTTCAGACTTTGCCAAAATTTCAAATTAGGTCAAATACAAAGACATCCCCGAAAGGACAAAAAGATTAGAGAGAGAGAGAGAGAGAGACAAAACAAAACCCAAAAGACCAGAATGGAGCGAAAAAATGGGGGTCCCCATCTGGATGGGGCGATGTGTGAAAAGGTCACAACATTAGCGCCACCTTGAATAAATGTTCCTGGACATTTCAAAACAAACCCCTTTCATACTTAGAACCTTTGGATAATTCTTTCCAACCTATCAACTGGCTAGGGGACACACTTAAAAGGGAAGAGGAATCCTAAATTGGGTCAAGGCACCTCATCTTTTTGATTACAAGTGTGTGCATATGCGTTTATCTTTATTCCGACTCAAAAGACCATTAAAGTTCCTAGAATCCGTCGTGACAAGCTACATAATGATCCTAACTTTTTAAAAGCATCCTGTAATTCCCACGAATATTGCTCCATTGCCAGCCAGGCGTCCATAGCCCCGATGGAGTTATTTGTAAATTCCCAAAGCCAAATAATTTGATATTTCTTTCATTTCTCTTTTTCAGATATTTCTCTTTTTAGCACATTTTGCCTTTTCTCATTCTTGGCTCATAAGCAGTGAAGCTCATTTGGGTTTGAGAATCACAGGGATGATCAAGTAGGATTTAAGATTTTTCACCTGCCACGACTTCTCCCAAGAAACCTCAATGACTTAGAGCAACCAATTATGTGTGTAAAATATAGTAATCGTGAGACTTGGTGTCAAAACACAATAGATGATTCCCTTCCGAGTCAAGTACAAATCCTAACCAAATGATAGAACTCAAAAGAACAACCTCGGATTCTAAAGCGCTTCTTGAATGACACAGCACCCCCCCCCTTCACAAATGGGATCCCCCTTTATTCTCAACTAAACTAAGCAACAACTAAACCAAGGAAAGCAAAGCGGACAAACTTAAGCAAAAACAGAAATGGAAACTGTTGACGTGCTTTTTATGACAGCGCCAGCACAGAATAAAGTTGTCCAACGGTCACTCTATTCTCTCTTGATCAAAGTGTCCCACATGCTAAGATTGCTTGAAAGTTCATGTGTTCGACTCCAAGGTTCCTTTTATCGCGAATAGACTCAGTTGGTTGATGTGTTTTGCTGGTTATTTCAAGGGGACTTACATAGTTGTTCGACTCTGTGAAGCAATTAGGACATGAATGATTTGGCAATATTGTTCTGGTATCTAGACTGACTCGGAAAATGCAGAATTTAAAGGGGATAGGGATAGGGATTCTACAAATCTACTTCTAAAGGGTGGAGGACGAAGATCGACTGAAACAATCTTCAAACCAAACTTCGCTTTGTCTTCTTTCGAACAACTCCGACAAAGTTGGTGCAATCTTCAAAGGATGAGAAAAGTGTTCAAACTATGACGCAACATGTTCATACCGTCAATACGATGCATACAAACATATGAACCATAATCGAAGTTAAGTGTTGATACTCCAGTTGACCACGCAAGGCGAACTTACCATCAGTAAGCCCGCTAGTGGTATGGATGAAAGAAGATATGCTTAAATCACAACGCCACACTCCACAATTAACAACTACTTGCATGAAATAAAATCTATTTTACTCTATCTACCTTGAATTGGAAAGACGAAATGGCCTTGCTAGCTACTCATAACAAAGAAGAAATCGCCAAGCAATGAAACTCTTTGTATTATGAAAAGTGTTCACAACAACCTTTTACAAAACTTTCAAAGGAAAGTTTTCTTCCCTCCTCAATCTAAAGCTAACTTCTAAGCTAAATGCTATATGCCTTCTACTCTCTAGCTCTGATCCAATTCCAATTCTAATCTCTATCTAATAATTTACAAATGAGGGGGGATGCCCCTTTTATAATAAGTCCAATTCAGTGGACGGTTTAGATTGAATTACAATGAAGGGCTCAGATCGAGCCACCTATGCCCTGATTAGGGTTTATGCCCTAAAAACCGCCACAGAGAGGAGTGGGCAATGAATGCACAGAATATTCTCCATTCCCCTGTAGGAATCATAATGAGCAATTAATGCCCACTACCATCATCAAGAAGATCCTCATCAAGCAGCGCGTTCCCACTGGCCTTCTCCCGGATAGCAAACTCGATCAGTCGGGCCAATACTGCTTCAACCTCCTGTGCAGAGATCGGTGGAATATGGTTGAGCTGGAACTCCAAGACTGCTACCGTCTGTCCGTATCTGGTGTAAGATTTCCTCCATGTCACTAAGGCGTCCTGGGTATGCTGAATTATACTAGAGAACATGGAAACATTCTCAAAGTCATCCAGGACAAGTGACCTCGCAACTGAGAAGAATGGAGGCAGTCTACTTTTCAAGCCATCAGCAGTTATCTCCTCTGGGACCAACTTTCTAGCAAATATGGCTTCTAATGTATTGAGGACTCCACCCAAGATGTTGCCCATTGCTTTCCTCACTTTAGCTGAATCTGCCCTTGCTGCGTCGTGAAATCCACGGCCTGTGACCACCGAGGAGTACCAACTGGTGAAATCATACCTATCGCCTCTCTGAATTACACCTCCATCCACCAAGGTTTCTAGAGGTATATGCATCAAAGCACCCAAACGAAGTACAGTCTTCGTTTGATAGATGCGAGTATCACCCCAGGCCTGATCTACTATATCCATCCGTGCCAAAATATTTGAGGCCTGTCGATAAGCATCGGTGAGGTCCTCCATGAATTTCCACAATCTGATGAACCACGGCTAACCCACTTGTGCGCCTCGTTTCCATTTTCTTCCAAAATCCTCTAAGGCAACTGTGACTCCTTGAGGCTCGATGGGCGTTCCTTCAGGTTTTATTTGGTTCTGGGCGTGCTAGATTTACGTAATATCCCTATCAGGTTTTGTGCTCCTTCTTCAATTTCTTATACTTCCCCTCTGTGCGGAGCAACTGATCCTTCAATGCCTGATAGGAGTTATCGAACTCCTCGATAACTTGGGCTCCCGTAGGACGACCCAACTCTACTGTGGTGATCACGTAATTTTCGGGCCTCTCCTCGGTTTGATCACAATCTTCCCTCGGAATAGCCACCTGAAGCGTGCGAGAGCCTGATTCGTCGGTCGAGATCTTTGAAAACTTTCGGGCCCTTTTCTTCTCTGGTGGCGCATTGATCCTCCTGAGGAACTCTTCCATCTCAATGGCTGGATCCGTATCATCCTCGGGTTCTCTCCTCATTCTGTCGGAAAGCCAATCAGGCACTGTCTGCTGTGGATTACAAATGACAAGGGGCTGTTCTTCTGTTGCCTCCATCTCGTGCACTTCCTCCCTTCTTGCACTGGTTTGCTCGGGCTCATCCTCCTCTATAAGCTGGGTATCTCCCGACCCTTGGGTCCCCTGTTCTGTGTTTTCTTCTTCTTCCAAAGCAGTGTCCAACATCTGCTAAAAATGTGTGTCGACCATTGTTTCCTCTTCCTCCTCCTGTTGGCCGCCCCTGGATAGACTGACACTAGCTGATTCCCGGGCGTTGGGCTGATCTACCTCCTCAAGTCCCCGCTCTTCCTCCAATCCTGCCCTCTGATCGGCAAATAATGAAACCACTCTCAAACTCGAAGACTAAGTTTGTGAGTGCACGGGTGATGCTTGTTCTATCCTCAACGGTATCGATTGGGTTGGCACTTCCACTTGTGCCCTCGATGTCTGAGCAATTTGTTTCCCCCTTTCTACCGATAACGACCTTGAGTCACCCATCAAGCTATAAGTAAGGGCGATCGACTTGCTCTTGAGTCTGCATACATGACTGTCGACCCAAGTCCTGGTAAAAGTCATCACCGGGATAGAAAGCGTGTCCAAGTCCATGATCTCTGGCTCGGACCAATCAGGTGGTGGGACAGGAGTATCCCTAACTGAACCATAGTCGGGTTGCATAACGTTGACATCCTCCTCCACCTGGTCGGGAACTGGAATAATCTCACATTCTCTAATCAACTTGAGAGGAAGTCTGGAAAACATCCTTCTTCTTATCTCGGCCTCATCCACTGCATTTGCCCAGAAGTCCTCCAGATGAGCTCTGTGCCGGTATTCAACGTTCTGTATCATCCGGATGTTCCTGTAAGGATCGAAATCCTGCCTGCCTGTGTGATATGACAAATGATAAGATTGCAGCTCGTCCTCTGCCTCTCGGGCTGCCTGCAAAGAGGGACACACCTCAATGGAATTTCCCATGGTGATAGGGAAATCAAGTCCACCCTTTTTTTTCCTTTTCTGAATCTTATCGTAGGCAATCAATTGCCTAGATACCTCAAGCATTACTATGTGATCAGTGGGGTATCGTGGTAACCGATACGGATATGAAGTGAACCCCTGCAGCCTAATATATGTGAATTTCGGGAATTGGATGAGCCAATACCCATATTCCTCAATCAATGTCTGTGCTTCTTTAGATATTCTCTGCTGCGTCCTCTGCTGAAGTGTCCTCGCAATGTGCATTGTGAATGCATCATTTGCCCGTTTATAGTTGGCAATGTTAGCTAAATGTAGCTGTGTGCAGGCTTCATGGATTTTGAATTGACCAGGGGCACAGCCGATTGGCTCCTTGTACGAAATCCCTCTGTACTTAGTCATTCTGGCCAACATGTAAATTACATATGAGCTCATGTAGAAAGTCTTCGTCACCCTCAGGCTCCTGAATTGCTCATCGATGTAGTTGCTAATCATCCTAGCCCAATCGACACACTCCTTTCCCTCCAAGATGATCTCGATGAAGTAGAACATCCAAGGCTCGAAAATGTAAGCCTGTGCACTCCCATTCACCCGGCTCAACATCATTATCAAATCACAGTATTCTTGTTTCACGTCCTCGGCAATTATCTGCTTTGGGAGCTTAGTGCGGGGTGGCCTCGGCTTCTGCATCCAAACTCTGTTGATGACTGCAGTGACTCTTTCGAAAGAGGAAGAGTACATCTTGTCTGCCCTCTTATTTGTCTGTATAACATCTCCTCAGCAGTTGGAATCCCAAATGCCTCTCCGATGGCATCCGGTGTGAAGTTGGCGAGCAGTTTACCATCCGGAGAGACAATCGTCCTACGTTCTGGCTTGTAGTGATTGGCACACTCCATAATTAGCTCCGGACACTGAATTGCTGGCGGAAAACTAGCAGCTGCGTAGATTCCACTCTTCATTATATTATGTGCCGTGACTGATGGTTGATGGCCCCCTAGCCCGAACATCCTCGATTTGAGTGCATTTAGATTAAATGAACCAAGGTTGGTGTCATTTAATCCTGCCAACTTTGAAACTATTGCTGATTTTGGGAGAAATGGCTTAGCGAGCCTTTTAATCATTGCCTGCCGGGATGAGCTAGCCTTGCCTGCTTCAGTGTTTGCAGCTCTGCCTGCGGCTCTGCTTGTTCCTGCGACATCCTTTGCTCCGGCCATCTGCAAAATAAAATAGAATAGCAATAAGCTAGGCTGCAGATTTTTTAAATAAAATGAAGTAACCTCCGAGACGGCTGCGAACGTGGAGTTAGCTTTTTGAAAATAAAAACTCTCAGCATAAATTACTAACTCCAAACCTCGTACTGTATAAAAAACTTCAAGCTTATAAAGAAGCTTTCAACGACTGCACTTCCGACTGGCGAAGAAAATTGCAGCCAACTACCAACTTTCAGCAATGTGGATACTTTCTCAGCACAAAATGAATTAAATCCTTTGTCTCGACTTCGTCAACCTCAGCAACTTTCAACTTCTAGCAGCTCGAATAAGTAAAATCTGCAGCAAGCTTCAACTTTCGTGCAACTTCAACTCATAAACCTTTCCAGCAACTCCAAAACAATTAACCTGCAACTCAACACTCTGCAGCAACTCACTTTCAGCTTTTCGAAAGAAAGAGTCTCGGCAAATGAAAATTTCTCCAGCACTTCGCACTTTCAGCAACTCAACACTCCGAAATAAAATAAACTCTCAAAGAATTTCTCTCCTCAACCACTTGGAAAATATTTCAATCTCTCAAGAACTTCTTCAGCAACTTCAACTTCGAAACAATGTGAGGAGAAATGAGAGAAGAGATCGTTTAAATAACTCTTCTCGGAGAATCCTGCTAAGTAGTGTTGGGGCTATTTTTAGCACCTTCATCAATTTTCCACTCTCTTCGTTCGGAATCTTCTAATTCAAGCGCAGTAGTGGGCTAGTCGTCAGCCGGTCATTATGGCAGTTGCCATTAATAATGATTCCTTCCTTGTAAAAAAAATTGAATCCTTCCTCTTAGTCTGCCAGTTAACTCTTGGCGATTTAAACAACTCGCGAGAGAAAAAAAAAAATCACTTGACTTGATTTAAAATTCTATTTTAAAATCTCGCAGTGTTTAAATAAATTCAACTCGAAAAATTTCGTGGGAGTTGTAAATTTATTTCCAACTTTTAAAATGTCTGTCATTCAAATCCTCGATTTCATAAAATTTGCCTTAGACATTTTAAATCTTCTCTTTAAAATATTCAACTCCGAGTGATTTAAAATCACTTGCCTGTTCGAAATAACTCATCCTCTGAGATTTAACTTCCGTCAGGAAAATAATCTAGGCAAAACGAATTTCCTCTGAAAATATTAAAATTCCCTTTAGGAAATTAATTTTCAAACTTTGTTAACTCATGGGTGCATTTTAAACGGGTTCATTTGATTTTCACTTAGAAAATATTTTATCAAGTCGCCAACCCTGTTTAAATGTCTGGAAAATTTTAAAATTCATCAAATCATCCGTCCATGCCAAGGGCGTATTTTTCCCTAGTGAAATGTTATCTCACTTAGAAAAATTTTCTAACATTTTCTCTGTTGGCGTACTTGACCCTTGGTATATTTTTTATTCTTGCACCCCTCGCCCACATACTTAGAAATAAATTTAAATCCTCACTCCTTGGGCGTATTTCTTTCTCATTCAAATTTAAATTTCTAGGCCTTAGGAATTTTTAATTTCATCAACACTTCCAATTACCTTGGGCGCATTCACCACTTCCAGCTTTTATTTTCCATACATAGGCGTTTTTACCTAACCCCTTGTTTCATGCCTTGGAAGAATTTCACTTAACAACACTTGCAAGGTGGGCGCATTTACTTGCTGGAGCTGGGCGCATTTTGCAGCTTCAACTTTCATTTTAAAGTGGGCGCATTTTAGATGTAGAGCTTATACTTGATGGGCGCAAACTAGAGGTGGCACTTTCATTTCATGCCTTAGACGAATTTCAAGGCTCAACCACAAGGGCGCATTTGATGGGGTCTACTTCTATCTCACACGCCTTAGTTTATTTTTCACCTTTTCTCCTTCCTGAGGGCGTATTTTGATGGGGTAGCTTCAAGATGAGGGCGCATTTCAAGAGGTGAGCTTTTATTTTGTAACTTAGGAATTTTCTAAACTCCCTCACCTCAAGCCAAGGGCGCATTTCATGGGTGGAGCTCCTATTTCTCCAACACTTAAAAACTTTTTCAACTTTCATCCCCTTCATGGGCGCATTTGAGGGGTCTTACTTTCATTTTTGCACACTTAGTAAAATTTTCAAGTCCTCTTGCTTGCCTTGAGGGCGCATTTTAAGTGTCATGCTTTGATCTGTGCCTTAGAATATTTTTGAAGTCTCCACCTCTCCTTGGGCGCATTTAGCATGTTATGTTTTTATTTCATGCCTTAGAAATTTTCAAGGCTTCCAACACACCCTTGGGCGCATTCACATATGCTAGCCTTAATTCCCACGCCTTAGACAATTTTGCCATCTCTTGGGCGCATTTGATGGCATGAGCTCCCATTTGAGGGCGCATTTTCATGGGTGTGCTTTCACTTTCCATGCCTTAGGCAATTTCAATGCCTTCATCACTTTCTTCAAGGTGAGGGCGCATTTAGGGTGGTTAGCTCTCAACTTAACACTTAAAAAAATTTTTGATACCCCTTTAGCTTATGGGCGCATTTTGCCCCTCAAGCTTTTGTTTTCACCACTTAGGAAATTTTGACTTGACCTCACAACCTTGGGCGCATTTTCATATGCCCACTTTTGTTTTTGCCTTAGAAAATTTTGATGCCCCCTTATTCTTCCTTGGGCGCATTTTGCCAATTAGGCTTCCATTTTGACTTGAGGGCACCTTCTGATGGTGAAGTTTGATTTTACACTTAGAAAATTTTGACCTCTTCAGCGTGCTATCACCTTCTATTTTTAGTAAGTCCTCGATTTTTTTGACTTCCACAGCTCCGTTTAGCCCGAAAATTTCACCATATGATATTCTCTGCCTGGTGAACCCGTTTTGCCAGTTATCTGCCCTGACCTGCTATTTATAGCCACCTGCTATTTATAGTAAGTTCTGACTTTCTGACTTCAGTAGCTCCGTTTTGCCTGAAAGTTGCAACGCTTGATCTTGATAGCTTGAGTGTCACTCTGATGCCAACCTCCAGTGCAGACCTGCTATTTATAGCCTAACTTACTAAAAATAGTAAGTTCTCCGATTTCGCTCAAATTTTGCCAGCAGTACCTTGAAGTGTGCTGACATGGGTGGGGTACTCCGTCCTGACTATTTTTGGACTTCACCCCCTATAAAAGTGGAAACCCTAATTTGACTTGCATGTATCCCGAACGGTCTCCGTTTGTCCTCGTTCATTCTGCATGTCGTTCTGCTTGCTGAACTGGAGTGTTGGGCGGCTACCAGAGTGTACCTGCTAAAAATAGAAACTGCCTAAAAAGTGACTCATCCACTGCCGGATGGTTTTGCATGTCATATTGCCCGTGGGATCTCAACAAACCCAGAAAAACCCAGAAAACTGGTCTGCATGCATGCACTGGCTAAAAATAGTAAGTCCTTAAACTTTGATCTTCTCCGCTTGCAAGTCACACCGTTGCGAAGCTCTCGAAAAACCCATAAAGAAAAACCCGACATGCGTTGAAAAACACTGCATGCGAACCCTAAAAATAGCCTCCGAAGGCTGAACTCTGAAAGTGGTCGTCTCGGTTTGCATGTTACATCACTGCGAAGGTTTTGGAAAACCCAAAGGATTCTCCAGACATGCATCTGAAAAGCTCATGTGGAAACCGTGAAAATGGCTCTTGAAGCCTGAACTGCCAAAAATAGCAAGTCGTCCGATCTGGCTCAAAATTTACGTGTAGGCAGCTTGATGTTACCCGGATGCAGTGGAACTGACAGAATTCCAAAATCTCAATAAAATAGTCCCAAATTGAATACTTACTAAAAATAGTAAATTGCCGGAATACAGTGAAAATTTAGGGGGACTCTGCTGGAAGTCTTCTGACTGCTGTACTAAGCTTAGATTTCAATTTCGTGACTCGGTTTGACCCTTAAAAGCCTGGATGGCGGGAAACCCTAATTACACAGACTTAACCAATACTTTAACCTGGGTCAAACGACAGGACATCCCCGGAAGGGCCAGAGACCAGAGAGAGAGCGAACCAAAACCAAAAGACCAGAATGGAGCAAAATTTAGGGGGTCCCCATCTTGATGGGGTGATGTGTGAAAAAAGTCACAACACTAGTGAGCATGAGAGTGCTAGTGTCAGTGCTTGTGCGAGTGCTACTGACGCTATTTGTGGTTCTACTAATTTACCACATGTAGCATCTAATATGGATGTTGATGATGATATTTTTGGTGACCCATATGATTGATCAATGATCAATAATGGCTGATTGTAAACACTTGACATTATTATGTTTAAACTTTAATTTATATCATGACATTTGAGTATCACTAATATTTTAATATTTGACTATGAAAGTGGTGGTGTGTTTTTGCTATGTTATTTGACTATTAATATGTTGGTGTATTTTGAACTTAATAACTGTTGCAAATATGTATATATTTCTGATTTTTATATGTTTTGTATTAACGAACCCAAAATAAACCCAACCCCAAAAGAAAGGTTTGCCCAAACCCGTGAACCAAACCCTCGAACCCGAACCCGAACCCAAAACTGAACCGATAACTTAGCCTGAAAATGGAAAAAACATCAGTTTTATGGAAGACAAATAATGGGAAATTTCAGACCTACAATCTCAAACCAGCTTTGTGCCTGGCTAAGCTCAAAATGTTTTACTTATATCTTTCAAGAAGTGAATTCCATAGCCTCTTCAACCATTAAGTCTAATAATTATCTCAGGATCCGTCTGCTGCTTTTATGAAAGGAAGAATTCCTTTGGACCCTTGGCTGAAGATCAGTTAATCTAGGGACGTATTAAAGGTTTTGGAATATATTCTGTTAAGCAAGGGCTATAAGCTAATCTATGATTCCTCCCCCCAACTGGAATATATTCCATTAAGTGAGGACTATAAGCTAATCTGTGATTCCTCCCCCCAACTAACCATGTGGAAACATTTTTGGCACCATGGGATATGTGTAAAATCAATTTCTTTCTGTATTATTTTGGTCCTCTGTTAACTTTGTATCATTGTAATAAATAAATTGAAAAAAATTGTTGTTTGAAAAACAACCTCTTAGAGGGCATTAGAAGTTCAAGGAATACTCTTGAAAATTGAGTTCCATAGAAAGAAACTTTCCTAAAATTCATGAAAAATGACTCACATCTATTAGAAACACTAATTAAGTTTTTGACCACTCTGTGAATGTTTGGAAGTTTCAAGGACATGGAAGAGGTTCAGAAACCTAGAAATGAAATTCTAGGTAATTCAAAACTGTTTCCAGCATTCAGATATTAAAAGCTTTTTCTAGCACACAGCTTAGAAGTCACAACAACAATTATAAAAGCCAGCCATCTCACTTTGCAGCAAATGAAAAAGTAGGGTGAGGTGCACACAAAGAAGAGCGAGATTGTCTAAGGAATTGTGGTGTAGTAATGGGACACACTTGTAAGGGTATGACCTGCATTCAAATTCCCCTCACTGCAATAAGGAGTCCAGGTATTTGAGTTTATTGAGTTAACACTCACGTGGTAAATTTCAATGTGACTTCACAATTGTAAGAATATAGTGTAAGCTTACCCCAGACAGAAATAAAGTCAACATATAACAACAATTACAAACCTTAGCCATCTCTATTTGAAATAAATGAAAAAGTAGAGAAAAAAGATACGAACAATGAAGAGCTAGGTTGTCCTTGAAGCAATTGTGGCATTATAATGATGCGGCATGATCATAAGAACATGACGTGGGTTCGTATCCCTCTCGCTGCAATAAGGAAGTTCGTGATCTAGGGTTAAGATGCATCATCATGTACATTCAAATATGTGGGTGTCACGTCCATGGGTGAATTTGATAGAAGTGATAGATACCCCTTAATTGTAACATCTTCAGAGGTAAGCCTCTGCAATGTTCAAAATGAGGGCAGTTTAACAATTAAAAAACCATTTGCAAAATTTCTGAGGCTAAAATCTAGTCTAAAATTCATCCCAGTTAAAACGAAATAAAGCTCAAATAGTGTGCTTAATGCTCATGATCAGGATATAGTTGGTACAAGAATTAAACCCTAAAACACAGCTAAACTGGCCATGCAACCATTTAATTTTGTATCGATGAATAAGACCCTGCGGCTTAATTTAGACTCGTAGTCCTTCTGTACCAGTATAGGTTTAATACCAGGTACAAAATTTGGATAACATAAAACTTAAAAGGTATTTGGAAATCAATTCTTTTTACAGGCTTTCACAACAGAGGTCACATACGCCAAATTGGTTTCTGGCTTGTAAGTGAGTTATGAAACTTTACATTCGTAATATTATGAGACCCCTTTTTTGTTTGGCAATCTAAGGAATGCTCAATTACTAGACCAAAATAGAGAAAAAAAAAATGGCAACACCCCTTAGAGAAATTTAAGAAACCAAGCCAAGATTAGATTCCATTAAATTGGATCAAGTTCACAACAAAAAATATCCCCTGAAGATGGGTATGAAAGTTAGACTAAAGTGTTTGGGACTAAAAAGCTCGTAAACAGTGATCCCAGAAGAAAGCTATCACAAACCAAACACCTTGTTAGCCTAAAAAACATTTAAATGCCTGCACTGGCACATGGCTATGTAAGATTGTACAAATTCTTGGGGTAACACAGAGAGTCACTTATAATGTGTCATTAATTATAAAACAAAACAACACTGCAATACAATATTGAAACATCTTAATAATCCTCAATTAGCAGAATAACAGAAAAAATGAAGAAATTAAATTACCAGGAGCATTGACTTTAAAGATATGGGCACTGGGAGTTTCCAACCAATCTACCTGCCCGGTGGCCGATTCATCAATAGAAAATCTGAAAGGCAAAATGTGCGACAGTGGATCTTTCACAAAAGAGCGAGCCATTTATCTGGAAAGACAAATCCAAGTAAACATTAGTACCTAATTTTTTTTAAAAAGCTCAAATGAACGAAGCACTTAATGAACATGCAGAAACATAATTGAAGTAAAGACACACCAGTTTGCAGAAATGTGTATCCCTATAAATACGATTGAGCACGCCAAACGCAAGAAAATTTTGATATTGCTAGTTCAATTCTGTGTCTGAGGTTGATTTCATCGTGGTTGTGCAATATTTATATCGTGCAAAAACAAGTCTAAACCGACAATAGCGCGAGCAGCTTCTACACAATACTAATCATGAGTGTTCTAGTAGCTTCCTCTTCTTATGGAGTTTGGTTGAGCACGATAATAACAAATTTAATACATGACTTCATACTATTTCTCGTCGGAGGATTGATTGATTTTAATAACGTCCACGAGACCGGTCAATCTATGGGATCTATGGAAAGAAACCAAAACCATTTTAGTCAAAACAACAAAAAAATAATAGCAGACCCTAGCAAACAAGGGGAGAAGACCCAGTTATCGCCCCCCATTGAATAACCGTCACCTCCATGCTCACTCCACCCCCCAAAAAAAAATTAACTTTGACTCAGTACAAAACTTTATTTGAACAAATAAAAAATTACAACAACACCAATAGTTGCTCATAACACAACAAGTAACTCACCAATCATAATAGATAGTTAAACATGTTTTTTCATTTATAAATAAAGTCAACTTGCATATAAAAAGGCTCATTTACAATTTAATTTAAAACATTTACTGTTACAAATACCCCCACTTGCAAAATTTTGTCCCTCATTATATTTTATATTTACAACTACACATGCACACTTAATGGTGCTTTACATAACATAATCACAATCTCCTATTAACTCTGTGGGATTTGAAATGCACAGTCTTCCACACACTCCCTGGCAGATATATGTATTTACTTTATTTCCAGTAGGTACTTGCACAATTAAATACAGGTGTAAGGCTCCCCAAATAAACATCAAATCCAAATATAATGCAGAATTCACTCATATCATCATTAAAAATCTACGTAACTAGCATCTACAAATTCATTTTTTCAACCAAATTCAAATTTCAAACTCAACAACCAAATTGAATGCATTCAATTGCCACATTCGAATTCCTAAATAAGAAGGCGAAAGCAGCCAGTTTCATTTGTTATATGTGACAACTTATTCTCTACATCCTCTGCACAGGCTGTGACAACTTATTCTTTGCATCCTCTGCACATTCCTTTGCAGTTTCAGGCTGGTACTTTATACACATTCTACTTATAGTTATTTTCATGAACTGTGCATTTAACATTTATATTTATGCAGTGTCTTCTTACTTTCATGAACTGTTCATTTAACATTTATATTTATGCACTGTCTTTGTACTTTACTTTATAAGTAAATGAGAGGTCTTTTTTGTTGTCTTTACAAGATCTGCAAAACGAATTCTTTTGAGTTTTGCAACAATTATTTTATATCATTTTCTACGTCTCCTTTGGCTGTCCAATACAAGAGACTAGCATTTCAATACGTTTCCTTTGGTTGTCCAATACAACAGACTAGCATTTCAATATGTTTCATTTCGCTGCCCAATACAACAGACTAGCATTTATTTATATTTTTATACATTCCATTGCACATATAGCAGACTAGCATACATATATTTGTTTTTTTACATTATGTGTCTCTTGTTCATTCAACAAATCGATATATATGTGTGTATCATTTGTCTATCCTTTGGGAATGCAAACAATGGTACTGGTTAATCATTTTTTTCTGCATCTTATTGAATTTGTAAAAGAATGTGTACAATGTTATTTATATATATATACCTGTAAAACACAGATTAAGCAGTGTGTTTCAAATTGTAAATGAATCTGTGCAATGTTTTATACATTCATTTACAAATTATGTGTCTGTTGTCTCTTGTTCATTGAGCAAAATGATATATATGTCTGTTTCCTTTAACTATCCTTTGAAAATGCAAACAATGGTACTGCTTAATCATTTTCTTTTGCATCTTTCATGACCCGTTAAGGGTTTATTCGATGATCGAAAAATTATTACTGCTTGTTTATGAAATAAATCATTCCTCTTACACACATTCTCGTCGTGTGCTATTTTATTTTGTTGGGTCATGGTGCAATTTTTTTCTCCCACATTGCATGTATGGATGTATGTATGTTTGTATGCATGCACATACATACATACATACATACATATATACATACGTACATATATTTATACATATATGTATGTATGTATGCATGTATGTATGTATGCACATACATACATACAGACATACGTATATATATGTATGTATGTATGTATATATAAAATTGTTTGTCTATGGTGTGAGGTAACAACAAACATCATTCTCCTTTCAAAGTGTATGTATGTATGTATGTATGCACATACATACATACATACATATATATATAAATGATTTCCTCCCTGTTTTTCCGCGTACTCACAGTCTTGTAAAGACCATTGTATCATGATTTTGTATGCAAAAATGATAAGGAAATTTCATGGGTTTGAGCACATGTCTGCAAACAATGATTAATGGTCTGCATCAACCTTTTTATAAAAAACCCATGTGCATACGAACGTAAATCGGCAAACCCATTTAGTATACACCATTTTTTGTGAAAACCCTTGCTTTGTTTTTTCAAATACGGGTTTTTTGGGGGTTAAATGATTAAATACGACCTGCTAAACTTGACTGTCTCATAATATTGTCTCCAAAAATGATGAGGAATTTCCTGGGTTTGACCAGATGTCTGCAAATTTATGAAAACCCTAGTGTATTCTTACAAGTGAGGAATTATTATTATGAAACCCTTGGCTAATTTCTTGTGCACATTTCTAAAAACCCAAGTGTGTAAACAATCTACTTATGTTAAAATTTATATCCTATTGTTATTAAATATAGCACAGCTTCTTTCATTTACTGTACAATATATATATGTGTGTATGTATGTGCACACACACACACACATATATATATGTCTTTATGTATGTGCAAACATACATGCATACATATATATATGTATGTCTGTATGTATGTACATACATACATAAATACATACATATATATATTTATGAATTTATGTATGTCTATATGTATGCACATACATACATACATATATACATACATATATATGTATGAATGTATGTATGTATGTATGTATGCACATACATATATATATGCCTTCCATCGCCATGAGAACCTTCCAAAGAGAGCACGCCGTAAAATGATGGAAAATAATGGGGTACCCACCAAAAAAAACATTACTCATATGTTTAAATCGGACTCCAAATGAAGATTAATTAGGGTGTAATGTGTTTGGTGTCTGCTGCTAAAGTAAGGAGATTAATATGTAGGAGTGATTTTTAATAAGCAAGAAAATGATTTCTTAAGGTGCCAACGTGAATTAGACCCATTGACTTTTGAGCAGATTTGAATGATATAATAGTTTTATTTAAATGTTAATAGTGACACATTTAGCACTGTTTTCTATTTTGCACTGTATATCACTGATTTTCTTTGTAATTATATATGTCTAGTTATATGTACAGGATCACAGTTTTCTGACTCTTTATGGCTTACAATGTACAGGATCACTGACAATCATGACACCAGGCCAGAAGAGGAAGAGATCGACTGGGAGGCGCGTGATTAGAGTACCTCATGGAGTGACATTCAATGTTCCAGATGTTGTTGATGAAGAGCCAGCAGTGAACACCAACGAGGAAGATATTTCTGAAAATGCACAACAGACCAATGAAAATGATGGTTTTGAACCTGTTGTTCATAACATTGAGGTAGAAATGGAACCGCCACCTGCTGACCATGTGACAATCCCAGATCTGTGCATGAAAACTTGGTCTATGGATGACGTGGAAAAAGCCATTGCAGATGTTGAGGACAATCGAATGTCAATCAGAGGTTCAACGATCAAATGGGGAATCCTGCCTAGCAGTTTGCGGGTATGGCTCAATGGTGTGACATCCACAAAAAAAAGGGGGCCCCAAACAATCCTAACTGACGAAGAAGAAGCTGAAATTGTGCAGTGGTGTAAAGATATGGCTAATATTGGCCATGGCCTTCAAGTGTCACAGCTTAAGTCAACGGTGGCCCAAATGGTTGGAGCAAGGCCTAACCCATTCACAAATGGGATACCAGGGAGGTCATGGTGGGTTGGCTTTCGTCAAAGGCATCTTGATCTAACAATTCGAACACCCGAAGGACTGGACATAGATCGAGCTATAATGCTACGCCCATAAATAGTTTCTTCATTCTATGATAACTTGGAGGAGTTGTACAACAAACATAATTATGGGCCCAACAAAATATGGAACTGCGATGAAACAGGTGTGCAGGCTGGCAAAAACTGTGCAATGAGAGTTATTGCAAAAACAGGGACGAAATGTGTTTCACAATTAATTGCTAAAAGCAGAGAATGGATCACTGTTCTAGCTTGTGTTAATGCAGCAGGTCAAGTTATACCTGGTTACTATTTGTTCAAGTCCAAAAGGAACATTAGAAACTATATTGTTAACTGTGAGCCAAGGGCATGCATGGCAATCCAAGAGCATGCTTGGATGACCAAAGAATTATTTGTGGAATGGTTAAAACACTTTGCAAGAAATTTCCCAAGAGGGGTGTCACCATCCAATAGACAACTTCTCATCTTTGATGGTCATGGCAGCCATGTTGCATTAAAAATGATTGAAGAAGCAAAGACTATGGGAATAGATCTGCTCACACTTCCAGCACATTGCAGCCACAAACTACAACCCCTTGATGTTAGTGTGTTCTCACCATTTAAGAACTACTTCAAACAACAAAGGAGTATATGGCTCTCTAAAAATCCTCAACTTGACATTGGAAGGGTAGAGTTGGCAACACTTGCCAGCAAAGTTTTTGCACAAGCTTTGACCTCTAATAACATTGCAAGTGGTTTTCGAAGAACGGGAATTTGGCCATTGAATAGATATGCACTTGACTTCGATATGGGGCCAAGCCAAGCTTTCGTGGTTGAAGAGGAAGGAACCACATTGGGAGCAGAAACAGAGGGTGATACAGTTGATGATGAGGCATAGTTCATGGCAGTAGAAACATGTTTGAGGATAGCAGGTTGGAATGAGGATCAAATTGGATAGTTTGTGGACACCTTTTCTGCAAGCATACCCCCCAATCCAACAAGTGAAAAAGGATATTGCCCATAAAACATTGAAGCAACAGAAATTGAATAAGAACCAGCAGTTCATTCATGTAGTCAAGCAATTGAAAATGAAGAGAGTCTCAATCTACCATCTGAATTTCAAGATGCAGCTTTGAACCTAGGGGTACATCTCAATTTCAGTCAAGTTGATGAAGGGTTGTCCATACCATCACCACCAGATGTTGATCCTGAAGATGTCATCCATTACTTCACAACTGGGAGAAATTGGGAGGCTGCAAATGATGATGAGGATGGAATCGAAGGTGATGAGGATGGACTCGAAGGTAATGACTCAAGTGATGAAGAGGTTGACTATGTGTCATGCACAAAAGTCAATGATCAGCAACCAGCAAGCAGGAGAAGCATTTTTTTGCAACTCCCAATGAAAAGGGTGCATCAATCATCTAATACAGGTCGCAATGGGGTCTTACGCCTTAGTAGGCAGTCTCAAATTTTGACATCAGATGATTTCTTCAATTTGTTGAATGAACAAGAGGCACAAAAATGAAGAAACCAAGAATTGTAGCAAAGGAAAAGGGAGCAAATGGCTGAAAAGAAGACAGAAAGAGAAGCAATCCTCGCACAAAGGGAGGCAAATAGATTGGAGTGTGCTGCAAAAAAACAAAAAATTGCAGAGGAGAAGTTGAGGCAGCGACATCAAAAGGAGCTTCAAAGAGAGCAAGCAAAGATTGCTCGACAGTTGAAGGAAAACGAAAAACAGGCAGAAAGAGCAGAAAGAAACAGAAGTAAGAGTACTCCTACAACTCCTCTTCCAAGTCAACATCCAATTTTAAGGGACATGGTTAACATTTTGGCTCCAGCCTTTGCTGCTCTTAGCAACATACAAAATGGGTCTTTTGAAGGCTACTCTCCACAGTTACAACTCACTCCAGAGGCAAATCATGCATTGCTTGCTTGTATCGCAAGTGTCATACAGAACAATCCGCAGTCCTTAACATCTTCTCCAGTTGATGCAGAGTCAATTGAACCCTAAGGAAACACCACTTCTTAATCAGATCTGTGGATGTCTGATTAGGATTTTTTGTTGTCAAAATTTTGACCTCGAAGTGTGCTAGAGTGTTTTTTGTAAAACTAAATGCTAGTCTATTGTATTGGACAGCAAAAAGATAGTAGTCTATTGTATTGGATAGCCAAAGGATACAACTGTCCAATTTTGTAGAACTGAATGGTAGTTTGTAGTCAACTTATAATACTTTGATGTCTGCCAATGTCTTTTTTCTAAGACTGAAGACTCCTTGTCTTCTTTCCAACTTTGTCTTAATCATGTTTAAAGTTAATGATCTATGCTTTTGTGATTCGAAATCGATTTTGTGTTGGTTGTATTCATCAATCATTTTATTGGATATGTGTTTGTTGTATTCATCTAACTAACATTGTTGGAAATATAAATGTACACTAAGAAATGTATGTAAATGAAGTTCAGAAAATTATGTACACATATAAAAATTGTAACTGTAAGTGTAAGTGGAAATCAATCTAATTGTAAATTATAAGTGTAAGTTTACAATGAATAAGAAAAATGAACATCATATATATACATGCATACATATATGTAAGTAAACTCTTGAAATACTTGACCTGAAATGTCATCTTCTAATTTGACATGCTCTTTACAACCTTCATAGTTGTGTATACATGCATACATATATGTAAATATATATATGTATGTATGTATATACATACATACATACATACATATATGTACGTATGTATACACAACTAAGTATGTGCATACATATATCTATACATCTATATGTAGCATATCCAAAAATTAATCTATTTGAAATTATAGATTTTTCAACACCTACACTTGGAAATCAATCTAATTGTAAATTTTAAATGTAAGTTTACAATGAATATGAAAAATGAGCATTATAAATGAACACTATGTCTACCGGGTCACATCCAAAGTAAAGTCCTGAAAGAATTTACCTGAAATGTAATCTTGCAATTTGACATGCTCTTTAAAGCCTCCTAGCCATTTTACATGCTTGCCAGAACAAACAAACATGGACAATAGTTATTGAAATAAATAAAAAAGACATACTAGTTAGTGAACAATATAGAAAAATAATTGAAACATAGAGCCATTTGAACAAAAAATCCTTAATTATTTGGTGTGTTGACAAACACATTTATCAAACTGTCCACCCTAAACATTGTTGCACCACCTCTCCTTGTTCTCTCGTTCCTGCAAGAAAATATTTACAAACACGGGTAGTCACAACCGAGGCTAGTAACATACAAACATCATACAACATTTGAAATAATGCATGTACAACAACACATAATTAATCACTGAATTCTGCATTATATTAAGATTTGATGTTTATTTGGGGAGCCTTATATATTTGTGATTTTTTGCATGTTTGTATGCATGCATACAGTCATACAAACATAAGCATACATGTAAACATTCATAGAAACACAAGCATATATGCATGTATTCATATAAACATATACATACATATACATTGCAGAAAATCTCTGATATACATTGCAAATAAATTTTAAAAAACACCTAAATTTGTCACTATTAACATTTAAATAAAACTATTATATCATTCAAATGCGCTCAAAAGTCAATGGGTCTAATTCACGTTGGCACCTTAAAAAATCATTTTCGTGCCCATTAAAAATCACTCCTACATATTAATCTCCTTACTTTAGCACCGGACACCAAACACATTACACCCCAATTAATCTTCATTTGGAGTCCGATTTAAGCATATGACTAATTTTTTTTTTGGTGGGTACCCCATTATTTTCCATACATATTTTATATATATATATATATATATATGTGTGTGTGTGTGTGTATGTATGTGCATACATACATACTGTATGAATACACACACATACACACATATATATGTGTGTGTATGTATGTGCATACATACATACTGTATGAATACACATACATACACACATATATATTTGTGTGTATGTATGTGCATACATACATTATATATATATATATATGTATGTACGTATGTATACATATACATGCAAATACATACATACATTGATCAGATTGATATATATGTTTGTATCTTGGGCTTATCCTTTTCGAAATGAAAACAATGGTACTCGTTAATCATTTTCTTCTGCATTTTATTGAATTTGTAAAAGAATGTGTACAATGTGCATACATACATACATGCATACACATATATATGTATGTATGTATGTATGTATGTATGTGTGTATGTATGTATGTATGTATGCACATACATACATACATACATACATACACTTTGAAAGGAGAATGATGTTTGTTGTTACCTCACGGCATGGATAGACAACTTTATATATACATACATAAATACATGCAATGTGGGAGAAAAAAATAGCACCATGACCCATAGAATCAAATAGCACAAAGCGAGAATGCGTGTAAGAGGAAACATTTGAATTCATAAACAAGCAGTAATAATTTTTCAATCATCAAATAAACCCTCCACGGGTCATGAAAGATGCAGAAGAAAATGATTAATTAGTACCATTGTTTGCATTTTCAAAGGATAGTTAAAGGAAACAGACATATATATCAATCTGCTCAATGAACAAGAGACAACAGACACATAATTTGTAAATGAATGTATAAAAAATTGCACAGATTCATTTATAATTTGAAACACACTGCTTAATGTGTGTTTTACGGGTATATATATATATAAATAACATTGTACACATTCTTTTACAAATTCAATAAGATGCAGGAAAAAATGATTAACCAATACCATTGTTTGCATTCCCAAAGGATAGACAAATGATACACATATATATATCGATTTGCTGAATGAACAAGAGACACAGAATGTAAAATGACAAATATATGTATGATGGCCTGTTGTATGTGCAATGAAATGTATAAAAATATAAACAAATGCTAGTTTGTTGTATTGGACAGCCAAAAGAAACATATTGAAATGCTAGTCTCTTGTACTGGACAGGCAAAGGAAACGTAGAAAATGATATAAAATAATTGTTGCAAAACTTAGGAGAATTCATTTTGCAGATCTTGTAAAGACAACAAAAAAGACCTCTCATTTACTTATAAAGTAAAGTAAAAAGACAGTGCATAAATATAAATGTTAAATGAACGGTTCATGAAAGTAAGAAGACACTGCATAAATATAAATGTTGAATGCACAGTTCATGAAAATAATTATAAGTAGAATGTGTATAAAGTACCAAACTGAAACTGCAAAGGAATGTGCAGTGGATGTAGAGAACAAGTTGTCACAGATAACAAATGAAACTAGCTGCTTTCCCCCTCTTATTTAGGAATTCGAATGTGGCAATTGAATGCATTCAATTTGGTTGTTGAGTGTGAAATTTGAATTTGTTTGAAAAAATGAATTTGTAGATGCCAGTTACGTAGGTTTTTAGAGATGATATGAGTGAATTCTGCATTATGGATTTGATGTTTATTTGGGTACCCCATTATCTTCCATCATTTTACTGCGTGCTCTCTTTGGAAGGTTCTCATGGCGATGGAAGGCATATATATATGTATGTGCATACATATATACATACATACATTCATAAATATATATGTATGTATATATGTATGTATGTATGTGCATACATACAGACATACATACATTCATAAATATATATATGTATGCATGTACATACATACATACAGACATACATATATATATGTATGCATGTATGTTTGCACATACATAAAGACATATATATATGTGTGTGTGTGTGTGTGTGTGTGCGCACATACATACACACATATATATATTGTACAGTAAATGAAAGAAGTTGTGCTATATTCAATAACAATAGGATATAAATTTTAACAGAAGTAGATTGTTTACACACTTGGGTTTTCAGAAATGTGCACAAGAAATTAACCAAGGGTTTCATAATAATAATTCCTCGCTTGTAGGAATACACTAGGGTTTTCAGAAATTTGCAGACATCTGGTCAAACCCAGGAAATTCTTCATCATTTCTGGAGACAATATCATGAGACAGTCAAGTTTAGCAGGTCGTATTTAATCATTTAACCCCAAAAAAAACAGTATCTGGAAAAACAAAGCAAGGGTTTTCACAAAAAATAGTGTATACTATATGGGTTTGCCGATTTACGCTCGTATGCTCATGGGTTTTTTATAAAAAGGTCGATGCAGACCATTAATCATTGTTTGCAGACATGTGGTCAAAACCCACGAAATTCCTCACCATTTCTGCATACAAAATCATGATATAGTCAACTTTACCAGGTCGTATTTTATCATTTAACCCCAAGAAAACCCGTATTTGGAAAAACAATGCAAGGGTGTTCGCAAAAACAGTGTATACTAAATGGGTTTGTCGATTTATGCTCCTATTCACATGGGTTTTTTATAAAAAGCTCGATGCAGACCAGTAATCATTTTTTGCAGACATGTGGTCAAACCCACGAAATTCCCCTATCATTTCTGTAGACAAAATCATGATACAATGAACTTTATGAGGCCGTGAGTACGCGGTAAAACAGGGAGAGGAAATCATTTAACCCCAGAAAAACCCATGTGTAAAACACCAGCACCATGAGCCAACAAAATCAAATAGCACACGATGGAAATGCGTGTAAGAGGAATAATTTATTTAATAAACAAGCAGTAATAATTTTTCAATCATCACATAAACCCTTCACGGGTCATGAAAATGCATAAGAAAATGATTAGCCAGTACCATTGTTTTCATTTTCAAAGGAAAATGATGTTTGATGTTACCTGTGCAGGAGCCGTGGAGACCAAACGATGTTCGCTTCCATGGGTGTGGAGACTAGTTGGCGGTCGCTTCCATCGCCGTGAGAACCTTCCAGAGAGAGCGCGTGGAAAAATGATGGTGCCCACCGAAAAAAACATTACTCATATGCTTACATCGGACCCCAAATGAAGATTAATTGGGCTGTAATGTGTTTGGTGTTCGGTGCTAGGGTAAGGAGATTAATATGTAGGAGTGATTTGTAATGGGCACGAAAATGATTTTTTAAGGTGCCAACGTGATTTAGGCCCATTGACTTTTGAGCGAATTTGAATGATATAATAGTTTTATTTAAATGTTAATAGTGACATATTTAGGTGTTTTTGAAAAAAAAAATTGGTGGTTGTAGCTGGCGGGTACTAGGACGTTAGGTGGCGAGGAGCGGACGACACCTCTAAAAGGTGTCTTTTTGACCTCCGTGCGCATATCCAACGCTCCCATAGTCTACCGAATTGCCCACAAGCCAAAGGCTTAGTTATAAGCTCTTAACTAATAGGCGAAAAAAACCCATAAATTTTTTTCCCGATTCAACGCACGGTTCACATTCTATGATTGCGTGAAGTTAGCCCTGGTGGGTACTGGGTCTTCTCCCCTACTTCCCATTGTTTTCCAACTCTTTGTTGATTTTTTTTCTTTGTTGTGAATTTTGATCAAATAACTTGTTGTTTTATCTATTTTTTCCTCTTCAAACAAGGCCGCTAAAGACTTGACTTTTAATAAATTTGAGTAATAGTACCAGATGTCCTCATAAGCCTTACACTCCATAATGTAGCATCACTCTGTCTCCACTAAACTCGAAGAACAAAAAACACAAATCCTATCTTCCCACACCTCTTTGGGTATTTTCCACCTTCTCCTTTCACATCTCAAACGGTGTGAGCTAGTTCTTAACTAGGCTATTAGCAGTTTAGCTTTCCACTTTATATCATCCCCCATGTAGAATTTTTGCTCATGATCACAAGTAGGGTTAAAATGAAAAACATAGTGTTCTCTTTTCCGGTCAAGTTGCTTTGACCACATGGTATTTTTGAATTTCTCTTTTACATACTTTTTTATTTCAACTTTTGTGTTTGGACACTCTTGCATGTTGATCCCCCATTTTCCCATCCACTTGACATTTTGCTTCATCCACGTTCTCTTCCTTCTAGATAATTTTTTCTCCCACCACAATTTTGGGCCAACGGTGTTCCCCCATATTCTCTATCCTCTGCAAATAGCCTAATAAAGAATTAATGCTGCCATTTCTATTGGGAAGACACTAGCTTCAGCCAAAACAAATTCATACGGGACTGTACTTTTTATTTTGAAATTGTTTGTAATTAAGTGCTTTTGAAGTCTTTCTATTTGTTTCCACTTCACAGCCGACATGCTACAACCCCAAACTTCGCAGCCATATAAAACCA
Organism: Sequoiadendron giganteum; assembly: GCA_007115665.2. Taxonomy (NCBI): domain Eukaryota; kingdom Viridiplantae; phylum Streptophyta; class Pinopsida; order Cupressales; family Cupressaceae; genus Sequoiadendron; species Sequoiadendron giganteum. Next base: position 7,417,656 of record CM021100.1, on the reverse strand, counting down.
CAGGCGTGACAAGCAGACCAAATAATTTCTTCTTTGTTTTCCAATCCCATAGCTCAACTGATCTACACCTGTTTTGAAGTAGGTAAAGAGCTTTCCAACCCCCTTGAATTATTTTTGTCCTACAACTTTCCTAATTGAGATTTTTGCAAAAATCAAGACCCAAATATTTGTATTCATTCACTACTTGCAAAGTGTTTCCCTCAAACTCAAAATGTATTTGCTTCCTAGCCCTTTTCAACGTAAATATCATGACCTTGGTTTTGCTAATGTTGACTTGCATTCCTACCTTTTGACAGAAGAGCTCCAAAGCATTTAGATGCTCTTGAAGATTATTTTTCGAATTTTCCATTAAAGTAAGGTCATCTACATACAACAACAACTTGATCACAAACATGGCCAAAAGAACATGATCACCACCCTATTTGTCCAACCACTCTTCTAATTTATCTATGTACAACCCAAACAAAGTGGGGGACAGAGGGCAGCCCTACTTGACACCAATGTCACTCTCGAAGCACTCAGAAAAACTTGCCTTTGTTCTGATTTTGGCCCACACTTGATCATACAGTCTGTGGATAGCAGCCCTATATTTTTTTGGAATTCCAAGTTGTTCCATTCTGTCACAAAGTATGTTTCTAGGTACTGTGTCAAAAGCCTTTTTGAAGTCAACAAAACAACAGAAAACCTCACCACCCTGTTTGTCCCAAACTTTTTCAACCATGTGTCTGAGAGTAATGCAATGATCAATAGTAGAATGCTTTGGTCTAAAACCAGCTTTCCCTTTCGCCTTCTTATTCTCCTTCTCGGCCCAACGACTAATTCTTCGCTCTACCATGCTCCCAAATAGCTTCCGAAAAAGAGGATTAATCATTATAGTGTGATAGTTTGATAGGTTGTTGACATTACCACTCTTGTGGAGAGGGATAACAACACTCGTGGTCCAATTTGCTGGGAAACCATGTTGAATGACCCTATTGAAAATTTTGTTGATATGTGATGCCAAGAGCTCGAAACCCCACTTCAAATATTCAGCCTACAACCCATCAATGTCATGAGCCTTGCCCACTGCCAAAGCTTTAATACCACTCTTGGCATCCTTTGAGAAGAAAAGTTTATCATTAGAATTAATTGTCAGAGAGTAGGTTTTGCCTTGGTCTCTTTCATACAATATTTTTGCATATTCTAGCCATTGGGTGTTCGTGATGCTATTCTCAATAGTACCTCTAGCTTGCTGTAAATCTCTCCAAAAACCCCTCGGATTGTGCTTTGCAAGAGAAATTAGCTCCCTCCTTATTACTATCATGTATTCCTCTTTTTTTGACCTTACTAATTTTTCATACATCTTTTTATTTGCTTGTTCATTTTCCAATATTTTCAAACTCCTTTTGGCCACTTTACACTCTTCGTCATACCACGGATTTGTTGGAAAGCTATTTTTGGGATCCCTTTTACCCTTGGCTCTTTTGCAAGCTATGAGAGCTTTGTAAATAATTGTCGTCAACTTGTCGATGTTTATTATGCTTTGACTTCTAGTGGGGCTGCCAACATTTTTTATTTCCTTTAACTATTTTTCGAGCATTTTTTTTAATATGTCTTGATTCTCAACGGTTAGGAGAATTTTGTCTTGAAGGCCACCCCCAATGCATGGTTGTGGACTAGCTCTTCGTTGTACAATTTCTTTCATACCAAGCTTTATGTAAATGGAGCTATGATCATATTTCAATTCTAAAGGGCAATTCCCTATTTCCAACTCTATTATCATTGGTATAATACTTTGAGAACCAATGGCATAGTCTACCACGCTCTGTCCATTGTGGGTATGGCATGTGAAAGCCCCCGAGCTTGGCAAAGTGTTTATTTCATTACAAATGATTAAGTTGTGGAGGTAGCAAAAACCCAACAAATTTACACCAAAAAATGAAATACCACCTTTTGAGTCTTGAGATTCCCTTTGCCAACTTTGATTTTCTTCTTCCTCTAACCACAAAGGGTTGCTATTTTGCCCCTCTTCCTTACCAAAACAAAGAGCTTGATTATTTGCAGTTCTTGCATTAAAGTGCCCAAGTAGGATAATCTTCCTTGTATGGCAATATTTCGATATGTCAATTTTTAGTGCTTCATATGGGTCATCTCTGTCTAAATTCCTTTTCTTGTACGCTTTAGAGCCATAGGGGGCGAAATAACAAGCTATGATTCAAATCAAAGATTCACCATCTATTATCTTCACCCATATGTATTGATTATTTGGGTCCTTCTTTTCTATCTTTATGATTCTCTCATATTCTTTCTTAACCAAGATTGTTACTCTGCCATGCCCCTTTCCACTCTTCGTTAGCTCATTCCACACTGAAATTTTATTATACCCTTCAAAATCAAGTATCCTACAGCCTTCATGTTCATGTGTTTCCATGAGTGCAATGATATCCTTGCCTTCAGCTATGGGCCCCAACTCAAGCCCCCTCCTCCAAGGGTAGCCTCTACAATTCCATCTTACCATTGAGAGGTGGTCTTGGGGGGGCCCGCCTTCCTATTTATTGTGATTCGTGTTGTCCTTGAATTGGGCTTTCCCTCTATATAACTAAGCATCATTTCTCTCTTTTCTTGCTATTATAACTCTCTCCCACTCTTTCCTTCTTTCTTCTAGTTGTGCTAGGGCTAAGTCCTCATCTATATAAAATGTCATGCCTTGGAGGAACCTTTTGTTTCTTAAAATTTGGTTCCTACTTTCACCACTTTTCAAGGTTACTCTTATATTTCTGCTCCTTTCTCCTCCATTGGTTTTGCCAATTCTGTTTGCTTGGAGGATATGCCCTCCCCACTGCAACTTACTTAATAGAAAATCCCTTACTACCCTACTAGTGACTTCTCCATCACCGTGCTCCTTCAACCCTTTAATTATTATGTTTGCTGCCCTACTCTACCTATCTTTTTCTTCTCACATTTGCTTCTTGATTTTCTTCCTTATATCCTCCCTTTGTACTAGTGTTGCCTCTTTTTCCATGTGGGCCCATGTTTTGGCCCCTTCTGGCATTCCCACTTGCGTGTTTTCCTTGACCTCACTGTCTACTAGAGACACTTTTCCATGATGGAAAACTTGATTTACATCTGTTTGAACATTGTCTCTAGCCTTAATTTGACTTAATTCCGATTTTAAGGCCAACACCTCCCTCTACCCTGCCTCCAAGCTATGTTGAAGTTTGTTTATTTGATCCTTAAACAACTTGTTTTCCTGTGCTAGTTGCTGGTTGGATTCTGATAATACTTGAAGAACAAAATCCCCATTATGGAAAAAGACATTGTTGTGTCAAGTTTCTAACGCGACTGTGTTAGTTGGAACTGTTTTTATTGATTGTTTGATATTAATGTGAGGGAATGTATTTTAATTGCAACAGATGACAGAATTGAATCACTTAGATCTCTAGTAGTCGAGGTCATGGGTTCAACTTATAATTTGCTTACAATGTGGATGAGGATCCCTTGCATATTGTTCGAGAGGTTATAGGAGGGTTTGCTTGTAAAAAGTTAAGCTCCAAATTGTTGGACTAAACTCCCAATTCCTCTCAACTAAAAAAAGAAAAAAGAAATTTTTCAATTTGATTCTATTTTAAAATAAAATAAAATTGTATTAAATATTAAATATTAAATATAGCTAAAAAAAATCTGAAAATTAATTAAAGTGAGTTAGATAGAAGGTAAAAATATTTTAGGTTAGTTAAAGAAGTGACATGGTAGAGAAGTCATGTATGTGAGCAATGGAGAATCTATGAAAATATTTAACTTGACAAGCCATCTTCCTCAAAATAGCCAATGCAATGCACTCATTATACCAATAATAACTAAGATCTTTTAATATAAAGCAAACTATAGAGAAACTATGAAAACCTTTAGCTTGACAAATCCAATATGTGTGTATCATGCAAATAAGTCTAAACCAACAATAGCACAAACAACTTTACACGATAGTAATTATCATCTAGTGTTCTAATAGCTTCCTCTCCTTTTGGAGTTTGCTTCATTGCTTATAACAAATTTAATACCTAACTTTACATTTCCTCATCTAATGACCAAAATACCTATTACAACATGAGACCTTGTGTCAAGTTTATGTCATAGTTTTTTGTGAGTTGGAATTTTTTTCATTGATTGTTTGATATTAATGGTGGTGGTTGTGCTTCAATTGCAACATCATAAATTGTGAGAAATTTTAGTAGTCGAGTTGAAAATTATCTCAAAATGAAAATGAATTAATGTGAAAGGAGTATTACATAACATAGAATTTAAAAGTTTAAGGCATTTAAAGCCTTAGTTGAAAACGAAAATGGTCTAGGAATCAAGTGCCTAAGATCAAATTGAGGAGAATTTACTTCAAATGAATTTGAATCTTTTTGTGAGAATCATGGAACAAGGAGACATCTCTCAACCGCTAGGACTCCATAATAGAATGGTGTTGTTGAAATAAATAATTGAATTGTTCAAGAGATGGCAAGAATAATGTGAATCTAAGTTGTAAGACATATTTTGGAGAGAAGCAACTAATATAACTATCTACATTCTAAACAGAGGGAAAATAAGAGTCAACAATAATAAAACACCTTATGAACTATGAAAGGGTAGACCAACTACATTTAAGTACTTCATTTTTTGGAAGCAAATGCTACATAATAAGAGATGATTAGGATTTGGGAAAATTTGACTCTAGTTTCGATGAAGGTATCTTCCTTGGTTACTCCTCGAGAAGCAAGGCCTATAGATGTTATAATTAAAGATTGCACATGATTTTTGAGAGTGCAAATATAAAACTAGATGAAGTAAGGTATCAAAAGGAGAGAGAGCAAGAAATTGATTACCGAAAGGAAGCAAGTTGCAAGGAAGAAATAGAAGAAGAAGATGATGAAAAAGAAGTAATCAAACAAAAAGATACAAAGACACCATACAATTTTTTTGAAAGGAATTATCCAAAAAATCTAATTCTTGGGGATTAAGATGCCAAAAGTCAAACTTGAGAAGAAGAATAGCAAATACATTAGTTCATGCAAACTCGTCCTTACTATATAAGATAGAACCTAATAATTTTGTAAAAGCAAGTGAGGAAAAACATTGGATTGGAATTATGGAAGAAGAGTTGAATCAAATTAAAAAGAATGAGACTTGGGAACTTGTCCAAAACCAAAGGACAAAAATGTGATTGGCACCAAGTGGGTTTTCAGGAACAAGCTAAATGAATATGGAAAATTTGTGAGAAATAAATCAAGGTTAGTTTGTAAGGGGATGCTCAAGTTGAACATATTGATTTTGAAGAAAATTTTGCTCTTATTGCACAACTAGAAGTTATTAGAATTTTTTGGCATTTGCTTGTTTTAAGAACTTTAAATTCTATCAGATGGATGTAAAATTAACCTTTCTAAAATAGAAATTTAGAGGAAGAAATATATATTGAAAAACTATAAGAGTTCCTCTTATTAGAAGATAAGGATTATGTGTGCAAACTGAAGGAAATACTTTATAGGTTGAAACAAGCCCCTAGAACCTGGTACTCAAGACTTGATAAATATCTACAAAAACAAGGTTTCAAAAAGGGGATTGTTGATATAAATATTTACATCAAGATTGAAGGTGATGATCAGTTGATTGTTGTGGCTTATGTGGATGATATTATTTTTTGAGGTAGTTGTGACAAAATGTGTCAATAGTTTTAAATAAAAATGAAAAAGGAGTTTGATATGTTCATGCTTGGTAAGTTATCATTCTTCCTTGGGGTTACAAATCTCTCAATCCAACAAATGAATTTTCATCTCACAAACTAAGTATTCAAGGATATGTTGAAGAAGTTTAAGATGGAATATTGCTTGAACTAGTAAGCACACCTATGGTTACAGGTTGTAAATTAAGAAAAGATGATGAATCTCTTGAAAAAAATCAAACACTTTGCATATTAATGATTGGCAACCTACTATATGTAACAACATCAAGGCCAAATATTATGAAAGCAGTAGGAATGGTAAGACACATCAAAAAATGAAACTCGTGTGCAAGCAATCAAAATAATATTTAGATATATAAATGAAACTTTGGATATTGGTTTATGGTATCCAAGAGGTGAATATTTCATGCTAACAACATATACAGATGCAGATTGGTCAGGAAGTATTGATTATAGAAAGAGTACTAGTAGAGGAGCACTCTTTCTTGGAAATAGTCTTGTATCTTGGTTAAGCAAGAAACATACTTATGTTTCTCTATCCACAATACTTATGTTTCTCTATCCACAAAAGAGGTTGAATAATATTAGCAACATACTGTTGCACAAAAGTTATTTGGATGAAGCAAACACTGAGAGATATTAAGGTATAATATTTTTATCCAATTTCAATATTTTTGATAACATAAGTGCAATAAACATTTTGAATAATCTTGTTATGCACTTCAAACTGAAGAATCACTTCTTAAGAGAGCGGGTAAAAAACAAAGGTCAAGTTGGAATACATTACCACACAAGAACAAATTATAGATATTTTCACAATCCTCTTCCAAAAGAAACTTTTGAGTATCTTAGATATAAGCTAGGAATGATATCTCTTTTAGCTAGTCACTAAGTTATTTCCGAAGAAGCACAAGTTTAGGGGGATCTAATCACTACATTATCTTTTAGCTCCATGATGTCTTTTCCATTGATTTCAAATGGAGATAATTACAATAAGGGAGAGAGTTATTTTCGTGTTGAATTCACATATTATTTCTTTCAAGGTTGTCATCAATGACAAGGGGGGGATATTGTTCAAAATTATATGCGCGTTACCATTCTCCCTTGTGTTTTTGGTTTTCTTTGACTAGAGTGCCTTAAATTCAATAATAAGTGTATTAGTGACATATTCTTGTAAGAATTTGGATTGTAAAATTTTAATGTACCAATCCCATAATAACTTATTTGTAGAGATTCAAACTTGATTCCTTGATCCCTTATTTTTCACCCTAGATTACATTTGTGGGACCATAGTCAACACAAGTTTGTAACCTATAAACATGAATTGTGTAAGCATGATAACAATATCACTTTGGATATAAATAATATCAATAGAAATATGTAAGATAATCAAACAAATATTTGAACAAGAAGGCACACATGGTAATTGAGTGAAAGAATCATCTATAATGAAATATATGTTAATGAATAGTAGGAATAACTGAAACAAATATTCTACCATATTTAGTAACTAATCCCTATATTTTTAAATTAATGATCAATAGTAATAATGATATAAATGCATTATTAATTTAATCCTTCATAATTTTCCTTAGGAGTAGATAAACCTAAAGCACTAGTTCTAAATTGGAAAGTGATAATGAAAGGACCTGAATTTTTGTTTAGCATTTAGATTCTTAGGGCCAATATGAAAAGATAGGCTACCAAACTAAAATTCTCTATGAATTATGCCTTAATATTAAATGTTTTCTTTTATTACCTCTAATACACATGAAAATTATTTAATGTGTTAACTCTTCACTCATCATGTGTTGAAATTTCTTATAATCCTTGTTCTCTATATTTAATACGATTAGTGATGTCATAGAAAAACATGTAAATTTGGGATCTCAATCTCGAGGGGCATAATAGCCTCAATATCATAAACTAGTGAATAATGTGTATATCTAATAGGAGTGTGAATACTAATATGATATGCCTATAGTGCACTAACAAATGATTTATGTCAATTGGTACTATGATTATCAACTTGTTTTTAAATATTTGCTCAATAGTATTAAGAGGTACACAAGTGTTGATGAATATGAAACTTTTAAAAAAACGTGGTCACTTATTTGTTCTTAAATTATGTATCATTATCTATAAAAATAGTAGAAGACAAACCAAATCTAGAAATGAGATTATCCATCACAAAAGACAGAGGAATGAGATGTTGTGACAAATTCAAGGAGGGTTGCTTCCATTCACTTAGTGAAACAATATTTAGTTGTGATTATAAAAGTGTCTCTCTAAAGATGTTGTGGCAATATTACCAATAAAATTCAAATCCCATGTATAAAATTCTAAAAGAGGTAAATGGATGAAGTTTATGAGAAAGTGTGTGCTTTAGAGTGCTATGTGTTTGTCAATTTGCATGTTTCTAAATACAAAATCATATGGATTATTTTCCATTTTAATTAACTAATAACCCATGCATTAAATTTTTTAACCAATAACCACTACATATTCCCCCATGAACTTCTCAAAGGTCAATATATTTCTTGTGATCATCAAGGCATCGAAGTAATAAACCATGTGAACCACATTTGTGTAATCATTGTATAGTAATCAAATATGTCGCAATTGACATAAAAATGTAAATATGAGTGTCTTTAGTATATTTAGGGGGAATTCCCTCAAATAAAGGTGTAACATCAAAATTTATATACCCCTACAATTTCATGCTAAATTTTGTGCTTATTTTTTATGTATATATCCCCTTGCATGTTTTAGGCAATTTCATCATTTTCCTTAGCATTTTCCCCCATGGTAAGAACAGTATTAGCTTCTTGTTGTAATTTTTCATAAAGATGATATATAATAATCATTATTCTTGTATAATTGTCTAGTGGTTGAACCCTTTTTGAGCCAAAATTATTTGAACACTAGTGTGGCATGCACATGCATCCACATGATGTGCTAGAGTCTCATGACACTTCATAATTCTTTGCTAATTTAGCATTTGTTCCTTGTCACCTTCTCAATCCACAAGTAACCATTTTGGAGTGAATTTGAATCGCTACTCACTTCCCTTGTCTCCATTACTTTGACCCATTTTGAATCAATTCTCATTCAATTTCACTCTCCCTTATAACTTTAAACTATCTATTGATATTATACAATTTTTAATAGAATTTTTGAGATCCTACCAACATTATGAAGTTTGTGTGAAGACTCTCTAACACTCGGTCAAACTCATGAGAAGTGTAGCAACATATTGTATTAAATTTATTGTCTCCATTCAATTTACTAGGATTTAGGAGGTGACTTACATTGTGATTTTTACTCTAGATTCTTCTCTTATTCTCTATTGTCATCACTAAATATTCCCATTTTTTGTTGGTTTTGGCACTTGGGATCACATATGTTATTTACAAGAAGTATAGTTTTTATTTTATCACACTATATAATTTTGTATTGCTCTTTTATTCCTAGATACATTTAGGAGAATAATATATACTATATCTTATTCATTTTCAATAGACCGGTTGTCTATGGAGGTTGGAAAATCAAAGAATGGGATTCACCTAAAGGCAAGATCCTAAATAACCTCAAAATCATTTTTTTGTTTTTTGTTGTTACAGGTTTTCCTCTAGGAGAAGATATTCATCCATTTGGGAGTTTAATGATGTATTCCCTTCTCTTTCTTGGTCATTTTGATGTTTTCATTTTGTTAGATATTTTCATTCCCACTATCATTAATTATCTTCCTAGTAGTATTATGTTTTATTTCCATACATATTGAACACATTTTTTGAATATATTTAGATTCTAGATGTGTTTGTTGCATGGAATATAGTGTGTTGTGCTAAAGTCCATGCTAAGTTTTTGCATCTAGTTTAGAGACCTCCAAATTTTGTTTTCAGGTTCTTCTCTATTATCAATTTATAGTTTTTCTTTTTGTTTGTCAATCCTATAATTTATTTTTTGTAAAATAGTAACACTTAATTTCTCTTGTAGCTTTTTAGCTTTCTTAGAAACATATAGTATTTCTACATTAAATTTTTTTTATATTAATTAACATAATATACTTTTTTGAACACATTAGTAGTAGGTTACTTTTATTTTTCCATAAGGTCTAGTTAATATTAGTGCAGTATTTATTGAGATCTTTTATCAATAGAGTATTATCTATTTTGTTAATTCAAATTTCACGCACTACAAAAGATGTGTAAATATTATGAAACCAAACCCTCACTAATAAATTTAGCACAAATTAATAAATAAGTATATTTATATCCCCCACAAGTTTCTTGAAGACTAAAAAATTTCCAATGACCATCAAGGCATCTAAATAATAAATCATGAAAACCATATCTATATTGTTTTCACATCCTCAAAAATGCAAAATTTTCTATCTTGTGTCCTCCTTGTTGTCTTGGCCTTATTTTTCCCATCAATGTAATGATACTTTTCTCTAGAGTATAAGATTAGATAGATTTAAAATATAAGAGATAGTTTATATGGCAGTGAATTTATCAATGTTATCATCTAAGTTTAAAGATTATAAACTATATGTATAATCTAAATACAAATGCACAAAAATGTTTGTTTATCAATATTAACTTGATTAAGACTTTATCACATAAAGATCACTATCATTAATATATAAGTTGATATCCAACAATATGAATATGATAAAAAGGAACAAATAACATCTTTAAATGATTTATTTAAATCAACTCTATTTCATCTATTTATAATTGTAAATATCTTTGAGTAATAATAATTCTAGCATTTATCTAAATTAAAACGCTTGGAATGGCCACTTTCACCCTAGGAAGATTTTGATAGTCTTTCCTCATAGCTATGGCACACTCTGAAGAATCTGAGTAATAATTTGACATGTTCCTAATCATACCAAAATATGTGTCTACTCACACTACATTATGTTTGATATCAAATATTGAGCCAAGTAATGACAATGAAGCATACAAAGATGAACATTGGATTGAAGCAATGAAAGAAGAATAATAATACATGGATTCTTGTTCCTAGACCTAAGGAAAAAAATGTAACTGGAACTAAACGGGTCTTTAGAAATAAACTGAATGAACAAGGTAAAGTTATCATAAACAAAGCAAGATTGGTGTGTAAAGGATATTCTCAAATGGAAGGAATTGAATTTGAAGAAAATTTTGCCTCTGTTGCTAGAATTGAAGTTGTGAGACTGTTTCTTGCTTATGCTACTTACAAAAACTACAAGGTTTATCAGATGGATGTCAAGTCAGCAGTTCTAAATGTTGAACTGAATGAAGAAGTATATGTTGAGAAACCTGATGGATTTCAATTGACTGATCAGGGAGATATGGTTTGTCGGTTAAAGAAAGCATTGTATGGACTCAAGCAAGCCCCTAGAGCTTGGTATGCTAGATTGGACAAATATTTGTTGAATCTTGTATTTAACAAAGGTATTGTTGATAGTAATTTGTATTTCAAAATTGATGATGATAAAGATTTGATTGTGGAAGTCTTTGTTGATGATATCATTTTTGGAGAAGATGATGGCTTGTGCATGAAGTTTGGTGATGAGATGCGGAATGAGTTTGAGATGTCAATGATTGGAGAAATGAAATTCTTTTTGGGATTGCAAATTACTCGGTTTGATAAAGTGATTTTTATACGAAATTTGGTATGGAAGATTCAAAGCCAATTAGTAAACCTATGGTGAGCAGATGTAAATTGACAACAGATGATGATTCTCCCGAGGCAAATTAGACTAGATACAAATCCATGATTGGTGGATTGCTTTATTTGACTCAAACTAGAATTGATATCCTGAATTTTGTATGTATTGTTGCAAGATTTCAAGCTGATCCTAAGGAATCTCATGTGACTGTTGTGAAGAGAATTTTCAGATACTTGGAGGGAACAGTTGATTTTGGCCTATGGTATCCTAAAGATGATGATCTTACTTTGAGTTCTTTTACTGATGATGATTGGGCAGGAGATGTGAATGACAAAAAGAGTACTAGTGGTGGTGCATTTTTCTTGGGAAAGACGTTGATTTCATGGTTAAGTAAAAATAAAAATTCCATTTCTTTATCTACTACAGAGGCATAATACGTTGTTGTTTCTAAAAATTGTACTCAAGTATTGTGGATGAAGCAGATGTTGAAAGATATCAGAGTTGTTTATGATGAACCTATTGCCATATTCTATGATAATTCAAGTGCAATTAACACTTCTAAGAATTCAATATTGCATTCAAAGACCAATCATATATATATATATCAAGTTTCACTTTTTGAAAGACAAGGTGAATGATAAGGAAGTCAAACTAGAGTATGTGCCTACTAAGGAACAGATTGTAGACATCTTTACTAATTCATTCCCTAAGGATACTTTTTAGTATCTCAAAGGGAAGCTAGGAGTGATTACCCCTCCTAATCAAAACTAAGATGCATTATCTTGCATCAGTCTGTGCATTTCACAGTCATATCTTGATCCGAATTGATGTTGTGGTGGTTGTTACTCAGGGGGAGTAGTTAGATATTTTAGATATGTGGTTCAAAGCTTGTGTGTATCTTTGTCATTGATGTCAAAGGGGGAAAAGAGCAATGTGAAAAACTAGGAATTATTTGAGGAGAAGATGTCATGAGAAAAGAGTCAAAACCTAAGGAGGAGTAAGTGTTGGAGTTAGTTGCATTGGTGGTTTTTTTCACATCATGTGTAGCCATAAATTCCAAAGGAGGAGATTGTTGGATGTTGTGGTTGTGTTGTTGATATGTGGTTGTCATTGATGTCAACACTATTAGCATTAATGTCTTTAAAACTGTATATGTTCAGGATATTGAGAAAATTTTAATAAAATATGTTGAAGGTTGTTTGTGAAGCAATGAAGATTAGTATGATGGAAAGTTCAGTATGTTGATGGTGAGAAGTTGTGGATTAAAGGGTTTTTTTTTGGTGTATCTATTTTATCCACCAAAATTTTCAAAGGTTTGCATGAAGATTTGATCGAATTATGAGTTTTTGTGTTCCGACAGTTATTCTATTACTGTAGCTAGTATTCTTGGAAGAAGATAATGTGATTCTGGTAATCTGAGTTCTTGTGAACGTTCTCGTGGTGCTTGTCGATGTTTCTAGATCATACTTTATTTATATTGCACGTTCACATTGATCGTTGTGCTCGTGATCAGTGATTTTGTCTTGCGTATTCATGTTTTTCATGTTCATGTCTGGCAGGGTGATTGTAGCGTGTTGTGGATCTTCGAGGAATAATGGTTGAAGGTGTTTCATGTTTGAGGATATTGTTTTGGGTCTTAATAATGTTATGGCCGACTTTGGTTGATTCATATTGATAATTATTTAAGTTTTGGGCTGACAGTTTGTATTTACTTTATATTTTTATTGAAGCTGACATGTAAATGATATTATCCTTTGATGTAGATATATAAGACCGATTGTTTATACCATTTGAAGTATGCAAGATGTGTGTGTGAGTGAGTGAAATTGTGTATGCAGGAATAATGTTCTAAATATTTTGAAGGCAGAATAGAGTGTGAAGAAAAGTAAAGAAGTGTTCATGTGCTTAACCAGAACTATAATCAGGCATTAGAAGATGCTACTTTCTTAGTTCAAAATCTAGCTGGTTGTAATCTGAATGTTTCTGTAAGATAGTGAGTCTTTCTTTGTATTTGAGCAGTGAGCTCTAGGCAGTGTGTCTGAATGCATGTGCATCCCTCATTTATTCTTCTTATACTTTTAACAGAGTATAAACTTGTGGATTAACCTCCACCGTGGTTTTTCCCCTAACAAGGTTTTCTACTCAAAAATCTTGGTGTTATGTATGTTTTTGATGTGTTGATTGTTTATGCTTTCATGGTTATTAATCAAATCTGAGAATAGGGGTTAATAAATTAAATAAGTTTGAAATTATGTGACAATTGATTCACCCCCCCTCTCAATTTTCTACCCTTTTGCTACCAATAGTTTATATATTACTCTTTATTAATTTATAAGTAGGAGGTATTTTCCACAACGTGTCAAATTGTGATATTGCTATCAAGATTCAACTATGTATTTTTTCGAGTCAAACTCATTGACCCATGTTTCATGAGTAGTGGCTCACAAGAACCCATCCCTCATGATAATGAATTATCCACTTAGCACTCATTGCATCTAGGTGATTCTCACAGAGGAGAAGCATTGGGCCTTCTCGAGAGGTCACCCATCCCAGTACTACTCCAACTCAAGCACACTTAACCATGGAGTTTTCCCCAAGGTTAATCCCACTTAGCTTGTAACCCCATTTGAAAAATCTTCAACAAGTGTTGTGTCTTATGAACCATTCATTATAGAGCCCCTTTAGCTTATCAATTGATAAGTAAGAGGTATTTTCTACAGTGTGTCAAATTATGATATTGCTATCAAGATTCAACTATGTAGTTTTTTGAGTCAAATTCATTGAACCATGTTTCATGAGTAGTGATTCACAAGAACCCATCCCTGATGATAATGAATGATTCACTTAGCACTTATTGCATCTAGGTGATGCTCATAGAGGTAAAGCATTGGGCCTTCTTGGGAGGTCACCCATCCCAAGACTACTCTAACTCAAGTGCGCTTAACCATGGAATTTTCCCCAAGTTTAATCCCACTTAACTACCATTTCAAACAAGGGAGCATAATATCCTTTATTTTTCTATCTCCTTTTTAAAGGGTAATTTCATGAAAAATAACTTTATTTCACTTTGGGAAAAAAATCATAACAATCATTATGATATTTGATCTAAGAATTTCCCCACTGGGCACCCTTGGTGAAATTTGTGTTTGGTGTTGTGAATTTCCTCCTCTCATGTCCTTTTCATTTTTCCTAAATATTAAAATATCAAAAAAAACATAAATGAAGGCCTTTGAGTCAATTTCTAGCTTTCAATGGGGTTTTTGAATTTCCCTCAGGTTCCTTTATTCCTAAACTCCACATTGTCTCATTCACAAATTTGTTAGGTTTCCTCATGCTATCATCTCTTCCCTTCAACCCATAGACCCATATGCTTCTATGCTTCTCCTTTTTTTTTTTTGTCTCAGATGGGATTTTAAGTCTCTTTGTCTACACTTCCTCTAGTTCTTTATGCCTCTAATCCTCGATTTCCATTCACCTTCTATATTTTTATAATCAAGCCTTTAGTGATTTAGTTAACCTTGTACCATATAGGTAGTAGGCCTATAAATTTCTAACCCCAATGTCCTCCTACACTCCCAATGTACAATTCTCAAGTGTTGATCTCCACTATACTATTGGATTACAAAGTTTCCCTACCAATCATACCTCGAGGGATGTCATATCATGGAACCTCAAACCCTTTCAAGATTTAAATTTTTCCTTTCCCTTATTATTATGGTATTAGGCATCTCAATTCTTGATCCTTTCTCTCCTTTGGAAAGCTATTTATGGACCACTAAGCCATTTAATTCCTCTCTCCCGTATTGTACAAGGTATCCAAAATCCTCGAGCCCCACCATCTTAACAAACTTCTAACTCTCTTTTCCTTAAGTAGACTGGTATCAATTGGACCAAAGCTCTAATGTCCCTCAATTCAAGATTTTAAGTGGGTTTTCAAACTTTGTTTTGACTATCATCATGACACTCAACATCCCATTATATTGATCCCCACTTCCCTATTGATGCATTGTTCTTGAGCCTTTAGACTTTAATTTGATATTTCTTATTAAAAAATATTTGAATGGCATCCAAATCCCTGGATCCCTAATTCTTCATCATTCTTCCTTCCTCGATTCATAAAAACTTATCTTCCCTTGTACTTCACATAACCAAATTCAAAGCTTGATTCCTTTACCCCCTCTAGTGCATGTATACTAGTTAGGCATTAAAAAATTCACACCCCCACCATTTAAAATCCCAGTCCTAGCTACTCCCTTGCACCTTCAAGGATACCATAAATGCTTAAAATAAAATGTTATGGAACTATATAACTACTGAAATCCTACCAAAATTATATTGGTCACCTCAAAGGCATAGATCCAATTGCAAAGATATGTGCAAACGATGAAAATAGTTGTGGATAACTTGGAGTAATAAATCAACCCTAGATAATGTAGGTATATAAATAGGAATGAGGTTAATTTTTGAGTATGAGAAGGATGGTTTTTCTACCCTAGGTTGATCAACAATATATCTAAGGAAGATTTTACTATAAATGGTTGTGATGTCTCCATTCTTGACTATAAGAGCCTTAGGTCATTTTATATTTTCAATATTTACAAGTATGTTCTATAAGTGAGTAGATCACATGTTGTAAGCCATGGGAAGGGTTTCAAAATACATTATGTATGTAATTGAATATTTACATGGAAAATTATAATGATTTAGGGGAATATTTGAACTTAGTTGTTGATTTCTATTATCATACTTGTTGGTAAGAATGTAATGAAAGTTACATGAATGTGTGACAATACTTTAAATTATTATGATCCTTTGTAATGGTATTCCTTTCATTCCATATGATCTAGTGTATCTTTGGGATATATTACTAAGAATGCTTGGATGAATAAAGCTCTATCATTCATTTGTGTATGCAAGTCTAGTTTCAAGTATGATTTGTAGGTATGCCCTTGTCCTCATTGCAATTTGTGACTTCGTTGCTCATGGGAGTAAGAACCATTCCTAAATGATGAATTATCAAGAAAATTACAATCCTAATGTCATATGTCCTCTTAATTGTGATTTTAGGATCGGGGGTCATTACTCTCATGGGTCCTCGTATCATAAGTGATGACATATTTCATGCAAGTTCAAACTAGTAAACTATTATAAGAACTTTGGATTGTGTTATCATTCTACTACATGTGTGTGGTTGGATTAAGGAAAATAAATCAATAGGAATAAATATATTGATATTCTCTTTGGCTACATTTATAGGAATGATTTTAGTATATTAGGAAGAGATCTTACAAGAAACTATGTGTAATAATCTTGATGACAAGTTTCAGGGTTTGTCACATATTAGTTAAAGTTGTTGATTATTTCAATATTTCTCTATCATTTTTTTTTATTATATAGTTAAGGATACCTTTAGAAATACTATCTTGGGTCTATCTAAGTTTGTAGTGAAGGAGAGATTGCTCATTATTAATGCCTTAGTCCATCCATGCCACTATCTAATCATAAGCCTTGCTCGTTACCTTTGTCAACATTATCCCTAACCTTGGATTTTTTAGTTAATATTTAGGATTTATGGGAATACATGTTTGAGATCCAATAAATTGGTGTCATTATTGGGTAACCTTTAACTTTGGTCTATATATTTCATACCTCTAAATCTTGAAAGTAGTTTGTGTAGTTCTACTCTTTTGTTTTTGTGTAGTGTTGGCGACCCTTCAACTTGTACTGAAAAATTAGGGTCACTGTAAGGGATGATTTGATCTTGGTTTTCATATTACATGCCTCAAAATATTAGTAAAAATAAAATAAAAATGATATCTATGCTCTTTTTTCTTATATGTAGTGTTGTAAAACCATCAATTTGTACCAACAAATTGGTGCAATTATCAGGGAGATAAAGTGTAGTAAATAATTTTTCTTCCAAGTGAAGAGTATTGAATTTATTGAATCAAAACTAGAAGATTTAGATCATAGTGAAGTAATTAAGATGGAGAGAAGAATGAATTAAATATATTCTCATGATTAGGAAAATACCTCCACACAAACACGCATGAAAGTGATAGGCTATATAGAAAACTAAAAACATTGGTAAATATGTTGGGTCCTCCTCTCAGGAACAAGAAGTTGGTATATTTGGTAGGAATGACGCATTTTTTTATTTTAGAGAGATCAATACCAATAAAAATTATATTATTTAGTTGATCTAACTCAATTAGAAGTCATAAGAAATTTAATATGCATGGTGATGATGTATGAATAAGTGTTATTCCTATTGGTAGAAAAAATAGAGATAAATCTCATGATACACATGCTCAAAATTTGAGTTCACCTAATCCTTATGTAAGAGCCACTTGAGTTGGTTCACATTTAAATTACCTTACCTCTTCACAAAAAATTAATCATGAGCATGATACAACATTTCATGATTCAAATACAACTATTTGGTCAAACAATGAGTATACAAAAAGATAAATTGATTAGGGTTTATATTTTATTGATAACATTAGGAAAAGGTAGCAAGAAATTTGAGCATAAATAGAATTAAATCAAGATCAACTTGCTCAACATGCCCAGATATTGTCAAGTATAACAACCCCACAAATGTAACCTCAAAAAATTCTTATTGACCAACACAAGCAACCTAATGCTAACAAGATTATGTAAGATCAACTCATTATAACTTCCATTAACTTCAATGATATCTTATTATAGCAATGATCCAAATATGTACATGATATCCAATAATATCAACATAATAAATATTAACTCCAATTCACTAATTACAATAATAAGTACCTCTCACTAATCAAAGTATATAATCATCAATGATAATAAATATAGTAAGCCATATAAAAAACCACCAAACATATAAGTGATTGTATGCAATGTAAATCATAAATATATCTAAAATATTCCAAGATAAAATTTACAAGCTAATCCTCCAAGCCTCAAGTTTTTTATCTAAATGGGGAAGGTTTTAATCTGCATAGAGGAAGTCCCTTTCCTCCCCAACCATCAGTCTAGTAATGAAGTATTTGACCATGATCCAAGAGTGTGGAATTTACAAGCACCATAGTGATTATCTATTCAATTCATTCTTTAGTAATCTCCAAGAATGCATAAGAAATCATAGATCCAAGAATCACACATACATCAAATAAAATTCATAAAGCATGCTCACAACAACATGCACATGATTAAAAATTATTGCAAGACAACCAATATTTTAGAACACCTCATAATACATCATTTTTAGCATTAAATAGTCATTTGAATACAAGGACATGAATATTCCAAAAATGACCATCAATAAAACCACAAGTCCTTTAACCATACAAGGTTCTACTTAGTACAACACCTCCAAGACCAATGCACTATCCATATTAATTGTTACTTGCATCCCATACAACAAAATCTATTTTCAAGTGATGTCATATGTCTTGCTAAAAAAAAATGCTCAAGGTAGGACTACATGCATCCTAAACTTAATACAAAAAAAGTATCCAAACTATCAGATGTTATTACCATAGTGTATAATCATATTTATAAAATTTTAAACCAAGCACCATATACCCTTGATGCAGGAGCATTCAAGTGCATGGGTAATCCTGCACACCAAACAAAATGGCTCAAAAATTGAATTTTTCCTCACCAAATTGGAGGTGAAAAAAATCCAACACCTAGGCATGTGAGTGGGCATTTATTTTAATTTGTAACTCCCATTTGCATTGAAAAATTTATCTTTAATTGATGGTGGACGAATCTGGGCGCTTGGTGAAGGAGTTAGTGGAGTGAGCCTGTGAGTGGAAAAATTAGGAAAATGCATTGATTTTTGCAAGCAAACTTAATGAGAGGAATATGACCACACCCAAGAGGATGATCAGGGGATTTGATGTTGTTTTTTCTAATGTAGAAGGTTGTTTGTGGCCTCTTGAGTTACCTTTGATAGTGTTGGAAGTGAATTCCTACCCATAGCCAAGTTTTCAAATTGTTATCTCTTAATTTGGTGCTAATATTGTAAACGTGAGGAATGAAGAAATAAAATCAGTACCTTGATTTTGAAATGGTTGTTGTTTTAGTGTTGGAAGTTTGTATTTGACTATCAATGGTTGCTAGTAGTTTTTGTGAACTTGGTTTTCCTTGATGAATGTGTGAAATTATGGGGTTTCTAGGTTTTTGGGTATGGAATTAGAGGGGTATTGTTGGGAGAAAAATTATGATTTATTTATATTTTTGTAGATGAATGTGTGGGCTTTCATTCTCCAAGTTTTCATTAGAAAAGGAATTCATTAAATGGTTCAATTTAATTTTTGAAGGAAGGTTTGTCATGAGCTTTGAGTGCAGATTTAGATTTGTTTGATTTTTCCTTGTGGGGCTACAATATTCACACTGTTGTTTGGAGTTTTGATGTTTTTTCTTACATCAAATGGTATCAAAGATAAAATATCTTGAGAGTACAGAGTATGCACCAAGACCTATGGATGAGGAGTGGTGAAGAGTGAAGTGGTGAAGCCACAAGAGATAGAGTTGTGAGAAATTTTGTTTGTTGTAGGCATGAAAGAGGGTATGTGACTACTATCCTCCACTGGAGATAAATCTAGGTAGAATGTGTAGAGTTCCTCCACTGAGAGAGAGTGGGTAGAGGAAGCATCTTCTAGAGTCTTTGTTGGGTAGAGGGTAGTGCGTTGTGTGAAATTGTTTTTGTAGAGTGTGTGATGTATTGTAGCAGCGAGAGAGATGGGTATACATATGAGGAAGAATCTTGTGATATGGGAAGGATGGAGAAAGTATCAAATGAGGAGGATCACGTCAATGATCATGGATATAAATGCAAGGTTGGATAGGTTGGAGCTACTAAAACAAGAGGAGATAGTCAAGAGCCATAAAAAGTTGAAAGGTGCAACAAAAGATGAAAGAGACGAAATTGGGACATCAAAAAGAAATGAGGTATGTTTTGATAATTTTGAGTTTGATTTGTTTGTGAGTAAATAAAGTGAGATAGATGGAGGTGTGAAAGTGGGGCTCTTTGATGGTCCCATCTTTGATGAGGAAATTGGTGAAGATATCCTATTGAGAGAGGAGATAAGAGGAATAGAAAGGTTATTAAATGGAGAAGTAACTTCTAATTTTTAAAAATTGTATAAAGAGGAACTTGATGGGGATTTATTTGTTGTTCAGATGAATATGAAGTTGAAAATAGATGGGAAGAAAATAAATGAAGATGCAAATTTGTATGAAGCATTTTTGTGTGAAGAAGTTGTTGAAGATGTTACAATGGTTGAAGACATGAAGATGTTAGTGGGAGTAGATGGGGTAGATGAAAATCTTATGGTGAAGGATGTGATAAAGGTTGCAGCTAAATATAACACCGTAAAAATTGTAGCAAAGAAAGAGGATGTAAATTTGTTTGCATTTTGTGATTTCCATTAAGTTGTAGGGGCAGATTTGTATGTGTATGTTGTAGTTGTTGATATGTATGATGAAGAAATTTGGTGGAGGTGGTTGGATTTTGGTGGTTTGGATCCCAAAATAAGAGTTTAGGAAAGGAAAGAATCATTGGAGGAGGAGGATGGTTCATGGTGGATACAAATCCATGAGAGGAAAGAAGAATGGTGATCAAAGATGTTGGAAGAAGAGGAAGAAAAAGGCAAGAGGATAAGGAAGAAAAATGGATGAAGAACAAATACAATATCTTTAAATGTTCATGAGTTTCCACTCATGAAATATTTCTCTTACTAGGTTTTTTTGATGCAAAGGCATCTAGGTATATGGGCAATCCTGTACACCAAAAAAATGGCTCAAAAATTAATTTTTTCCTCACAAAATTGGAGGAGAAAAAAATACTATGCCTAGGAATGTGAGTGGGAATTGTTTTTAATTTGTAACTCTCATTTGCATTTAAAAATTTATTTTAAATTGATGGTGGAGGAATCTGGGTGCCTGGTGAAGGAATTAGTGGAGTGAGCCTGTGAATGGAAAATTTGGGAAAATGCATTGATTTTTGCAAGCAAACTTAATGAGAAGAATATGCATTGATTTGGGAATTTATTTTAATTTGTAACTCACATTTAAATTTAAAAATTTATTTTTAATTGATGGCGGAGGAAACTGGGTGCCTGGTGAAGGAATTAGTGGAGTGAACCTATGAGTGGAAAATTTAGGAAAATGCATTAATTTTTGCAAGTAAACTTAATGAGGAATATGCCCATGCCCAAGAGGATGATCAGAGGATTTGATGATGATTTTTCTAATGTATAAGGTTGATTGTGGCCTCTTGAGTTAGATTTGATAGTGTTGGAAGTGAATTCCTGCTTGTAGCCAAGTTTTTTTATTGTTTTCTCTCAATTTGATGCTAAGATTGTAAACATGAGGAATGAAGACATAAAATCAGTACCTTGAATTTTAAATGGTTTTGGTTTAGTGCTGGAAGTTTGTATTTGATCTCTCAATGGTTGCCAATAATTTTTTTGAACTTGGTTTTCCTTGTTGAATGTGTGAAACTATGGGTTTTCTGGGTTTTTGGCTATGAAATTATAGGGGTATTATTGGGAGAAAAATTATGATCTATTTCTCTTTTTGTAGATGAATGTGGAGGATTTCATTCTCCAAGTTTTCATCAGAAAAGGAATTCATTAAATGGTTCAAATTATTTTATGAAGGACTTGTTATGTCATGAGCTTTGAGTGAAGATTTAGAGTTGTTTGAATTTTCACACTGTTGTTTGGAGTTTTGATGTTTGTGCTTGCATCAACCCTAGGAACCATTTCACACATTTGTTTGTAGTTCCTACCTCAAAAGTCACTTGTGTAGTGCTCAAAATAATTTTATGACTCTTCTAAATTACTCAACTCATGTACAACCCTTAACATCATGCACCATTTTCACACCACCAAGGATCATGACACACACCATTATCGATTACTTTTTTATCTTCATGCCACACTTTTATTCCCATTTGCACCCATGAAACACAATACAAATTTTGACACTAAACATCAAACATATTATAATATTAGGCAATTTTTCAATGCATTTTCTACATGCCACGTTATCACAATGCATTTTCTAGAGCTTCTCATGATGCCACGTTATCACAATGCATTTTCTAGAGCTTCTCATGATGCCACGTTATCACAATGCACAAAGAGAATCATAAAAAGATCTAAATAGTTATTTGTAACATAACAAAGGAGGAGACATTTACTAGCTAAATATTGTAATATATTCAACCACACATTTCCATGATAGTATACCATGTACATAATGCATATATTAAAAAAATATTGTGTTCCAATTATGGTATTAATCTTTATTTAATCCTTTGTCTTCATATTATTTCTACATACTTAAAACACATCTAAGTCCATATTTAGAGTATTTTCCCTAAACCACATAATATCTAGACCATTCATAGTTGATATCTAATCCAATCATTCAAGCCTCTTCAAGACACATAATCTAATCATAATATTAGTTACATATATATAATATTTTAAACCTTTCAATTTAACTTCAAATATTATTCTAAAAAATTAATTATATAAAATATTTTTATAATTTAATTTGTATATATACATTTATTTTTTAAATCTTATAAAAGATATAACTAATTTTATCATCGTATTTACTATAAAAAAATGATCCCAAATAATAGAATGTCTCGTAAAAACTAAGCATGTCATAAAGATTTTATAGACCTCTAATCATTTATCAGTGATATTATCTTACAAAAATATTTTATTTGTTAAATGTATATTATTAAAAATATAAAAGTAACTAAATAGATAATTTGAGCTCCTAGAAAAGTGCCTGCTCTTAGCAACGGTCATTTTTTTACAAATGGAGGTCGACGGTCGACCTCAGCACCTTCGAGGGACCCATGGCTTCTCTGAGGAGTACCAAACCACCAAAAATCTATATGTTATCATATCTGACACCTCTTCCCATCACAGAACTTTATTTCGCCCACGGAAAAAGCTTCACCAAGAAAAGTAAGCAGTTTTTTACATTTGTGATTCAGAACCTGAGCACCTGGAAAAAGTTCCCATACCCTATATACACCGCTCTCTTTGGTCTGATATTGTATCTAGTTTGCGAACTCCGACTACTTTTTTGAACACAATTCCAACCAGAAATGAGGCGCCATTCAATCTAAAATCATGGAACTCGATTCAGAATACTCATACAAGGGTTTTACCTCCTCAAGCAAAAGGGAAATTTCATACAAAAGGAAAAACAAATTTGGAGCTGAAGGACAAAAGAAAGGGAGCTGAAAACCGCCCAGTAAAGCAAATCTAGGTGCCAAAGCATCATGAGGATGATCAAAAGTTGAATGGAGGGATAATATTTGTGACATTTCTAGAAGAGATGCTCCTTCCAAAATTTCAGGATCTACAAGGAGTAGCACTGATCTATAAGTTTTAGAAACTTTCTCCTACTTTAAGTCTTTTGCAAGAATGGGTTTTTGTAAAATGGAAGGGAGCCAAACAAGTTTTTAACTTAAATAAGAGGGGCAAGGGTTTTACATTGTTATTTTTTTCCTCCAAAGAAGCTATAAATACAATATATAGAGCTAAATCATGGGTTTTTGAGGGTTTTGGGCTCCACATTCAGTCATGGTCCCCAAACTTTAACCCATCAACTTCTAAGGTCAAATTCATACCATTTTGGGTTTAGTTGTAGTCCCTACCGCTAGAGTATAGAGAAATAAAGATCATTGAGATCTTGGCTAACCAGATGGGTATCTTTCTTAAACATGATATGGTCTTCTTTAGAAATCCAACTTCCTAGTGAGATTTTGTGTACTTTTGGATGCAAAAAAAATCTCCCTTGTTTTCACCATATAATATCAAAAAATGGTGTTTGGAAATAAGAAATACTCATTGAACCCCCTGAGAAATTTTGCGTCCAATGCCATTTATTAGGGCACTCAAAAGAAAATGCCAATCAGGAAGGGAGTGCTTTCAAAGGCTATATGATCAATATCAAAAACCAAAAACTCATGAATATATGCCTCTAAAACCAAATTCTCCTTGTAAGCATACATTTCAAATAGAGAACATAAACAAGGAGACTAGAATAAATCATAAGTTGGTCACAATGAATAGTGCCACAACTAAAATGTTTGATCTTTTGATAGTATTAAACAGACGTGACAAGGATATTAAAAAAAAATCTATTTCCTTTTTGAGTAGGGGGAATAGACTAAAAAATTCTTTATTTGATACTTCAATCTCAATGGATCCAACATGTCTACCTATAAATTAATTTTAGTTGGCTAAAATAATCATATCCCTAGTCTACAACTATATTGGCAATCTAGAAGTTAAGCTCATGAATATGGTGGATACCCCAAAAAATAGTTATCCTATATGGACAGAAGCTTGGATACAAAAGGTTGGACAAAATGTTAAGATTTCAATGCCAATGGAATGTAATGTGGACTCATCACAAGAACAAGAACAAGAACAATCAATTCTCACCCTCTTCTCATATTAATTCTAAAAAGTCATAACTATTAACATTTAAGACCTTAATAGAAGAAGGAAACTTTGAAGAGCTGGCAGATAGGATAATCACCAAGGTGGCACCTCATCTAGTGGACAAAATAGCAAAAGAGGTTTATAGAGAAGAGGAGAATTTTGGTTTCTCTAAAAATATATCCATATTACACACTCCTAGCTCTCAACTTGCTCAAAAAAAAACTCCAAGTAGAAGAGGACAAAAATCTCATGCAATGAAGGTCTATGAAGAAATAGAAGTGGGGCTACAAGAAACTTCGGAAAAAATATAATAGTTGCTTCTAATAATCGACCAAGGTCTAGGAGACAATGTTGCTCTCCTCGAACAAAAGGGCTCAAATCAAACTTTAGTTGGATGTTTGTGGAGTTGATATAATTCTACTCCAAGATTCTAAATTTTCAAACAACGTGTTTGAATCATCAGTCAACAAGTGGTCAAAATGGAAAGTAGTTCACTCACCAGCTCAAGGGGCATCAGGAGGTTTAATTACCATGTGGAATGAATAAACAGTGAAGGTGGATTCTGTTACAAATGAGTGTAATTGGCAGCTGTTGAAAGTCATTCATTTTGATCTAAATTTTTGGTTGTTAAATATATATGGTCCATCTACTACAACTGGAAAAAAATATTGGGTGATAATTCAAAGCAAATCCTAGAAAATTTAGGGATGGAAAAAGTAATTTTATTAGGGGACTTCAATGCAATAACTTCCCTACATGAAAGAAAGGGAAGTGTTTCCCCTCCACAAAAAATAATGGAGGATTTTAGCCTTTTTATTCAAGATAATGAACTCTTGGATATTCTTCCAACCAATGGAAAATATACATGGACGAACAAAAGAAGAGAATTTCTCCAAATTGTAGAACATTTGGATAGGTTTTTAGCATCTCCTAATTGGGGATCAGGGAATTCTTCTATGGAATCAAAAATTCGATCACTTTCAAGAGCAGATCATTTCACAATTTTATTGAGTATCTCAATAAAGGATAATAAGCCAAAAGGAAAGTCTTCATTCAAATTTAAGGCAATGTGGTTATTGGTGTTACAATTCGCACCTCTGGAGTGTGTATTGGCAACGAACAAATATGCACAAAATTAACTGCTCTTCAAATTAGGAGGGGAAGCTCCCTCTTTTGTTGTTATTGTGTAAAAATTAAAGTGATCTAAGTTTCCTATTTTTATACTCAACGACAGGGCACAAGGGTGATAAAACTCAATGCAATGTGGCTAAGGTTTTCTCTGGTTTTTGCAGATCTTAATTACAACTAGGCTAAACTATCCTACCTCAAGTAAAATAGAGCGAGAGGGTGTAGGACCAATATTTAGGGAATGGTTGGATCACTTGGGTCGACTATCTCTCAGAATGCATCTAAAGGCTCTGAACTTTCAAATCTACGCTAGAATAAAGTCTTATGCAAGAAAACACTCATATAGTAAGCTAAATCTTAGGATTATCAAGGAGGTGACAACACCTGTCTGAGGTGTAGGATGAGATGTAGATTACTAGAAACAACACATAACAATTAATTGGATATCAGGATTCTCGAGGAGGTGACAGTGCCTGTCCGAGGTGTAGGCTGAAATCTAGATCATAAAAAAACATCAAATTATAACCATTAATCTCCAAATTCCTAAGGAGGTGACGAGGCCTATCCAAGGTGTAGATTGAAACAATAGATTATAAAAATAAACATTGATAGATCTTGAAACTTTGGATCAAATTGCACATTTCCTTTTGATTTATTTCTTCAAACTTGCTCAACGATTTATAAAGATTTGGGGCAACAAAGGTATGAAATCATACATAATTGTAATCAAACCAAACAACTCTCATCCAAGAGTGAACATATGTTGACTTGCAAGCTTGATGGCACAATGGCACAACAATTTTGTGTAGTAATAAAAGTTAAAAAATAATGAGCAAGGCTAATCTTATTTATAGAAGCTCAAAGGAGTAGGGAACCCTAAAATCTCCTTGAGTTAACACTTAGTTCTTTCCAATCTATAAGATTTATTCCTATGTCTAAAATTAGGTAACCTAATAGTTAACTGGAAAGTCTACTTTAGTTAACTGATTCTAAACTAAAAGAAAACTCTATTACACAAAATTTCTTGCAAAATAGACATCCATGATTAGTGGGACTTTGAGTTAACTTTGAAAGAGGCATCAAGTTAACTCTTGTGTCACAAATACTATCTTGGAGGAATAGGATGTCCTAACTGAGTGTTTACACCTCATCAACTTGAGTCATCATTTCCACTAACCAGTCATTAACTTCTTCTGCATCTGGACAACTGATGCTTCATAGGATGATGATGTGTCATCGCAGCATCTCCTCGCCACTCCTAATCTTCTCTTGGTATTAAATCTTCTTTGTAGCTACATCATCCAACCTTGTTGACATGACTACGATCTAACTTAACCTGCAGCCACTAGGGTCACCACAGAAACTGCTACGGATGAGATCCTAAAACTGTGTTTATACCTCAGCTAACTCGACGTATGCACATCCTTCATGTCGGTATAGGAAAGGGATAGATATTACCAATGTTCTTATGAACTTGACAACACTTTCCATAATTTGTTTATACTCAATCAATTACACAAATTTTGTATCATAAGCTTTCACTTTGTATGCAAGCTATTCTTTCCAAGTGTAAATATGTTGCTTTTTCTCCTCTGTAGTAACTGAATTGTATGTCATTTGCAAGTCTAAGATAGTGATCTCATCTTTATGCCTACTCTCTATAATTCCTTGCTTTGATTCTTGGATCTTTGCATGAAGGTCATGGGCTATGTACCTTAGCTGGTATAGCTCTGCAAGTATATACCAGCCCCTGATGACAAACTCTTCCACTTGATCTCTCAAGTGCTTTCCATATAGGATTCGTTGACTTAGTTGATATTATTTTGTAGGGAGCTCCAACATTTGTAGAAGTAAGGTAGTGGCGTTTGATGTACCATGCAGCAATTTGGAGATATACAGTCGCAACTACTCATTTTCAACCTTTAGGGATGCTTTGTCTTCACCGTCCTTCACCACTCTTTCTTTGATTCTCACTCATGCAACCTCAAAGATATCCACCTCAACCTAATGCATTCTCTGACCAAGGTTGACTTTCATCGAGGTGAAGTCATCAACCTCTACCTCATTTACATTTTGATCTTTAGATGGCGCAATAGTCTCAATGAAAATCTCATCGTCAGCATTCTTTCCTACATGGACTTGCTTCTTGAGCTTCTTCTCTAGTGTGTCCTGATGAACATGGTCCAATTCTAAGAAGTCCAGTTGGTAGGATGAACTCCTTCTCTTCCTTCCTGGGAGATTCTCAATCCAAGAGGAATCTTGACTAACCTCATTGGAAGGATGGATTCTAGTTTGATGGATTCTTGATGAATGGGATTGTGTTGTAGTGTCATGTGGTGGTGAATTCGACTCTAAGTCAATATGGATCGGTGACTGCTATGGTGGTCACGGAATGGGAGGTTTTGCTTCCATCTTTGGTACTATCTCAGCTATAGCTATTTCCATCACTGGCTTGGTTGGGTTTATGGTTGCCTCCACATGTTGCTCTTGTTGATTTTGTATCAATAGTCGACATTTTTCCCCTTGTGTGTCCTGACATTTTGGCTCCTCTAGGAGGGTTACTCCATGACTTCTCTCTAGGATTATCTCTTGACGTGGAAGGTAGTGAAGTATGAATCGGTGGTGGATCTATGTTAGGAATAACTACCTTCCTTTTCATTTTATGTCCAAGTAGATTTTGTTATTTTTGACAACTTTGCTTGAAACATGGGTTAATGAGATTGACTCGAAACTACACGGTTGAATCCTGATAATAATATGATAACTTTGCTTGTTCTGACCTCAATAGATGTACTTAGCATACCAATCCACAACATGAAGTGGTTATGACTCAAGTTGATATATGAAGAACGAGGGAAGAATAACTTCCCCATCATCATTAGATAACCCCTCTACGTCTTTTGAAAAGAAGTCAACAATTTATGGAAGTTTGAACCGGTTGTAGTTGTGTCTTCTCACTTAGAACTCATCTTCATAGTTGAACCAATAGTCCTCCATGGAAGACTTGTGTCAAGAGTATTGACCAAGGCATGTTGAATAGTGACCCCAAGGATCATATGATCGTCTTTCGATGAGATACTTAAGGTTAAGTCTCATCATCTCATGGCTCATAACCTTGGCATCAACCACTGACCTGTACCTGTAAAGACTCATCTAAAAAGTAAATTATGTGGGTGACTTGCATTTCTTATGCAGAAGAGAATGTACCTTGTGTAACTTTTGTAAGAACTCCATGAAGACCACCCTATCTGATGGATAGCGAGGTAACATGGTGGGATGAACCAAGTACCCATACACGCAAATGTAGGTAAAAGTGGGGAACTAGATGAACCAATCTGCCCAGTCTCCCATTACCTCCTTGGCTATTGATGAGATCCATATATTTGACTCATGATTGATGTATCTCATGGTGTGCATCAAGAACTGATCAATTACTTGCTTAAAATGTCTTTTTGATTGTGAGAACTCAAGCTGTCACAAATGCTTGTGAACCTTTTGCACACCCAAAGTTCTTACACTGTTTAACACTCTAAACTAGCCTTGGAAAGCTATCAGATATATGAGGTACAAACACATGTGTAATTCATGAGCCTCTAAGAAATTGGTCATCTGTTTGTGGAGAATATCATTGATTAAGGCAGGCCAATCAAATGTTCTATGTTGCTCACAATTTTAGTGATGACATAATACATCCATGACTAGAATTTGTTTGCCTCTTCTTGACCAATAATTCAACAAGTTGGCTCTTTTCTCTTTAAGCCATATTTATGCCATCCTCTTCTAAAATTTGTCTTTTGATGCATTGAATTCCTTTTCACACTCTCTCATAGATACAACCAAGTTTTTCACACATGATGGAATGGAGAAGCACCTTTCGATATACCTAGGCTTGAGGCTGCATATAACTCACCAATCTACTGATCGAATTTCTCATGCAATAGGGTTGTAATGCTTTACATAAGCTATTACAAATTCTACACTTTGCACTGAGATGGGAATTGACAGTGCCTCAAGCAATCCAGATTGCTTGATATTTTGAAGTGTGCATTGGTTTATGTTTTCCAACTTTTCTAAGTTGACCTCTATGTTTGCTTGATGCAGATTGGTGTCTACCATTTCAGGAAGTCATGGATTAAATATCGTTTTGATCTTGTATTCAACCTGGGTGAATTGCATTCTGAAAACTTTGAAGATTGACTAGGCAAACGATACTTCTCAAACAACTTTTTTGCAACTGCTAAAAATAGCCTTGCCAAGAAGTACTTTTTATGAAAAAATTTGAGACATGGCTTTTGTTGGGAATGATTTTCTCAATGGACCCAAAACATCAAAAATTCCAAAAATTTACTTTTCCTTGTACATGTAAGAACTACTCGGGGCAAAAGCTTTAGAAGCAACGAGAAGCAACAGGAAGCAGTGAAGCACTATTTTTCATGAAAAATGTGACACATGGGTATTGTAGGTGCTTCAGAGCTAAACAAACCTATTTTATCATTTTTTGAAATTGTAACTTTTTTCTAGAAACCCTGAAAAGGGGGCAACGAGACTACTTTCTTTGGAAGAATCTGGTATGTGGGTTTTCTTGAAACTATTTGTGCTAATCATACCCAAAAGGTCAAATATGTGAATATTGTTGTTTATTTGGACATGCAAGAAGGTCTAAGACAAGAATAGAAGAAATATGAGGGGGAGAATTTTAGAAGTTATAAACTACCTCTCTGAATCTTCAAGAGAATCATGCTTGGAGATGTAAACCTTGATAAATTGTTCCTATGTGCAACTAATTCTTTGAAAACATGAAGAACACTGAGAAATCCCTTTGTCAAATAGTGTAGACTGGAAGCAATCAATTTTAGGTGCCAACACTTGATTGAGGAGTCAATCTGCCTAATCAAGAGTTCACTAAGGAAATTTCCACCAATTTGGGACATTTTAGACATGAAGAGGCCTTCAAAACATCTCAAATTTAGTCAACTGGGCCTACTTTGACTTTAAGCATCCAAGTTGAGAAGTTGAAGATTTTTTTATCCTTTTTTTGTGATGAAGTGCCTCTATTTGATCCTTGATTATGGTTGCTCGATCGATCTTGAATTATTACTGACAGATCCATTGCAGAGTTGCATCAACTATGAAGAAGTGTGCTCGGGAGTTGCAAAGCTTAAAACCCGAATCTGATTCCTCAAATTCTTGGGCACCTTTTCCCAAAAGGGTACATTTTTCACCAAACTTAATCAATTTCTTGGATGCTTTTCAATTTCTCCATTTTGACCTTCATTGATTTGATCTGAAATCCTCGATGACTAATGATTCTCATTAACCATATGAAACATGGAGTGGATAACCAGTTCAGTCCTAGAAAGGATGAATAGCCTCATAGGTTTTTAAAGTTTATTTAGAGGTCCCAAACGTTTGGGCACCCCTAGCCTGCAGAGGTGCCTTTGAACTTTTGTGTTGTAATTTTCATTTTGCAATCTATCACAGACAACCCTAGTTTGATCTTTGTTGTCAGATGTTTGATTTATCTGTTGGATTTGCTGACGATGTCATTGTTGAGCTTGATCAAGATGGAGAAGGAATTCCTAGAAGTTATGAATCTTGAAGACCACATCTGACTTTCCAAAAAGTTGAGCACCTATTTCTAGGAAGGTTCATTTTCCTTAACACTTAGTTAATTCTTTATGTCCTTCATCTTGCCTTTACTTGCAGTGTTGTACGCTTGATCTTTGTTTGTGAATGATTGACAGGTCCTATGAGCTTGCAACTGGATTGATTGTGAAGCTGAAAGGATGTTGAGTAGATGCTTTGGAGAAAGCAGTTGTTGAAAGCCACATCAAGTGACTCAATATGATGGGCACCCATGGCCAGCGAGAGCGCTTTTTCCTAGATTTTTCTTTATCATCCTTTGTTTTGCATGCTTGAATAATCAACAAGTGTCATCATTTGATATGTCTCATATATTGGCGAACATGCTCCTTGTAAATTTGAGTTGATGCAAGATCACCTAAAGATAAGCTTACTCAAAAATTGGCATCGAGATATTCTTATTCTTGGGCGCCCTTGACCTATAAGGGTACTATTTCCCATGTTTGACTGTCATTTTTTATGATACTTACTTTTAGCATCTTCTGACTTCTCCTTCGTTCACTGGTAATTGATGAATCGGGTGAGCCTACTTGATGATGCGTTGGAAAGTCAACAAAATTATGAAGGAGATGACTGTCTTGGCAAAACTTGATGAATTCCTTTGACCTTTTGAACTCATGTGTGCCCCTGGCTAGCAGGGGTGAATTTGGATGTAGCTTAATCATTTCCTTTAATATTTTCACCTCTTTGTGCTTCGTGTATGCTATGTAGCTTGACTTGTTTGATCACCGTTGTTGATGATGTGAACGTGTTCACCATAGAAATTGATTTTACCATGTTGTGTGTATTGGTGCTTTGAAAATTTTACAAGGCATTGATTGCGAAGCATCTTTCTTGTAGCAAGGCGTCCATCCTCCAAACTTAGAATATTTTCAGTATTTTTTTACCTTTGAAAATCCTCTCCGTTGAGAAGTATCTTTTTGAATATTTTTCGCTATGGATTCTTCCTTGAAGCTTTTGAGGCTTGGATTTCGATACCTGGTACTGGCCATTTTTCCATTAATGGCTTTGGAGGTCCTATCTTTTCTCCTAAAAAGTGAAAATAGACCCACCAAAGTAATAC
This sequence comes from Sequoiadendron giganteum, assembly GCA_007115665.2. NCBI lineage: Eukaryota > Viridiplantae > Streptophyta > Pinopsida > Cupressales > Cupressaceae > Sequoiadendron > Sequoiadendron giganteum. Next base: position 7,384,972 of record CM021100.1, on the reverse strand, counting down.
AAACTTTTTGGTGATTTTGGCTTGACCAATGTGATTGTGAAGTCAATTTATCCTATCAAAATCATTTTCAACTAATTCTAGAAAGGTCTTATTTTTAGGTGTTTTCCTAAACACAGGGTACGAAACCTTAATTTTCAAATTTTCAAAAATTTGTAAGTATCCTCCTTGACATAAACCCACAAAAATCCCATGTTTTATTTGACCTAAAAATGGACTTTTGGCAACAATTTTACATGATTTATACCATTTTAATCAAAATGCCTTATTGAAGCAAAATTTATTTTGGGTACAACATTAGGCTCCGTCTAGTGACCATGTCGAATACTTACGACATAGGAGAATCGAGAATCTCAGGTTTTCATAGATCAGTATTCTTATCAGTTGGTCATTGGAGTTAGGACTTATTTCCTAATTCACCTAACAATTGGATTTCTCCTAAAATTTACCTATAACAAGTGTTACATCCCAAATTGTAAGGCTACTATTTATATAGGGTAAATTGATTGTAATGACTGAATCCTGAAGATGAATAAAACATGTTGTTCCTTGTTATCAATATGAGTGTTCTTCCATTTAATGATTGTTTCATTTAATGTTGCTTCAATTGACGTTATCCTTGATGAATATTACATGCAAATTTATTGAGTAATTCTTAATGTAACTTTTGAGATGTTTATATATATGATGCTTATTATTGTGAACAAAGACTGCTAAGGTATGTGCTAGTGGTTGCAGGAAAATTTTCAATCTCCAGGGGGAGGGGAATTTATCACTCAGGATAGGAGCTTGGTTGGTTAACCGGTAATGTGAAATATTTGAGCATACACACACATCATTAAGGGTTTGGAGGAACCAAGTCAGATAAGTTGGTCTTGATAAGTCATCAATAGGCTTTAGGAGTCTGGTTTACTTCTTTGTGCTTTGTGAGTGATGTTTATTTGTCTATCAGACATACTATATTGTGATCATTGTGTGGAAAATGTGAGTGGTATATGTGTATAGGTTGAGTGGGTATGTATACACATGTATACATTATGTAAATGTATCTATATGTATAAACATATCGATACAGATGTATGATAGGCAAATGGATATGCTCATACGTATGTGTCGACATGCTATACATACACATACGTATACACCGAGGTATATATGGTTAAACACATGTATATACATACAAACGCTACCTATTATATGTGGATATAAATAATATTGTGATATTGTTTCCTAGTAATTTACATGTATATGTATGTATATATGTATATATCGATGGCATATGGATATTAAACGATGTAGACATAGATACATAAATATATATGCAAATATATATTTATATATATTATATAATAGATGAATATATGTATATATATTATAGTAAGATAATATATACATATACATAAATATATATATACATTACGAGAGTAATGGGGAAAATATATATATAATATATATAAATATATAGTTTAAAATATTTTAAAACTCTAAAGTGAAAAATTAAAAGATTTAAATTTTTATTCAGAGTAAATATTTAAATGGAACTATAGAGAAATAATAAATATCTTAAACTATAGAGAATTAATAAATCTCAAGTAAAAGAGAATCGAGCCTTTTCATTCAAAGGAATTTAAAACATAAAGTTCAATGGGGAATCGAAATATTTTGTAAGTGAATAGTTAAAAAGGCAAAAATTGTTGAGGGAAGCTTTCCCGTGAAAATGGTGCTTGAGGGAAAAACCGCAAGTTGTTGGGAAGAAATTTTCAACCAATGTTGGGAAAGAGGGCAATGCAATCTTCAACTGATGAGGTGTTTGAAGTATTGGCTTGACCGATTCACTAAAGGATGAATCACTTTTACATGGGTGCCATTATAGGAAAGTTCCTGTAGGTGGCGATTTCTCTTACATAGTTGATTTATTCTTGTTTTGCTGGCTCAAAATAAAGTCGAATCGCCTCTATGTTTGATGTGTAAGGGGTTAGAAACCTACCATGTCTCTCTTTGAATGTTTCTAGGCATTGTGTTGTCATTTATTGTGCCTTCATAAGTGGTTGCATTTCAGGTCCTATATATAGATGCCATTTCAGTCTATATTTCATCACTGGTGGAATTCGAGTTTAGCATTTCTTTCAGCTATCATTTCCATTTCATAATTTCGTTTATGTATTCTATTTTTTGAGTAGAAAATATAGATATATTACTAGAAAATTACCACAGACAGTGAATATTCCCAATACAGCTGAGAGTGATCATCGAATTCATTCCATTTGCAAATTATATTTGTTCTCATTTGAATTATCCAACTTTGAGCATTCATATTGCAAGAGTATTTTACCATTTTCTGAGAAGAGTAAAATCTTCATAATTTTTTAGTGTCATTTCTTCATATTGTTGAAAGTGCAAATCATCATAAGTTCTGAGATATAATTGAGAAGTTGAGAATTTGTGTATCAATTACTGAGTGTGCAATTTTTGAGAGGGAGATGTAGTTTAATCAAAGGGATTGTTGTTAGTCTAGAAGTGCTACAAGTACAGACCAATCCATCTTCGTTGGAGGAAATCTTAAACCAGGCATGGATTATTATTCCTCTATACATTGCATCTTTAAATATTTGAATTATTATGGAGTCATGTTCAATATCTATGTTTAGATAAAAGAGGTTAATTATTGTTGTATGTTGAAAATGAATGTTTTCGATAGACGGTCCAATAGCTTACATATTGTGGATATGTCATAGAAGATGCATAATTACTGAGAAGAGTATTTATTTATTTGAAAGGCTAGATGGTGAATTTTGTGTTGTTGCATTACTTGTATGATCTCTATATAAGGAGAATATTGTTGTAATTAGTTACTAAATACTAGGATGGAAATGAAGGCATTAATTCAAGTAATAAACCACAACTTAAGTTAATAGGTTAACTTAGACAACTTGAGTTACTCCTAGGATAAAGGTTTCCATTATAAGAGGGGAATTTGTGATTACTTGTTATGTTTTTTCATTTCAAGTAGCTTACTTTGTTGTAGGATGTCTAGGGTACGGATTATCCATTGAAGGAAAAAATCTACGCATAGTGTAAGATAGCCCTAAGTCAAATCGGCCTTGAGTATTGTATATGATAGATGATCTTCATTCAAAGTACTGAATGAGAACTCTTTGATCAAAGTATTGCAATGTATGATATCCACTTAGACTGTGTGATGCTTGAGACTACACTATCAGTTCATCGTGATCCTTGTACTAGTATGAGATTGTGAAATAGCAAGGTTCTAGTTGTGTAGGACACAACACTATGCTCATTTGCTTTACAGTATAGGTTACCCAACCAATCTCTTTGTTGAGGGCCATCTATCGAATGATAGATGTGCGGGGGACCCCATTATAAGTTCATCATTGGCGAAAAAGCGCCTGAGTGATGCTTCTCCTCCTCTGAAGGCTACTGGCGCACCAATATTTGAAAGGACAGATTCCTGGACCTTCTTACTACTATTTGTTCTAAATCTCATTGGAGCTAACCTAGTTAAGGTATGTTTTCTCATTATTTGTATTTATGAAGTTATTGTAATGAAATGGAATCTTTGTTATAATTTAATTATGATATCTTGTTCATACATTATCAATAAAGGAAAGAAAAATTATATTTCAATAACTTGTTAGCACATTTATTTACTCATTTGATGTAAATTTTACAAAAATATTTTACCAGAGGGTTGGGTCGTTACAACAAGACTACCTAAGAAATCACCTAAAACACGAAAATACTTTTACGTAACGAGAAATACATTACTACATAATGTTTTACATTATAGAATGGGGAAACACATTATGAAAAAGAAAGAAAATTATTTACAGAAATTCACTCCACCCCCGAAGAGATGAAGTTATTTGGATATTGTTTGTTTCATGGTAGCGGGAAGAGTCTTCCATCGATGTTGCTTTTATTTGAAAGGATTTACTTCTCTTCTGATGGGAATTGCAGGAGACAATCCCTCTAGGATGAAGATTCTTAGGTATTCATATATCCAAGCAAATGTACTCTGAAAAAAGTCAAAATATGATGCAAATGGGAAAGTTGATACCCTTAAGGCATTAGTTCTGTTATAGTCCATCTTCGGGATGTTGAACTCTTCAAACCAATCAATCGAGTTCCAAAATTAATTTCTATAATATCCTAAGTGTTTTTTTTCTAACCTAAAATATCCCTTGACCGGCTCATCGATCAGCTCTACATCACCTTTAACACATAGGAGTTTGATTCCCATGTCTTTGGAATTTTTTAGGCCTAATAAAAGTGCCTCCTTCTCAACATCAGTGAATTCCAATTACACAGATAGGTGCAACTATCCTTTAGGTGAGATGATCATTTCCCCTACTTCTGAAATTGTGTTTGAACAACCTTCCATCAAACTGTATTCTCCATGACCTCGTATCCTCTGTTAGTCTCTTTTTAGAACAAGAAATGTTATGGTCTTGAGTTTCTATCTTTGATAGAGACACAATTACGAGGACCTGTTTCAGGTTTTTCTTTTGGTGGAACAGACGACTTGAGCACAACCTGCTTCTTTATAACCTTGAGAATCTAATCTAATTGTTTTGGATGATCCTAAAGATATTCCAGTTGAGATATTTGTACCTTGGTCTTCATCATGTTAGCTATTATGTCAAAATTTCTTGAAGACAGATCTTAAGCAACTGTCATAGTGTTCTTTTGTGAAGATCTAGGATTGGAAGTGGAAGGCACTTATTTACTCTTTTCATTTGATTTCCATCTTTCTTATTCTTATTTTCAGTGCCTTGAAGTGTTGAGCACGTGTGAACACAGGCGATGAAACATTTTCATGATTCACTGCAAGAGCATACCGACAATATGCTTTTTCTTTTTCTTTAATAACGGGTTCAAATTATCTCGTTGTGGAGTCACCATAAAAGTTGTCCATTTATGGTAAGACAACGTTCAAACTTGGTGTTGGTACAAAACTAGAACTAGGAGCATCTTCAGTTTATCCCATGATTTGGATCATTCTCAGATTCTCAGGACATTCAGATCTGGTATGTGCATCAGTGTCATGGAAATAACAAAATAAGTAGAAGTAGAAGTAGAAGTAGAAGTAGAGCAACATAGGTGATGAAACATTTTCATGATTCATTGCAAGATCATACGGACGACATTATTTTTCTTTTTATTTAATAACGAGTTCAAAGTATCCCATTGCAGAGTCACCATCAAAGTTTTCCATTTGTGGTAAGACAATGTTCAAAATTGGTGTTGGTACAAAACTAGAATTGTGAGCAACTTTAGTGTATCCCATGATTTGGATCATTCTCACATTATTAGGACATGTAGATTTGGTATGTGCATCAGTGTCATGGAAATAACAAAATACTACACTGTGTACAACTTCAATCATTGGTCTTGATGGAGATGTTGGCAACCATGGTTGAAGATTGTCTCTCTTTGGCTGGTACAACTGTTGAACTAGAGATCTGATAGAATATATTTTCATCAAGTTGAAAGTGATCATATTATCCTCCAACTTGATGGCATGTTCTTGTGCGCTATTCAACTTTGTTTCTTTTTCCATCTTGAGGAAGAAGGCTATCTCAGATGGAAGAGAATTTATGAAACAACTTATCAGAATCTCCAGTGATGGATCGAGTGTAGAAGAAAGTCTTGTAACAAGATGATTATTTTTTTCTAAAAAATCCCTCATGTGCTCGTTGTGTTCCATCTTTGAATTTGCAAGCTAGGCAAACAACATATGACTGTCTTCAATGGGTTTGAATCTCACCAAAAATTTCTCACTCATAGTTTTCTCGCCTATAATAACGCTCGACTTCAAATGATTGAACCAATTGGAAAAATTTCCAGCAAGATTCTCCACAAAGAGACGCACTGCGATGTCTTCATGTGCTACGTGCAAGACAGTGCAAGCCATTGTGAACGCAACAAAATGTTCATATGGGTATTGACTCCCATCACCGTGAAATTGGGGAAAGTGGTTCCTTGACCATTTAGGTAACTCATGATTTACCTAAAAATCCAAAGGTCAAATGACATTAACCCAAGGTAATGAAAGTGGACGCCTTTGATTTCTTTCATCATCACTAGCATTATTGTTGTTACCATCCATTGCTTCTTGTATGGATCATGCAATAGGACGCCAAAGGGTCATTCTCGTGTCATAAAAGCGTTATATTTTCTTGAATTTTTATGCCTCGTTGCCCCACAGTCGGCACTAGAAAATTGTTGGCATTACAATTTGCACCTCTAGAGTGTGTACTGGCAATAGACAACTATGCACAAAATTAACTGCTCTTCAAATTAGGAGGGGAAGCTCCCTCTTTTTTAGTTATTGTGTAAAAAGTAAAGTGATTTAAGTTTCCTATCTTTTTACTCAATTGAAAGGCACAAGGGTGATAAAACTCAATGCATTACGGCTAAGGTTTTCTCTAGTTTCTACAAATCTTAACTACAACTAGGCTAAACTATCCTACCTCCTCAAGTAAAACAAAGCAAGAGGGTATAGGAGAAATATTTAGGGAATGGTTGGATCACTTGGGATAATCGTCTCTCATAATGCATTCGAAGGCTCTAAACTTTTAGATCTATATTGGAATAAAGTCTTATGCAAGAAAACACTCATACAATAAGCCAAATCTCAAGATTACCAAGGAGGTGACGACACCTGTCTGAGGTGTAGGCTGAGATGTAGATTACTAGAAACAACACAGAACAATGAACTAGATATTAGGATTCCCGAGGAGGTGACGACACTTGTTTGAGGTGTAGGATGAAATCTAGATCATAAAACAACATCAAACGATAACCATTAATCTCAAAATTCCCAACGAGGCAATGATGCTTGTCCAAGGTGTAGATTGAAATAATAGAATATAAAAACAAACATTGATAGATCTTGAAACTTTGGATCAAATTTCACATTTCCTTTTAATTTATTTCTTCCAACTCGCTCAACAATTTACAAAGATTTGGGACAAAAAAGGTACGAAATCATACACAATTGCAATCAAACAAAACAACTCTCATCCAAGTGATAACAAATATTCACTTGCAAGATTAATAACACAGTGGCACAACAATTTTCTATAGTAATAAAAGTTAATTAATAATGAGCAAGGCTAATCTTATTTATAGAAGCTCAAAGGAGTAGGGAACCCTAAAATATTCTTGAGTTAACACTTAGTTCTTGCCAATCTACAATATTTATTCCTATGTCTAAAATTAGGTAACCTAATAGTTAATTGGAAAGTCCACTTCATTTAACTGATTCTAAACTAAAAGAGAACTCTAATATACAAAAATGCCTCCAAAATAGACCTGCATAATTAGTGGGACTATGAATTAACTTGGAAAGAGGCTTCAAGTTAACCCTGTGTCACAAATGTTATCTTGGAGGAATAGGATGTCCTAACTAAGTGTTTACACCTCATCAACTCGAGTCATCATTTCCTCTAACCATTCGTTGAATTCCTCTACATATAGACAATTAATGCTTCGTAATATCTCATCGTAGCATCCTCCTCGCCACTCACAATTTTCTCCTGGTATTCAATTTCTTTGTAGTTGTTGTTGGCAAGACAAGAATACACAACTAAGAGGGGGGGGTGAATTAGTTGTTACCAAAATCAAAATTATTCAACATTAATCAACCTTAAATCTCAGATCTGATAATTAACAATGCAAGCATAAATCAATAACACATCAAAGACACATGAACACCAAGATTTTATACGTGGAAACCTTGTTAGGGGAAAAACCACAGTGGATGTTAGTCCACAAGATTATACCCTGTTAGAAGTATAATGAAGAATAAAAAGGAATGCACTTTCATTTAGGCACATTGCCTAGAGCACATTTCTTAGAGGAAGGCTCACAGTATTACATACAATAATCAGATTAAATCCATATGATGAGGTTGAACTGAGAAATTAGCTTCTACAAAATCCTGATGACAATTCCAGTTAGGAACACAAAAACTTCTACACACTCTTCCATACTCTTCTCAATATCTTTCACACTCTTCTCTACTCTTGAATGATTTGAACTTTATTCACACATGTACATCACTTGCACACATTGAGAATTACTCCAAAATGAGGAAAATAATCGCTCTTATATATCCCCTACATGGATTTACATCAACTATTTAGTCGGCCATAAATCAAGAATAAATTACAACTGTCGGCCTCAATACATGAATAAATCTTAATGCACACCAACAAAAGTCATTCACAACATAGTGAGAACCCAAATAAACACCTTCGAACACACCAAATAATAAATCATTAAAGCATAGAGATCTACAACATGCTACCACTATCATGTCGGCCAAGAACATGAAAAACTTGAACACACACAGAAAAATCTTCACTCACGAGAACTCTGATCAATGCAAACGTACTGAACTAATAGAGAACAATATAGAAACATTACTGAACATCTCAGAAGCATACGCAACAACCAAATTCACCAGAATTGCAATCACATCTTCCAGAAGCACTTTCTACAAAAATTGAATAATTGTAGAAACGCGGATCTTCATAACTTTCTCAAATCTTGATGCGTACCACTTAAAATTTTGAACAACATACTAGGTAATCTTAGAAACAAACCCTTTAATGCGCACTGGTTGATTATCAACTTACAACAATTTCCACCACTCTGACCTTAACAACTTAACTGATTTCCTGTAATATATTTATTACAATTTTCTCAATTTCATCGACATATACAGCCTTTAGAACTACCAATGCTAATAGTGTTGACATCAATGACAACCACGTATCATAAATGCAACCACAACATCCAAAAATCTCCCACTTTGGCATTGATGGAAACACATGATGTGAAAAATAATACCATCAATCCAACTAGCTCTTCTCCAATAATCTCCCCCTTAGATTGTGCACTCTTTTCCCATTTCCTTCATCTCCCATGTTTTCCACATTGTTCTTATCCCCCTTTGAAATCAATGGCAAAGGTACACATGCTTAGAACCACATATTTAGCACATCTGACTACTCCCCCTGAGTAGCAGCCACCAGAACATCAATCCAGAATAGGATATGGCTATGTATTCATGGACTGATGTAAACACCTACATCACTTAGTTCTTATCAAGAGAGGAAATCACCCCTAACTTTCCTGTGAGGTACTCAAAAGTATCCTTAGGCAATTACTTAGTAAAGATGTCTACAATTTTCTCCTTGGTAGGTATATACTCTAGTCTAACTTCTTTATCACTTACTTTATCTCTCAAGAAGTGATATTTGATGGATATATGCTTTGTCTTTGAATTCGGCACTAGATTCTTAGAAATTTTTATGGCACTTGAATTGTTACAGAATATGGCAATAGGTTCTTTATACTCAATTTTGACATCTCTCAACATTTGCTTCATCCACAATACTTGAGTACAACTGTTTGCAACAACAATATATTCTACCTTAGCAGTAGACAATGAAATGAAATTTTGCTTTTTGCTTAGCCAAGATACCAGCTTCTTCCCTAAGAATAATGCACCACCACTAGTACTCTTCTTGTCATCCACATCTCCTTCCCAATCAGCATCAGTGAAAGCACTTAGGATAAAATCATCATCCCTAGGGTACCAAAGACCAAGATCAACTATCCCTTTTAGGTATCTGAAAATTCTTTTCACAATAGTCACACGAGACTCTTTAGGATCAACTTGATATCTAGCAACCATGCATACGACATTCATTATATCTAGCCCGGTCTGAGTCAAGTAGAGTAATCCACCAATCATTGACCTATATCTTGTTTGATTTTCTTTAGGAGAATCATCATTTTGTGTAAGTTTGCATCCGGTTACCATAGGTGTACCAACTGGCTTTGAATCTTCCATGCCAAAATTTCTCAGTAACTCTTTCACATACTTGGACTAAGATATAAAAATTCATCATCTAACTAAGTAATTTGGAGTCCTAAAAATAATTTCAGCTCTCCTATCATTGACATTTCAAACTCACTTTTCATTTCATTGGAAAAATTCAAACACAAATCATCATCACCTTCAAAGATAATGTAATCAACAAAGACTTCAATGATTAGTTATTTATTATGATCTAACTTGAAATATAAATTGTTATCAATAGTACCTTTGTTGAATCCAAGCTTCAACAAGTATTTATCCAGTCTAGCATACCAAGATCTAGGAGCTTCCTTAATTCCATAGAGAGCTTTCTTCAGTCGACATACCATGTTTTATTTGTCAATCAGTTGAAATCCATCTAGTTATTCAACATAGTCTTCGTCTTCTAGCTCACCATTTAGAAATGTTGAATTTACATCCATCTGATAGACTTTGTAATTCTTGAAAGTAGCATAAGCAAAAAATAATCTTACAGCTTCAATTCTAGCAAAAGGGGAAAAAAAATTCTTTAACATCAATACCTTCCATCTATGAGTACCCTTTGCAAACTAGTCTTGCTTTGTTTCTGACCACTTCACCTTGTTCATTCAGCTTATTCTGGAATGCCCATTTGGTTCCAATCATATTTTTGTTTTGAGGTCTGAGAACAAGATCCCATGTATCATTTTTCTCTATTTGCATCAATTCTTCTTTCATGGTTTCCATCCAATATTCATCTTTGCATGCTTCATTGATATTTCTAGGCCTAATTTTGGAAATTAGACAATACTCTTCCAAATTTATTCTCCTAGTTTGCACACCTTTGCTCTTATCTTCTATGATCTAACTATCAAAATTATTTTGCCTCACATACTTGGGAGTTTTAGGATTCTCTTTGACTTCTTGCTCTTGTGTTCTTTCTTCTGCACTTATGTTAGTTTATGCTTCTCGATTCCCTTGGTTCACCAAAATAATTTGAAGTTGATTTAATGCCTGAACATTATTTCCACTATCATGTTGATAATATAAATCATATCCACTACATCTGGATGGTCTACCAATATCTTCATAAACTTTGACATTTGCACTTTCAACCATTTTCTTTAACCTTTTATTAAAGCACCGATAAGCTTTTCTCTTATAGAGTAACCTAGAAAGATTCCTTCATCACTTCTAGCATCAAACTTGCCTATATCATCATCTCTCTTCATGTAGCATTTGATTCCAAATTTTTTGAGATACTTGACAATACTTATAACCAAACCATAGCTCAAAAGGCGTCTTACCAGAATTATTGTTGACATTCACTCTATTAATGGTATACACAATAGTACTTACAGCTTCTCTCCAGTAGAAATAAGGAACATTTGTTTCCAGCATCATGGTTCTAGCAATGTCTAGAATGGTTTTGTTCTTCCTTTCAACAACTCCATTTTGTTGAGGGGTTCGGGGGGCAGATAGTTATCTTCGGATTTCATGCTCTTCACAAAAAGAATTGAATTCCTGAAAAGTGAATTCACCACCTTTGTCTGACCTTAGGGATTTGATCTTTTGACCTATCTCATTTTCTACCATAGCTTTGAAGTTTTTGAAGTTTTCTAATAATTCATGTTTTTCTCTTAAGAAAGCAACCAAATCTTTTTAGAGTAATCATCAATAAGCAACATAAAATACCTTTCACCTTTTAGACTTCTTATTTTGGATGGACCACATAGATTAGTGTGTATCAAATCCAGTACTCCATTAGAGCTAAATTGTTTGATCTAAAAAGAACTTCTAGTCTACTTTCCCATCTAACATTCCTTGCACATAGTGTTAGTAGGATTCACTAACTTAGGAAGATCTCTAACTGCTTGAGTAGATCTTATCTTGATAATGTTATCAAACTTCACATGACACAACCTCCTATGTCATAACCAACTTACATCAATTTGAGCAATCAAACAACATTCACTAGCAACACTCAAATGAAAGAGATTACCTTTTGTCTTTGTACCTGAAGCAATCATATTTCCAAAACTTCCCCTTATTCTGCACTTACCATCCTTGAATTGAAGATTGTAACCCTTGTCTACCATATATCCAACACTCAACAAGTTGTGCTTTAAACCTTCTACATAAAGAACATCATCAGTATTATGCTTACCACCAAAATAAATAGTGTATTTGCCACGAATAACACTAGAAGTGTTATCTCCAAATCTTACAACACCACCATCATAGTTTTTCAAGCTAACAAACTTTCTTTTGTCACCAGTCATATGATGTGATCATCCATTTTCAATTACCCACTCATCCTTTTCTTCAATTTTTGTTGCAAGATATTTCTCAACATTCACATTACTAGTAGATTCAGTGGACACCTGACCATTTTCTTTGATAGCAATGAATACCCATTCATGTTCATTTCCAATTTCTTTATCAGATTCTTCATCAGTTACACCGTCTTCAACATAGTAGCATTTCCTTTGAAATGTAGTCTTCTTAGGTTTATACTTAGAAACTCTGTCAGGATATCTAGATGCAAAATGACCTATCTTACTGCAAGAAAAACATTTAATACGTAAATTTTCTTTGTACTTACCATGACCTCTGGCTTCTCTTTTCACAATCAATGCTTCCAGTTCTTCCAATTCTTTTTCTTCATCTTCAATCTGCTTCATCTCATCTTCATACTTAATGTCCTCTTAGAACTCTCTCCCAAATCATATCTTTGTTTTCTTTTCCCATATATAGTAGCTTTAAATGCATATTCAGTCTTAGGAGAAAATTCACCAAATTCACTTAACTCAAAGGCAGCAAGTTTTCCAATTAGCATGTCTCTTGTCACATTTGTCATTGTCCCGAGTTCATCAATAGCATGAACTCTTGTTTTTTAGGAATGAGGCACAGATCTAAGTATCTTAGCCACAATTTCTTCTTCATCCAAGGCTCCACCAACACATCTAATGCTCATCACCAATTCATTTATCTTTTCAGAGAAAGAGAGGATGTTCTCATCTTCACTCATCTTCATGTCTTCCCACTCGCCTTTTAGACTTTGTATCTTATCACTTTTCAATAGTGCATCTCCTTCATACAATGTTTCCAACTTTTTCCAGATCTCATGTGCAGTCTTCAAACCTATCACATTTCTCATTTATGAATATGTTAAAGCACTCAACAATGCTTCAATAGCTCTGGTATTTATTTTAGCTTCTTTGATCTCATCACCAGTAGAGGGACCATTCTGAGGAATAGTATATGCACTCTTTGTAATTTTCCAGAAAGGTTCATCAATGCACTTTAAATGACACTCCATTCTGACTTTCCATAAAAAGTAGTTTGTACCATCGAATCTAGGACTGTCTTTCTTGTATGATGCCATCTCGGATCACCTCAAGTTGTTAGGATTCTTCAAAGGAACTAGCTGTAATACCAATTGTTGGAAAAACAAGAATACAAAACTGAGAGGGGGGGTGAATCATTTGTTACTAAAATCAAACTTATTCAACATTAATCAACCTTAAATCTAAGATCTGATAATTAACAGTGCAAGCATAAATCAATAACACATCAGAGACACATGAACACCAATATTTTATACTTGGAAACCCTATTAGGGGAAAAACCATGGTGGATGTTAGTCCACAAGATTATACCATGTTAGAAGTATAATTAAGAATAAAAAGGAATGCACTTGCATCTAGGCACACTACCTAGAGCATATTGGTCAGAGGAAGGCTCACTGCCTTTCATACAATAATTAGATTAAATACATCTGATGAGGTTGAACTAAGAAATTAGCTTCTACAAAATCCTGATGACAGTTCTGGTTAGGCACACAAAAACTTCTACACACTCTTCCATACTCTACTCAATATCTTTCACTCTTTGTTCTACTCTTGAATGATTTGACATTTATTTTCAAATTTAAATCACTTGCAGACACCGAGCATTACTCCAAAATAAGGAAAACAATCCCTCTTATATATCCGCTACATGGATTTACATCAACTATTCAGTGGGCCACAAATAAAGAATAAATTACAACTGTCGGCCTCAATACATGAATAAATCTTAATGCACACCAAAACAAGTCAGTCACAACATAGTAAGGACCTAAATAAACACCTTCGAACATGCCAAACAATAAATTGTTAAATCATAGAGATCCGCAACACGCTACCACTATCGTGTTGGCCAAGAATATGAAAAACTTGAACACACATGGAAAAATCTTCACTCACGAGCACTCTAATCAATGTCGATGTATTGAATTGATAAAGCATGATCTAGAAACATTATAGAATATCTCAAAAGCATATGCAACAACTAAATTCACCAGAATTTCAATCACATCTTCCAGAAGCACTTGCTACAGAAACTAAATAATTGTAGAAACATAGATCTTCAAACCTTTCTCAAATCTTGATGTGTACCACTGAAACTTTCAGAAAACATACTAGATAACCTTAGAAAAAAACACTTTAATGCACACTACTTGATTATCAACTTACAACAATTTCCACCACTTTGACCTTCTCAGCTTCACCGGTTGCCTGCAGTATATTTATTATAATTTTCTCAATATCATCGACATATATAGCTTTTAGAATTACCAATCTAATAGTGTTGACATCAATGAAAAACACATATCAACAATGCAACCACAACATCCAACAACTGTGTCATCTAGCCTTGTTGATATGACTGCAATCTGACTTAACCTGTAGTTAGTAGGGTCACCGCAAAAATTGCTACAGATGAGATCCTGACACTATGTTTGTACCTTAGCTATCTCAACGTATGCACCTTCTTCATGCTGGTATAGACAAGGGATAGATGTTATCAATGTTCTTACGAACTTGATAACACTTGCCACAAAAATTTTATACTCAATCAATTCCACAGAGTTTGTATCATAAGCTTTCACTTTGTGTACAAGTTGTTCTTTCCCAAGTGTAAAGATGTTCCTTGTTCTCCTCTGTAGTAACTGAATTTTACACCATCTACAAGTCTGAGATAGTGATCTCATCTTTAGGCTTACTCTCTGCCATTCCTTGCTCTGATTCCTGGATCTCTGCACGAAGGTCATGGGCTTTGTACCTTAGCTGATGCAACTTAGCAAGTATATACCAGCCCTTGATGAAAAACTCTTCCACTTGATCTCTCAAGAGCTTTCCATATAGGATCAACTAACTTAGTTGATCTTGTTATGTGGGGAGCTCCAGTATCTGCAGAATAAAGGTAGTGATGTTTGATTTACCATACATCAAGTTGGAGATATGCAGTCGCAACTATTGGTTTTTAACCTTTAGGGTTGCTTTATCTTCACCATCCTTCACCGCTCTTTCTTTGATGCTCACTAACGCAACCTCAAAGATATCCACCTCAACCTGACACGTGCTCTGATCAAGGTTGAATTTAATTAAGGTGAATTCATCAACCTCTACCTCATTTACATTTCTATCTTCAGGTGGTGCAGCGGTCTCAATGACAATATCATTGTCAGTATTCTTTCCTACATGGACTTGCTTCTTGAGCTTTTTCTCTGGCGTGGTTTGATGAACATGGTCCAATTATGAGAAGTGTAGTTGGTAGGATGACCTCCTTATCTTCTTTCCTAGGATATTTTCAAGCCAAGATGAATCTTGACTAACCTTGTTGGAAGGATGGATGCTAGTCTCATGGATTTTTGATGAGTGGGATTGTGTTGTAGACTCACGTGGTGGAAAATTCTTCTCTAAGTCAATATAGATTGGCAGATGTTGTGGTGGTAGTAGAATGGGAGGCTCTACTTCCATCTTTGGTACTATCTCAGCTGTAACTATTTCCATCACTGGATCAACTATGTTTTTGGTTGTCTCCACATGTTTCTCTTGCTGATTTGTATTAGCAAACAACATTTTTCCCCTTATGTGCCCTGAAATTTTGGCTCCTCTAAGAGGTTTAATCCATGTCTTATATATGGGCTTAGCTCTTGATGTGGAAGGTAGTGAAGTATGAATCGGTGGTGGCTTTGTGTTGGAAATAACCACCTTCCTTGTCCTTTTACTATCCAAGTAGAGTTGGTTGTTTCTATAATATTGCTTGTTCTTTCCTCAATAGATGTACTTTTCTTGGCATACCAATCCACGACTCGAAGTGGTTGTGAGTCAACTTGATCTACAAAGAACGAGGGAAGAATATCTTCCCCATCATCATTGGATAACCCTTCCATGTTTTTTGACAAGAAGGAATTAATTTGTGGAAGTTTGAATTGGCTATAATTGTGTCTTCTCACTTCGAATTCGTCCTCACAATTGAACCAATAGTCCACCATGGAAGACTTGTGTGAAGAGTATTGACCAAGGCATGTTGAATAGTGACCCCAAGGCTCATATGACCATCTTTGGATGAGATACTTAAGGTTAAGTCTCATCATCTCATGGCTCATAAACTTGGCATTAAACATTGACTTGCACTTGTAAAGACCCATCTGAAAAGGAAAGTTTGCAGTCGGCTTGTGTTTGTTACATAGAAGAGAATGTACCTCATGCAACTATCATAAGAACTCCATGAAGATCACCCTATTCGATGGATACCGAGGTAACATGGCGGGATGACCCAAGTACCCATACACGTGGATGTAGATAGAAGTGGGGAACTGGATGAACCAATCTACCATTTCCTCCTTAGCTACTGGTTAGATATATTAATGTGACTCATGATCAAGGTCTCTCACGGTGTCCATCAAAAACTAATTATTTACTCACTTGAAATATCTTTCTGATTGTGTGAACTCAAGTTGTGAGAAATGCTCGTGAACCTTTTGCACACCCAAAGTTCCCACAGTCTTTTACGTTCTAAATTAGCCTTGGAATGCTATCAAATATATGAGGTATGAACACATGTGGAATTTGTGAGCCTCTAAGTTACTGGTCATTTATTTGTGGAGAATATCACTGATTAGGGTAGGTCAGTCATAATGTTCTTTGTTGCTCATAATTTTAGTGATGACATAATACATCCATGATTGGAATTTGGTTGCCTCTTCTTGACCAATAATTCGGCAAGTTGGCTCTATTATCTTTAAGCCATTTTTTTGCCATCCTCTTTTGAAAATTTTCTTTTGACCCATTGAATGCCTTTTCACGCTCTCTCATAGATGCGACCAATTTTTTTGCACATGGTGGAATGGTGAAGCACCTTTTGATATCCCTAGGCTTGAGGCCACATATCACTCACCCATCTATTGATCAAATTTCTCGTGCAATAGGGTTGTAATGCTTTACACAAGCTATTAAAAATTCTATGCTCTATGTTGAGATGGGAATTGATGTTGCCTCAAGCAATCCAGATTGCTCGATATTCTGAAGTGCTAGGTGTGCCCGATGTAGATCAGTGTCTATCATTTTAAATAATTCATGGAGTAAGACCATTTTGGTCTTGTATTCAACATGGGTGAATTGAATTTTCAAAACTTTGAAGATTGACTGGGCACACGATACTATTCAGACAAATTTTCTGCAACTGCTAAAAATAGCCTTACTGAGAATTACTTTTTGTGAAAATTTTGAGACATGGGTTCTGTTGGGAATAATTTTCTCAATTGACCCAAAATGTCAAAAATTTCAAAAAGTTACTTTTCCTTGTACATGCAAGAACTCCTCGGGGCAAAAGCTTTAGAAGCAGTGAAGCACTATTTTTCCTATAAAATCTGACACATGGATATTGTAAGTGCTTCAGAGCTAAACAAACCTAGTTTGTCTATTTTTCGAAATTATGATTTTTTTCGAAAACACTAAAAATGGGGTAGTGGGGCTACTTTCTCTGGAAGAATCTGGCATGTGGGTTTTGTTGAAACTGTTGTGTTGATCATACCCAAAAGGTCAGATATGTGAATAACTATCATTTAATTGGACATGCAAGAAGATATAAGACAAGAATAGAAGAAATATGAGGGGCAAAAGTTTAAAATTTATAAACTACCTCTTTGAATCTTCAAGAAAATCATGCCTAGAGATGTAAACTTTGATAAACTGTTCCTTTATGCAACTAATTCTTTGAAAACATGAAGAATGCTAAGAAAGCCCTCTATGAGATTTTCAAATTATGTTAGGAGAGAAAAATATCCGTTCTTAAGCTTCAACCTGCAAAGAGAAATAACGAATAATGATGCCTAAGCTTGATAAATAGTGTTTAAGGTGGAAGCAATCAAGTTTAGGTGCCAACACTTGATTGAGGAGTCAATCTGCCTAAACAGGAGTTCATTGGGGAAATTTCCACCAATTTGGGGATATTTTAGACATGAAGAGGCCTTCAAAATATCTCAACTTCAGTCAACTGGGCCTACTTTGACTTTAGGCATCCAAGTTGAGGAGTTGGAGATTTTTTTGTCCTTTTTTTGTGACGAAGTGCCTCTATTTGATCCTTGATTATGGTAGCTCTATCGATCTTGAAGTCTTGCTAACAGATCCATTACAAAGTTGGATCAACTCTGAAGAAGTGTGCTCGAGAGATGCAAAGTTTAAAACTAAATCTGATGCCTCAAATTCTTAGGCACCTTTTCCCAAAAGGGTGCATTTTTCACCAGACTTAGTCAGTTTCTTGGTTGCTTTTTAATTTCTCCATTTTGACCTTCAATGCTTTGATTTGAGATCCCCAATGACTAATACTTCCCATTAACATGTTGAAACATGGAGTAGATAACCTGTTCAATCCTAGAAAGGATGACTCACCTCGTAGGTTCTGAAATTTGATTTAGAGGTCGCAGACGTTTGGGTGCCCCTAGCTTGCAGGGGCACCTTTGACCTTTTGTGTTATAATTTTTACTTTGTAATCTTTCACGAACAACCCCAGTTTTATCTTTGTTGGTAGATGTTTTATTTATCTGTTGGATTTGTTGATGGTGTCATTGTTAAGATTGATCAAGATGGAGAAGGCCTTCCAGAAAGTTACAGAGCTTGAAGACCGCATATGACTATCCAAAAATTTGGGTGCCTATTTCTAGGAAGGTGCATTTTCCTTAACACTTTTTCAATTCTTCATGTCCTTCATCTTTCATTTTCCTACAGCATTGTATGCTTGATCTTTGTTTGTGAATGCTTGATAGGTCCTATGAGCTTGCAACTAGATTGATCGTGAAGCTGAAAGGATGTTGAGTAGATGCTTTGGACAAAGCAGTTGATGAAAACCACAACAGGTGACTCAAAATTATGGGCGCCCCTGGCCAACAAGGGCACTTTTTCCTAGATGTCTACTGATTCATCCTCCATTTCATGTGATTGAACGTTCAATAGTTGTCGTCATTTGATATGTCTCATATATTGATGAACAAGTTCCTTGTAAAGCTAAGTTGACACTGAAGGGATCACCTGGAGATAAGCTTACTCAAAAAATGACATTTGGATAGTCTTATTCTTGGGTGCCCCAGAGATATAGGGGTGCTTTTTCCCATGTTTGACTGCCATTTTTTATGATACTTGCTTTCAACATCTTTTGACTTTGCCTTCATTAGTCGGTTATTGATGAATTAGGTGAACCTGCTTGATGATGTGTTGGAAAGTCAATATAATTATGAAGGAGATGACTGTCTTGGAAAAACTTGATGAATGCCTTTGACCTTTTGAATTCATGGGTGCCCCTAGCCAGTAGGGGCGCTTTTGGCTAGCTTCATCATTTCCTTTAAGATTTTTACCTCTCCGTACTTCGTATATGTTGTGTAGCTTGACTAGTTTGATCACCCTTGTTGATGATGTGAACGTGTTCCTCGTAGTAATTGATTTCACCATGTTGCATGTACGGGTGCTTTAAAAAAATTACCAAGGCATTGGTTGTGTAGCATCAATCTTGTAGCAAGGCATCCATCCTCCAAACTTAGAATATTTTTAGCATTTTTCAACCTTTGAAAATCCCCTTTGTTGAGAAGCATCTTTTTGAACATTTTATTCCATGGATTCTTCCTTGAAGCTTTTGAGGCTTGAATTTTGATACCTGGTACTGGTCATTCTACCATTAATGGCCTCAGAGGTCCTATCTTTTCTCCTAAAAAATGAAAATAGACCCACCAGAGTAAAACAAACTTTTTGGTGATTTTTGACTTGACCAGTATGATCATGAAGTCAATTTATCTTATCAAAATCATTTTCAACTTATTCTAGAAAGGTCCTATTTTTAGGGGTTTTCCTAAAAACAAGGGTATGAAACCCAAATTTTCAAATTTTTAGAAATTTGCAAGTATCCTCCTTGACATAAACCCACAAAAAGCCCATGTTTTGTTTGACCTAAAACAAACTTTTGATAACAATTTTACATGGTTTAGACCATTTTAATCAAAATGCCTTATTGAAGCAAAAATGTATTTTGGGTACAATAGTGGTTTTAGATATTTTATCCCTCCTTAACCAATGGTGGTTGAGTGCACCTTTTGTTGCAAGCTCAAGAATGTTTCGGTTTTGTAAGAAGTTAATGTTCATTAAATATAAAATAAGGATATGGAATAGTCAATTTTTAAAAAATAGGGCTACAAAACCCTAATTTTAGAAATTTTAGAAATTTGAAAGTATCCCCCTTGACATAAACCCACAAAAATCCCATGTTTTGTTTGGCCTAAAACAAACTTTTGACAAAAAAATTACATGATTTAGACCATTTTAATCAAAATTCCTTATTGAAGAAAAAAATATTTTGGGTACAACATTAGGCTCCGTCTGATGACCATGCCAGATACTTACGACATAAGAGAACCAAGAATCTCTAGTTTTCATAGACCAGTATTCTTATCAGTTGGAAATTGGAGTCAAGACTTGTTTCCTAATTCACCTAACAATTGGAGTTCTTTTAAAATTTACCTAAAATAAGACTACCTAAGAAATCACCTAAAACACAACAATACTTTTATGTAACGGGGAAATACATTACTACATAACATTTACATTACAGAATGGGGAAACACATTACAAAAAAGTAAGAAAATTATTTATAGAAATTCACTCCATCCTCAAAGAGATGAAGTGCTTTGGATATTGTCTACTTCATGATAGTAGGAAGAGCCTTCCATCAATGTTGCTTCTGCCTGAAAGGCTTTACTTCTCTTCTGATGAGAATTGCAGGAGATAATCCCTTTGGGATGAAGATTCTTAGGTATTCATATATCCAAGCAAAGGTACTCTGACAAAATTCATAATATGATGCAAATGGGAAATTTGATACCCCTGAGGCATTAGTTTTGTTGTAGTCCATCCTCGGGATGTTGAACTCTTCAAACCAATCAATAGAGTTCTAAACTCGTTTTCTATAATTTCATTGGCTTTTTTTTCTGACCTAAAAATATCCCTTGATCGGCTCATTGATCAGCTCTACATCACCTTTAACACATAGGATTTTGATTTCCATGTCTTTGTCATTTTTGAGGCTTAACAAAAGCTCCTCCCTCTCAGCTTCAGTGAATTATAATTGCATAGATAGGTGCAACTATTCTTTAGGGGAGATGATCATTTCCCCTACTTTTGAACTTATGTTTGAACAACCTCCATCGAATTGTATTGTCAATGACCTCGTATCCTCTATCAGTCTCTTTTCAGAACAAGCAATGTTCTGGTCTTTAGTCTTGGAAAAACTTGATGAATGCCTTTGACCTTTTGAATTCATGGGTTCCCCTAGCCAACATGGGTGCTTTTGGGTGTAGCTTCATCATTTCCTTCAAGATTTTCACCTCTTTGCACTTTGTGTATGTCGTGCACCTTGATTGGTTTGATCACCATTATCGATGATGTGAACGCGTTCACCATAGCAATTTATTTCACCTTGTTGTGTGCATAGGTGCTTTGAAAAATAAACTGGCATTGATTGTGTAGCATCTTTCTTGTAGCAAGGCATCCATCTTCCAGACTTAGAATATTTTTAGCATTTTTTGACTTTTGAAAAATCCCTTCCATCGAGAAGCATCTTTTTGAACATTTTCTACCATGGATTGTTCCTTGAAGCTTTTGATGCTTTGATTTTGATACCTGGTACTAGCCATTCTACCATTAATGACCTCAGAGGTCCTATCTTTTCTCTTGAAAATTAAAATAGACCCACCAGAGTAAAACAAACTTTTTATTGATTTTGACTTGACCAGTGTGATTGTGAAGTCAATTTATCCTATCAAAATCATTTTCAACTAATTCTAGAAAGGTCCTATTTTTAGGGGTTCTCCTAAAAACAAGGGTATGAAACCCAAATTTTCAATTTTTTAGAAATTTCCAAGTATCCTCCTTGACATAAACCCACAAAAAGCCCATGTTTTGTTTGACCTAAAATAGACTTTTGACAACAATTTTGCATGGTTTAGACCATTTTAATCAAAATGCCTTATTGAAGCAAAAATTTATTTTGGGTACAACAGTGGTTTTAGATATTTTATCCCTCCTTAACCAATGGTGGTTGAGTGCACCTTTTGTTGCAGGCTCAAGAATGTTTTGGTTTTGTAAGAAGTTAATTTTCATTAAATATAAAATAAGGATATGGAATAGTCAATTTTTTTAAAATATTTTTGTGCAAAAAGAGTGGGTATATAAATAATTGTATTATCTCACATGGTTTGGATGATTCTTCCTATGACCAGCAGAAGAAACTTCAATTGGAATGGGCAAAAAGAAGATGATATTCAGAATGAAGACATTAATTTTTTCTCAAATATTCTATTAGCTCCTACTTCTCAAACCATAAATTTTGAAAAGGAAAGGGGAGATCTCTTGGAGGCCATTCCAAAATTTATTTATCAAGAGGATAATGAGAAGTTAACGAGTCCATTTACTTTATAGGAGGTGAAAGTTGTAGTTTTTCTATGCTTGCAAACAAGGCCCTAGTTTCGGATGGATTCATAGCTTTGTTCTTTTAGAAATGTTGGGATTTTATTGTAATTTATCTCCTTAGAGCTATGGAGGAATCAAGAAATTACGAAGCAATACTAAAACAATTCAATTTAACACATTTGGCCATAATTTCAAAAGTCAAGGAGCCTAAATCATTTGTTGATTTCAAACTCATATCACTTTGCAATACAATATATAGGATTCACTAAGGTACTTTATTTGAGGCTCCACTCCCTCATTCCAAAAATCATATTAGAGGAACAAGGTGGCTTTGTGCCAAGAAGGGAAACAACAGAGGGTGCACTAATTTCTCATGAACTTTTACACTCCATAAACACTAATAATATGTCATCATTAATTATCAAATTGGACATGATGAAGGTAGATTATAGGGTAGATTGGGCCTTTTTTATTCAAGTATTAAAGAAGTTTGGGTTTGGACATAAGTGGTACAAATGGATTCTTTCCTTTTTCTCATCAATAAATTTTTTGGTGATAATCAATGGATCTTCAGTTGGTTTTTTTGCTTCAACTCAAGGGGTTCGTCAAGGTGACCCATTATCCCCATTCCTATTTATAATTCTAATAGAAGAATTGAGTTAGTTTATTCATAAAGTTTAGTTGTAGGGTTTATGACAAGGGGTCCAAATTCTTTTCACAAACGTTTAAAGGTAACTCATGCACTTTTTGCTAATGACATGGTATTATTTGGTAAGGCTTCTCTCACTGAAGACAAACAAACCAAATATGTCCTAGATAAGTATATAGTTGTATCAAGATAGAAAATAAATGTACAAAAGTCAAAGATATATGCTTTTAATACAAAAGAAACCATTAAAAGGAAGATATTCAAACAATTAGGCTTTCAGTTAGCTGAGTTACCATGCACATATTTAGGAATTCCTTTCTTCGTTGGTTCAAACAACCCAATATATTGGATAAAATTCATTCATAGCATCCAATCCAAAATTTCAACCTGGAAGGAAGATGGCTATCCCTATTAGGGAGAATTTTAATGATAAAATCTATCTTATCAACCATTCCAAACTATTACATGGTAGTTCTAAAGGCACCCAAGTCTATTGTTTTTGAAATAGAAAAACTAATAATGAACTTCATATGGAAAGGAAACATGGATAATAAAGATAAAATCCCATTGATTTCTTTGGAGAAGATTTGTACTGAGAAAACTAAAAGGAGCAAGAATACATAACCTATCTGCAAGAAATATATCTCTAGGAGCTAAATTAGTTTGGAATTTGTATTCTAAACCTCAATCTAAATGGAGTAAAATAATGCAAGAGAAATATTTGGACACCACATCTCCAACAAGAATCTTCACCATATCAAATCCACCAGCAAGGTCAAGCATGCGGAATTTTCTTGTGGCATGTAGAGAAGTAATTACACCTTTCATCACTTGGGAAGTTCATAATGGACATGACTCACTTTTTTGGTTAGACTCATGGAACAATCATCCTCCATTAAATACAATTCAAGAGCTTGAAACTACAAGAGAATATCTATTGAATAATTGGGGCACAAGAGTTAAAGATTACTTCCATAGTGTTGATGCTATTACTGGCAGAATAATCTGGAAAGAGCTATCAGGTACTCCCATTCCAAATTATTAAAAAACTAGGTTGGACGTTATCTTAAGGGATAAGTTTGTTTATAAATTAGATGCCCTTGATAAGCTAATTTGGGTGCCTTCAAAATCTAGAAATTATGCAGTTCCCCAAGGTTATAGGTCAATCATCAACAACAAAGAACGAGTAGAAACCCAAAGAGTTGTATCTTTTTGTTGGAATGTTATGGTTTTTGCCAATAGAAGATTGTTTTGCTTGGTTAGCTTTAAAGAAAAATATACTAACTAGTGATAGCCTCTCACATCTACATATTTTAGATCCTTTTAAGTGTGTCATATAATTATTCTCTTGAGGACGCAAATCACCTCCTAGTTCAATGTCCATTTGCTCAATCTTGTTGGTTGTTTATGTAAAATAAATTGAATTAGTATTCTCCACTACAAAATACCTTGTGGGAATTATTTACAAGTTGGCTTGTAATGTACAAAACATCTCTTTTCGCATGTATCTGGAGGATGGTGCCTGTAATTGTTATATGGAGCATATTGCTTGAAAGAAATTAAATAATATTTAGTAAGGAATCAACAATCAAAGAGCATATTTTCAAAAATATTGAGAAATCAATTTCAAAAGTTACTGATGCATATATTCAAAAATCAAAGTACGTAGGATTGATCTTCTTAAACTGGGATTCACAACTAATGAAGCAATGGGATAAATTGGTGTTACCATTCAATGGTAGTCTTCATCAACCAAACCAAAAAATTGATAGATCAAAGATCTCTTGGATCCCTCCTCCACCGAGATTCCATAAAATAAATTTTGATGGGGCTTCAAAAGATAATCTGGGAAAATCAGGTGCAGGAATTATCATACGAGATAACATGGAATAAATAATATAACAGAAGCTCAAGCCCTTCTAAGCAGTTTGAAAATGGTTAATGAGCTCAAGATTTTAAAAATTCAAAGAGAAAGGAATTCACTACTAATAATAAATGCATGCAAGTAGAGGTAAATACAAAACTGGAAATTGGCTTATATCATGCAACAAGTTTGGCATTTAATGGAAAACTTGGAGGAGTTCAGAATCACCCATACCTACAGAGAGGGAAATCAATTGGCAAATATAGGAAGCGACCAAAAGATGGAATAAGTGGTGTATACAAATGGTGATATAAGCTCACATCAAAAGTTGGAAGATATCATAGGCAGATAAAGTTTCCAAAAGGGGTGCTAATTTTACAAGGAGACGTCCATTCTGGGCAAAGTACTAGTGATAATGCAACTAATTGTAATATTTTTTTGCTCACATGTTTTTGTGTTTTGCAATGGTTCGCATGATTCAAAGAAGTGGCCACCTCATTGTGGCTCTTTCACCAAAGCCTCAAGTTTTAATGATTAATTATTAATTCGATCAAATGAAAGATTTTATTTTTGAATCCCATATCAGAATAGTTCACACAAGTTTGATTTGATAAGGGTTTTAAGGTTCGCCTATTTGTTTTCGAGCATGGAAAAGAAATAATAATAAGGGCTCTTTACAACCAACTATGCATACAACCCTGTAAACCCCTCTTTAAGAAGGTTTCTAACTTTCTTTCTAGCAACGAGGTGGTTGTAACAGATTAAGCTTCATTATGGATGCTTTCCAGCAGTTTATCCAAGGCATGCTCTACATTTTCAGTGGTCTCAAAAAAATATTTCAACATCATCAATCTTGGTTCACCTTAGCTCTTCAAATGGAGAATTATTACCAGAGAAACAGTAGGGATTTTTTCCTAGTTTGAGAGTGGGAGCTTCCATTCTTAGGCAACATCGACAAGCCAGAATTGAACCAGGTTTTCAAGACTAGTTGCCCGAGCATGGTGCAGTGCATAAAGTGTATAATTGGGGAGGAAATCCTCAACCCTCAAGCTAAGAGGTTAATTTTCCCCTCTCAAATCCTATATGTTTTTGTTTCAAATTTAGTGGACCTATTGCAATGCTATACTTTTGTCCAACACATTATAAATGTGGTTGTGCGTGCAAATTTCTTGGAAGATAATGTGTTACTCTCCAGTGTTTAAAACTATGATTTTTGAAGTGGTGAGAGCATACATTTCATTATATGATGCAATAAAGATGTCCTTTGAAATGGGTAACAACAGGCTTTTGTATGGAGCTTTAAAGAGGAATGCTAATGAATTGGGATGTGATATGGTAGCAAGCTCCAAAAGAAAATATCATGCAGTCGCGTTCCTCATAACACATGAATTCCATCCAGTGATTATGGCTGGTGAAAATCCCCACTCTCATAGGGTGGCTACAGTAGGCTTAGATGAACAACAAGATGAAAATTCGGTGGGGATATACCCAATTGAGGAATAAGCATCCATGTTTCAGTTGCCATCTTCCATTTGTTTTTGAAATCTATAGCATGAATATGTTTAGAATGTGAAAACTTATAAATACGTCAGTTTTATCTGAAATGGCTAATCATTTCTTGTTTTATTTTTGACTTGTACTTAGTATAAATTCTATAACATAATGACTTCGATCAGGTTGAGAAATCCCTATAACATATATGTAAATCTTTCAATATTTATATAAATATATTATAGGCATAGGCCTTTTTACCAAAAAAAAAAATTAAATACAACTACCTTTATATCTAGAAGTCATTATATTAAAATTACATATTTAATATATATATATATTATCTTTGCTAATTATGAGCAATTTCTAATAGGGAGTTCTCTAAAGGCATCTTGAATTATTTTGATAGCTTTAATCATCTCATGAAAGCATGTATCCTCAAAGGTTTATAAAATATATAGATGGGTAATCTTTGACTTATAACTATGGCTTAAGATTAAATACGAGTTCTTTTAGATCCATAACTGACATCTTTTTTACCTAATGTGTAAGGTTATTAGCTTCAACTTTAAAATATAAGTTAAGAAGGTTGTTTAAAAACCTATCTATAATATTATAATATTCATCTACCACAAGAAAATTAGCATGTTTGTGAATGTAAGCAATCTATTTCTTGTACACTAGCTTAAAAAAATTGTTATGAGATATATGAATTTATTTCATTAATTAATTTACCAATTAAGTATTTAAGTATTAATGATTAAATTCAAAATTATAGCAATAAGTTTGAGAATACTATTGTGCTCAAGGAAAAACATATCCATATATAATTGGGGGCACAATACCTCAAATAACATAACTCTTATGATAATGAAATTAATTGGTTGGTAGTCAATTAAGATATCTTCAAAAATCACATGCAATAGTTTGAAATTTTTTATAGAGAAAGTAAAAATATTCATCTCCAACTGCACACCTCTATGCAAGTTCAATTAAATCTCAAAGTTTAACTATGTAGACCACAACACAATATATTTTAATCGTGACTTATATTTTTTATAAATTCAACCTCACTTCTTGGGTATATAAAATAGAGAAAAACATGAGGAGAAAATGCTCACTATCATTTGGGAATTCAACTTTGTTTAAATCTCCACAAAATATTTGTTAACTTCTATTAGTAATCACCTCTAAAGAATGAAGCACCCGACCATATCATTTGACACATGGATGTTAATAAATCTAAATCTAAGAATGAAAAAATTTATGACCCTTGTAATACTATCTAGATGTCACATTATATTTTTGAGCCCTCTAGACTATGCTATATTTTACTTTACATTTTGAGTTTGAAACTAAAAACTTAAATTTTCAACAATTAGATTATGATGATAAATCATACATATCAATTTGATAATGTTTTAGTTGATGATTCATATGAAATTGAATTACATTCAGACAAAATTAAAGCTAAACTGTATGTTTTGGTGATAAATATATATATTTCTTGACTAACTACCCCACTAGTTTGATGAGCTACATGTAGGAGATTATGTTTTCCCCTCTCAGATGAGGAGGGAGAATTTATCACCAAAGAGAGAGCAACATATATGGATAGAAACACTAAAGCCACTATCATCCTAAGAACACACAAACTCACATGATTTAATATGATTACAATGATTATGTGTATTCAACGTGAAATGTCTAACTATAGTGCATCAATTGTGTTTGCTTGTATAGTCAACAATCTTACAATGTTGTATTAATTATTTTACCTATATATTATTGTCAATTGCATATGTCTTTATAGAAAGCCTAATGTTAAAAATATCATGATTGTTATCAACAAAAATTATTCTATGTATGTGAAATGTCTTCTCTAAATTTATAATATGTAAATTGAAGTCACAAATATTTTGATACATACATATGTGTGTACATACATATGTATATATTATCGGACTAACTAAGTTGTTGGTTTGATGAGGTGGATGTAGGAGATCGTGTTTTCTCCTCTTAAATGAGGAGGGAGAATATCACTAGAGAGAGCAATAGATCTGAATGGAAACACTAGGGCCACCATCATCCTGAGAACACAAACACTCACATAAATTAATATGATTGTAATGATTATGTGTATTCATCATGAAATTTATAACTATAGTGTATTAGTTGTGTTTGTTTGTATATTTTATTATCTTGTAATGTTGTATTAATTATTTTACCTATAAATTATTATCAGTGGCATATATTTCACTAGAAAGAATAATGTTAAAAAGATCATGATTGCTATCAGAAAATATTATTCTATGTGAAATGTAGGGAAAGGGAATCTTTGAGTTTTCACCTTAAGGTTTGGCACCTTTCCCTAATTTAATTTATATGTTTATGTGTGGGGATGGAATGGATTGGAAATGCAAATATAGAGTGGGGGTTTGAAGGATTTGGACAAGGTATGAGATTGACTTAGAGCCTGATAGGGGAGTCAATTAACCCTTAACCAAATAATGATGAAATGCAATGATCTAATTGTCACAATGATGCAAATTAGTGTTTTGATGTAAATAAAAAAAATCTAAGAAATCACAAAGGAAATCAGAGAACAAAAACAAAAAGGGGAGGACATTGTGCACACGTACAAATTTTAGCCTAATTTTTGTGGATTTTCCTTCGAGGGCACCATTGTCCTAGTGGGTCTTTTTTAGATTTGCTTTTGTAATCCTTTGATGTCAAATTTGCACTTTTCTTTCCCATCTGCAAACTTGTTGGATCACCACCAGATATTTTGTAATTAATTTTTCATGATTTTTAAAGGCCTAGGATTTCGAATGCAATAATGAATAAATTTTCATCAAGCTTCCTTCAATATTCAAAATATCTAAGATCTAAACATTCACAAAGAGATAAAATGTTGTGTCATTTAGGGGATTGCCTTAGTCAAACCCCGTGTAAGTGTTTCCACTTCCAAAATGGCAATGTCAATGATAAATGGATAAATGATAGGAAGGAATGATGAAATCATAAGGTGTTGCAACTCACTATGCTTCAATGGCTTCCTCGAAGGACTGAAGTCATACACATCCCCCAAGTTCTTGGATCTTACTTGCTTGATCTTGCTTAGCCTTCATAAAAAGAATAATAATATGACAACATGAACTCACATACACTTTGACATGATGTTGGGTCTTGAATTACTGCAATAAATCTCTAATGGTTGCTCTTAACTTGTTGAATAGTTCTCTTGATAATTTCTTGATCATTAGTTCTCCTTATTGCTTCTACTTTTTATTTGTTAGATTTGAAATGATGCAATAACTAGGTATTTATATGCTATTATTCTAATTTCTCAAAAATTAAATCCTGAAAAATCGATTTAGACATTTGAATTTCAAATAATAAAATATCCACATTGACATATTTGAATTTGGAGCCAAAATAGGAGGACATAGGTGCCCTAGGCACTAATGTCCCAATCCTATTTTCATAAGTTTAAAGTGTCAAGGAAAAATTATTAAATGTGATCATTTGTTTTATGCTTGCAAATTGTTAGAAAATATTTAAAATAAGTTTTGGAATGCATAATTTAGTAAATTAGGGACCCAATTAGGCTTGATTACTTAAAGGGGAGCAAAAAATAGTGTGAAATTTTCAAGGGTGATAATTTACGATGCTACATTTAGCCCCCACTTTAGTGGGAGTATGAACTTATGCTCAAAATCACACTAAAGTAGAAAATATATGTTAAGAGGGGTCCAATTGGACAAATGTTGAAGAGATAGGATGACTAAGGATCAAGGGAGGTGATCAAGCCCCTAGGATCCAAGATCCCATGGAAAACCAACATAAGCACAAAGGGACACACATGTATGAAATGCAATAAGAAAACATACACAAACATATAATGTCAACATGAAATACAAAAAGAGGATATGGACTAGCAAGTTGTGTTATGCTAGGATCCACATCAAAGGCATTCATGATTCACACAATAACAAAGTATGATATTTGCTAGGTAAGTCATAAACACGAAGGCACACGAGTTAGTGAAGTCTAATATTAACTAGGTGAGCCACCGAGACAATGTAGTAAAATGAGAGAAACATTAGGTCTAGTGAGGATTGCTTTTCACTAGGTGAGTACCCATAACCATACCAAGAGTTTTACTCCCTGATAACTCCAATAAGGTGCCACAAAATGATCAACATGTTATGTCAATGCAACACTAAGCTCAACACCTATGAATAAAGTGAAGAAAAAAATACTAATGTCAATGTCTATGCACCATTGAGGCTAACACCTATGAACAAAATGAAGAAAATAATGCCAATGCATGCCCCCACTTTACGAAAATTGCAAAACACCATGCTATGAGCAATTACTTTAAAGTAGAAAAATGATAAATGTCATGCAACAAAAAAATCATAAGAGCTTATTTGGAAAGCCTTGTTTTGTGAAGAGGGAGGTGGTGGGTTCAGACAAAAACCCTCTAATACAAACATTCAACAAAAATTAAAACTAATGTGCAAAAAACTGCAACAAGATTATAGCTTTTATATTCAAATTCTTCGGAATAGTTTTTCCAAACTTTAGAAATGCATACAAAACCCTCTGAAAACCTGATTACAACAAATAAATCAGTCTCATGGATTGATGTGCAACAATATAAATGAGTCTCAAATTGATATATCATAGGAAATTAATAAACTACATTAAAAACAACTCTTTCCCTTCACATACAAACTCAACCCATAACCTATAGTGGCAATCTTCAACGTGCAATTATTCCTATCTTGTACAATGATCCCAAAACTTTGAATTGTTGTATTCAAAACCTCATACCTACAAAAAAATATCTTCCAAAGTACCTTGGAGAAAAAGCTACGCCTTTCCCCTTCCACTCCCCCTTCTTGCCTACAATAGGGTCAACCCACATAAGTGGTGAACACTTTTGTGGAGGAAGGGAAAAGTCATTTTTTCCCTCTACACAAAGTGAAGGGGTTCGGTCGAACCAAATTGTTCGCTCGAACCCCTTTGAGATGTGAGCGGAAATATTAAAATAAAGGGGTTCGAGCGAACTAGGGTTCGATCGAACCCCCTTAATAAGGATTTTTTTAAAAAAAACCCCATCATTTTCCCGGACCCCATGAATTTTTTTCATTATTTTAATGTAGATAGGTTCGGCCGAACCCCTTAAAGGATGTTCGGCCAAACCCCTTAAAGAGGTTCAGTCGAACACCCTTTTTCCCCTATCTCCTAAATAAAATGATTTTTTTTGTAAAAAATTGTCATTCAAAGCTCAATTTGAAAATGAAAATGCAGAAAAATTCAGAAACACAACTAGATAATGATAGACCTTGGAATGAGCTACCTGTCGAATATAATTTTAATATGATTTGCTTTTATTATGTATTTTATTTTTTAGTTTTATTAAACATAGGTTTTTCACTGAAAAATCAAAATCTTTGGTCTGCACATATGGAAAAATAGTAGATTATCAAAATAAAATTTTAAAAAATATGTTGAGGCTAGGTATTGATGTCCTTGATCCATTTTAAAAAAAAAATGAATTTCAATTCATACAGAAAAAGTTATGTTGTATACAGTCCACCTATGTCTGAATTGCAATTGGTTTGACTTTGAAACTTGATTAAGGAAAAAATATTCAATAAAAAAATATGAAACCAAATGAAAGTGATAGATACCGTAGTTAGAAATCTAAATTCGAAAAAATTAGAATTTTATCCTTCATACAAAAAAAGTTATGTTGTATATGGTGAGCGTCACTTTTTAAAAATGTTGTTTTCTGAAAAAAACCAGTTTTCATGGGAGATGGAAAAAAAAGTGCAATCTGATTCCAAAAATTTTGAAAAAAATATTTTTAGAATCTAGAGACAAAATGTGATGAGACTCTGGTTCGCATCATTTTCAAATTCCTCACGGTTTAGTCGCTACAAGAGCCTGAAAGTGAAGATTTAGTTAAAAATAATAATTGTAGTGTCCAGTTTCCCCAAAAATTGTAAACCACTATTGTGGGATCACCCAATAATGAATCCCCTCTTTATTGTCGCGTCTTCCTTTTTGCCTTTTTCATCCAAAATGTAACTCCCAAGAAATACAACACCTCCAACCTGGAAGAACTATCCAAAATCAAGATATAAAATATAAAATATGCATTTACAGCTCCAAAACACTCCCAAGAAAGATTAGGCCAAGAATAGATCCATTATGGCTTTTCCACTCCACCCAAATAGTGAACCGAATAGAAAAATCTTTTCCAACTCAACCTAGGAACTCAACCTTAAAATTTATATAAAATAAGAGTTTTAAGTGAGTTGACCAAGTTGGTAACTCCAAAATCTCACGCCTAAGAAGGCATATTTGATAATTTTGCCTTGAAAATGCCACAAAAACGATTCCAAATCATCATAAACCTGTAACATAACAACTTGGCCAAATATTTATCAAATATTCTAGGCATTATTATAAAAATATATTCACCTAAAATATTTAAATACCAAACTAAATCAAATATTAAAATTAAATATGTTTTGGTTGATGCAATACTGTTAGTCAACCATGGAAGCTCCTGCATCACTATGCCAATGATATGTTTCCAAATAAAGCTACATCATGATAAGGGGTTGCCCCCAAATGAACTGCAATAGTCAACATAGAATATGAACACATAAGGTATCCATAATACGTCTTTGCTACAATGACATAATAGAGCTTGGAATTGACATCATTCCCCAATACTCGTGGAAAAACAAACACAATGGAGGAATGACACATAAAGAGAAAAGATAAACAAAATTTTGGGTCAACATGGAAGAGACCTAAATGTCTCAACACCTTTCATCATCCCCAAAAGGAAAAATAAAATACAACAATAAAGGACAAAGTTTACGACATATAGAAGAATGAAGATACAAATAGAGGAATGTTACAATAGGTTTGCTTCCTTTGTATCCTTGCACCAACAGAGCAACAACGGTCATCCAAAAAAATCTCGAACATAAATACATGCCAAGCAACACAACATGGGGGATCACATCAAATTCATGTAAACACAAAGAACACATAAAGAAAACATAAAATAGTATCACACATACAAGCCAACCTAAAGCAGATCATTTGCATCCTAATCTTGCTCATCATATAGGGAGGGTAGAAAAATATCTAAAGGGACTATAGGAAGTGTTGTACTAAGAGCATCAATAGGTTCAACACGTGGTGGGTCACTCTCATCAAGAGGATAATCACGGTTTCCCCCATCTAAATTCATTTTCTTTGAAAACAACGCATTAAGCCTATTATGGACTTGTTCATCATTTTTTGCAATTTCATCCTCACTATCCAAATTAATCACAAAGGGAGGTTTTATGAAAATTTCTATTTTATGTTCTTGTTTCACTTCTTGATTTAGTTTCATGTCTTATTTTGGTTAAATTTGTAATTCTTCTTGATTTTTTTTCATAGGTGTTACATTATCATGCCCTATTTTATTCGTCTCTTCCAATTGACGAGCAATAGCACGAAGCCTATGGCTACGATCTTTAGCATTTCAGTTTCTTCTTGCACAATTTTCAATTTGTGATAGGGTAGGAGCGAGTTTTTCGACCATTGGTTTATTTTCTTCCCTTAAGGGAGGAACAAAAGGAACCACTAGGGGTCAGTAAGCCATTATCTTTTTAGGTCTATACACTTGTTTTACCTTTTGAGGCACAAAATAAATCATTTGATTACCTCTTGGAATTTTATACAATATGGGTAGAGGAACTAAAACATATTTACCTTGGCTACTTAGAAGGGTCTTTTCTTGGTGAATGGGTTCATCCGTAACTGGTGGAGGAGGAGGAACAACCATGGCCTTATTATTTTTAGGTGGAATATTGCTAAGGGATAGTTCTATTACGCGCTTTACCTTATAAAAATTATATGACCTAAAAAATAAATCCTCTCGAGCTTTAATAGGTTCCATAGGTTGAGACAAAAATAAATCTAATTAAAAGTTTCTATTGGAGGTCAAAGGATTAAGCTCACTATGATGTTGAAAATGAAGGTAATATTATAGCTTAAAACTTGTAAAACTATGAGACTGTAGATCTAATTAAGTGTTCTTTGTCACAATTCTTTGTGTATGATTAATCTATTTAGATCAATTTTACCAATGTAGAAAGACACAAAAGATTATAGAAGAATGAGACAAGGAGATAGAAGTGACACAAAATATACGTGGAGAAACCCTTTCAGGAAAAAACTCCACTAGAATCAATAGTGCTTGTATTTTTTAACCTTAGAACAAGATTACAATAATATTGTATCAATCCTTGATTGATATGCTTCCTTACCTTCAATAATCCTTCTTCACAACCTGAAATAAACTCTCATGTAACTCTCATACACTTGTTGCAATTAATAGATAATAATATGAGCATGTAAACTTATAAGAGTTGTACAATACAAGAGCATAAAGCTCCTCACAAAAATCTACACCTAGATTGGGCAAGTAGAGTTCCACAATGTAATCTGAAGTCAAACCAAAGTCTTCCTCAATTTAGGCACCCCAAACTAAAATTTGGTCAAAAAGATATCATGCAAAATTCACCTCAAAGTTGGCACCCAAGAATGGGCCCACTTGACTAATCCTTGTAAATATCTTCTCATGCAAAAGGTATTAACTAAAAGATGCCAACTTGGGCGCCCATCAAGGTGGACCCAAGTCAATCTTAGTTAACTGAAACATATCTCTCCACTAATTCATGCAAACATTATGCATGATTATTTATCCCCACTTAACTTAAATTATCCACCTATTATTTTTCACGCAACTAAATTCATTAGTCATGCAACTCAATTCAACTCAAGTCATCTAGCTTTCAACTCAAAATAACTACATGCAACTAAAGATAACTAAACCATAACTAAACTGAATTGAACTAAACCAAAATTAATTGATACTGAACTAATATTGAATTGATAGTGCCACTCCATTCATGTAAATATCAATCCCTAATTTGTAAGATAAAAACATGCATTGTTGAAGTGTTATCGATCCTATAAATAGTTAATTGAAGCAAGGTGGGTTCCACCTTCCATGTGGGTGCCCCATGTGCTCCTATCTTGTAGGACCTCTTCTTGGACATCCCCACATGTTCCTATCATTTAGGAATAATCACAAATGTCAATTTACATGTTCATTTCATTTGAATTTAATATTTTTCTAATCCTAGTGTTGGGGAACACTTTCCAAGGACTTAGAAGATACATGCAATATGTTTAGGATTGCAATTAAATGACATCTTATTCCCAACTTATGATGTATTGTAAATATCTTGTTTTCAAATGGGAACTTTATACACTTGTGAACAATCAATTAGATGACTTTCCTAGAGTGTATCCATGGGTAGCCTAGCTTCACATGAAAAAGGTTTGATGTTGGGATGATGGAGGATGATACGTCTAATTTTTTCAATCCAACTTTAATAGGAAGAGTGATCGAACCTATCGTAGGGTGAGCAAAACCATCATATGAGTTTTCAACCATGCTTTTGATTGTTCATAAGAATCTTGATAAACCTCGTGCACAAATAAGAACTCCTTAATGATCACCTTCTCTACACACATGAGATCAATTAGTATCCTAGTTGTAGGCTTGTCATTAATACGTTCAACAATGTAGAGAGGACCGTCAGTTGCATGTCTAGGTGTGTCACTATGGGTGAAAGCAATATCGGGTAACACAATGGTTTGACCCTTACACGGTTGAACATCTATTAAAGCAACCATCCTATCTAATTTCTTCTCATTGTTATTGTAATCATCATTCATGTCATCACTCATCATCAATCATATCATATTCATCTCATCATTCTTAACATCACAATCTTGCACAAAGTTGGATGAATGGTTTGGCATTAGATTGGTAAAAAATTGCAAGTTTTAGTTAGGTGGGGCAAAAAAATTAATCCCTTGATAATTAACACCGCCCAACTGGATGTGATTAGAATCAATGAGGTCTTGAAATTGATGCTTAAGATGTATGCATTGTTTTGTATCATGTCCACTTGTGTGATGATATTGACAAAGGGAATTTGGATTGTAACTTGGAGGTAGAGGTTTAATCATGTCCACTAGTTTAACGAGAGGCAATCGGGTTAAGTTCTTGTTCAAAATTTGCAGCATGATCAAATAGATGGTGTTAGGTAACAAGGTAAATTATCTATCACATGGTCTAAATTGGTACATGGTTGAATTTATGGCAACAACTTGTGGTTCAATATGGTTGGTTGTTTGAGGTGTATTTAACTTGATAAAAAAATTGTTTTGCTTCTTGAATGGTTGATAGTTGTTTTGAGGTGCGGATTTAGTATGAGTTGATGAAGATGCTTGTTCATACTGACTAACCAAATTCTGGTAATCACAAAGGTTCATACACAAATGTGTGAAAGATGGATATTTCATTAATAAGATTTTATCCCTTGTGTTAGGTTGCAACATTTCAATGAATACTCTTTGAACATCCATATTAGGTAGAGTAATATTGATTTGAGTTTAAATCAATTGATAGCACCCTATAAAGTCAAACACTCTTTCATGTTTTCCTTGTTTGCATCACACTAAATCAATTAATGTAATTTTAGGTCCAATGTTGAATTGGAAATGTTGGAGGAATGTATCAACAAGTTCATTGAAGGAGTGGGTTGATTTATTCAACAATGAACAAAACCATTCTAAGGCCATGTCTTTCAATGACCTAGGAAAGAGTTTAGCTAGGAGTTTATCTTCAAAAATGAAGTCACTACACAAGGATGTATATGCTTATATATGATTACTAGGGCCTCCTTTCCCATTTTACTTGTCAAATCGAGCTATCTCTATGTTTTGGGGCATTGGTGTTTTCAAAATCTCAAGTGATAATGGGCTCATTTTAACATATTGCAATGGTTGTCTATTTTGCTTTTGATTCAAATTTGAGATTTATTATTGGAGTTAGGTTACGTTTTACAAAATTTGGTTGATGATTGAATCATTGGTTGACATGTTTTGGGAATGTAGTGAATATGGTGGAATTGTGTATGTGCTTGGTGGGATCCTATGTTGAAAATTCATGAGAGGGGATGAAACTTGAGATATCACATGTGAAGAGCCAAAACCATAAGGATTTCCAATGGAAAGGCCTAATTTTGGAGTTATACCAATTCTTTGTTGTATTGTTGAAGTGAAAGTTGGATTGTGTATGTGGGATTAGAGGATATAGTTGTAGGGAGGGAGACTTGATTTCCTCCATGACTTTGAGCAAATCTCAAATCTTGAGTGCAACTAGTCATTGTAAGTATATTATTATCAGTTATATGGGCTAGGCTACACAAAACCTCTAATCCTTGATCATCATTAATCAATTTACTCATGTTATCTATTATAGGAATTGTTATACCAGCTAGATATTCAGTACTCACAAAGTCTTGAAGGTTTTCTAAATATTTTTCCAATTGTTTCAATTTGTCTTTGGGAACATGGGAAACCATAGTCTCAACATTTATGAAAAAGGGTGATTGTATGGTTTCCATTGGTATGGTGGCACTAGGGATAAAGTCCAAAATGGGTTGAGTATTGACAATACTTTGCATGAAAGAGTTGGAAGACTTAGGATCCACAATGGATGTAACAACAGCACGAGATGCCCTAAGTCTAGAACTACATCTCACCGAAGTATTATAGGACACCAAGTCGTAAAACTCATACAAGTTTCAAAACACTAAGTATACCCAAGATGAATAGTAAATAGTCAAATAGTCACAAAAAACACTCAAAAACAAAAATCAGAGAGTAGGAACAAACAAAAAACATAGAAATAGATGTTTGACAAAAATCTAAGCCAAAAAAGGCAGGACTATGGTGCCTAGGGCACGTATGTCCTAGGAAATATTTTTCAAAATTAAAAGTTTTATTGTCTATTATATTGTTTAGGGTTTCTGTGTTTATGTGCAAACAGGTCTGACAGTGAATACTTTTTTAGATTTAGCTCAATTTAACGTAATGTAATTAAAAATGCAAGTACATAGCAAGAATGTTGAAAATGCTTGAATGATAAGTGAAAATTGTAAATTTAATTTCCAGATCTAAGATGCAAAAATTAACTAAGTCTAATATGCTAAATCTGAAATATGAATATGCTTTTTGAAAGAAAATAATGCAACTTTTCAGTTTTTAGCAATATGCAAAATACCTTTAAATGTATCCAAATGACACTTTTTATTTTGTTTTCAGATTCTAAATGACCCAATACAAATTTATGAATACAATTTGAATGTAGATCTAAGCTAAAATGACTAAAATAAACCCTATTACAACCTATGATGCCATATGATATGCAATTTTTAAATTTGTATGCCTTTTATGATTCAAGAATTATACCCTAAATGAGAAATGCAAATCAATACAAAGTAAAAACTAGATCTAGGGTGAATTTTCAAAAAGTATATAATATTAACAGGTCAGGTTCACCAAAATGGAATGTAGGGAAAGGGAACATTTGATTATTCACCTTAGGGTTTGACACCTTTTCCTAATTTTATTTATATGTTTGTATGTGGGGATAAAATGGATTGGAAATGCAAAGATGGAGTGGGGGTTTGAAGGATTTGGACAAAGTATGAGATTGACTTACGACTTGATAGGTGAGTTAACCAACTCTTAACCAATTTTAAAAATGACCTAATGATGAAATGTGATGATCTAATTATTGTAATGATGCAAATTAATGTTTTGATGCAAATACAAAAAATCTGAGAAATCATAAAGGAAATCAAATAGCAGAAACAAAAAAGGGGAGGATATTGTGCAACTATGAAACAAATTTGAGCCTAATTTTTTAGGATGTTTCCTCTGAGGGTGCCATTGTCCTAGTAGGTCTTTTTAAGATCCATTTTCACAGTCCTCTGATGTTGAATTTGTACTTTTTTTTCTCATATGCAAACTTTTCGGATCACCATTGAATATTTTTGTAATTGAGTTTTTGTGAGTTGTCAAGGTCTAGGGTTTTGAATGCAACGATGAATAAATTTTCTTCAAGATTCCTTCAATATTCAAAATATATGAGATCTACACATTTATAAAGAGAGGAAATGTTATGCCATTTATAGGCTTGCCTCAGTCAAACTCTGTGTAAGTGTTTCCACTTCCATAATTGCAATGTCAATGATAAATGGATAAATGATAGGAAGGAATGATGAAATCTCAAAGTGTTGCAACTCACCACCCTTCAATGACTTCCTTGAAGGACTGGAGTCATACACATCACCCCAAAGTCTTGGATCTTTCTTTCTTGATCTTGCTTCAATGCTTGAATTACTTTAGAGACCTACAACAAGGGTTAGCCTTCACAAAACAATGATAAAATGACAACATGAAATCACATACACTTTGACATGATGTCAGATCTTGAATTGTTGCAATAAATATCTAATCGCTACTCTTGACTTGCTAGATAATGTTCTTGATAATCGATTGATCATAAGTTCTCCTTTATGCTTCTAGATCTTCTTGTTAGATTTAAAATGATATAATAACTAGGTATTTATATGCTATTATTCTAATTTCCTAAAAATTAAATCTTGAGAGCTGACTTTTGATATTTGAATTTCAAATAATAAAATGTTGACACCAACATATTTGAATTTCAAATAATAAAATGTTGACACCAACATATTTGAATTTGGAGCCAAAATAGAGGGACATAGGCGGTAGTGTCCCAACCCTATTTTTGAAAGTTTAAAGTGCGGGGGACAAATAATTGAATAAGAGCATTTTTTTATGCTTGCAAATTGTCAAAAATTATTTAAAATAAGTCATGAAATTCATAATTTACGAAATTAGGGACCCAACTAGGCTCAATTACTTAAAAGGGAGCAAAACATAGTGTTAAATTGTCAAGGGTGACAATTTACGATGCTACACTATGTATGTCAAATGCCTTCTCTGAATTGATTATATGTAAATTTAAATCACAAATATTATGATTCAAATTTATATATGCATATATACATTGATAATGATATATATGTGGGTGTGTGCATCAAGATGGGGGGCCATTAAGTGACCACCCTACTTTTTGGCCCCCATGAGTGCATTATAATATTCTTATGTTATGGATATGAGTGACCAAGCCTTACCATAAAAAAATTGATGTTTCATTCTCATTTTTCTATGAAACCCATAGACTATGCATCCTTCCAAGCACACTCACATGACAACAGACCTCATTTTTCATCCAAATATTTTTGAAATCATTGTCAATATACTGTAAAGATGTCAGGGACATAAAATAAGTAAGTATTTTTTTTTAAAATAGTGTCAAATTTAGATTAAATAGGTAGATTAAATTAGTTTTTAATTGAAATTTGTATAATTTTCAAGAGTTGATAATTCACCCTCAAATGTTCAAAATTTTAATACATCTCTTCATGAAAACCCTCCTAAATAACAACTACAAAAAACACCTCCTACAATTCCATGTCAACCTCTAGGAACATAACAAAATGTATTAGGGTAGATAGAAAACAATAGAAAATAACTTGAGGAGTTAATTGCAAGGTTGAAAGATCCTATAGGAACAAACTTAAGCATAGGACCACCCTTGCTAAATCACTACAATCCATTATCTCTCATGTAGAATCAATGAGTGGGAAAATAAATAGCTGGACTAACAAGAGGAAAAAACAAAAATAATTGTACACAAACAAGCTATCATATGAAAAATTTAAATAAAAATAATTGAAATTTGACTTGTGTGCACTCGTCACTAACCCACAAACTAATCAAACCTTACCAAATTCATGCAAGAGGTTCCATATCCATTGGTGCCACCACTAAGGGATAAAGAATATTTTTTGGGATAGGTGGTGGATGGTTTTTACCATCCTCCATACAATAACTATGAGTTACCACAATAATTTTTGAGGAAACTCT
Source organism: Sequoiadendron giganteum (assembly GCA_007115665.2). Taxonomy (NCBI): domain Eukaryota; kingdom Viridiplantae; phylum Streptophyta; class Pinopsida; order Cupressales; family Cupressaceae; genus Sequoiadendron; species Sequoiadendron giganteum. The sequence continues at coordinate 7,343,342 of CM021100.1, read as the reverse complement.
ATTATGAGTTTGTCTTCAATCAGAACCCAAATTAATTTTACATGTGGGAGTTTCAAGGTAGAGGTGGGGGATCTGCACAAGACAAAGTGAAGACACAATGTGACCAAAACTAGGCACCGAGACCATTAGTTAGACCAAATTTAGAGCATGTGACTATCCCTTATGTTGTGAAGGAGGGTTTTGAGGTAGAGACCTTAGAATCTTGATTAACTCACTCACTTAAACCCTTATAAATCATAATAGAACTCTAGTACAAGGTAATGTGGGCAAGTATTCTAGGTATCTAATTCCACCTTATGTATGTTAGTCTTATGGGTCTCTCCATGTTTATGATCTTGAGGATAGTCAAGATGCATGTTTCCAAGATATATTTGCAGTGGATTAAATGGTCATGATAGAAGCTCTGTTGAGTGAAACATTTGACTTTGATAGTTGGGTAAATTTCAATTAGTTCATTTAATTCAATTTATTAAATTTTATGTTGAAATATAAGATTAACTAAATTAGTAGAGTGATTATAATAAAATTATAGGGTCACAATGTTCACCCTACTTGCAACATTCCTCCACCTCTCTATTGCATGATGGTGTCAAGAACAAAAGTATGTAACTAGTAAAAAATTATAAATATTACATGTATATAGTTAAACTTTATATGAATCCTATTCTTATAACTCACTTTGGCTATTGAATAGATTAATGTTGGACCTTCAACATCAACACCTAGTAGTCAAGGTGCTCATCAAACTTTCACTAAAGTAACTTTGTTTATTTTTATTTATTAATGGTGCTATAAAATAATGTTATGAGTTTTGATAATTGAAATTGTTTCATTTTCAGATGATGCAAATAGATACTCCTCCTAATATTCATACCACAATGGAGCGTGGTGTTGCTACAACAGTAGCAATTTTGACGCCTTTGATAGAGGTATGAGGTAGATTAGTAAAATTCACATTATATTTGTTGTTTTATTTATCTATTATTGAAAAATCAAATGATATTCATTTGTATTTTAATTGTTACCTTGATGGTTACCATAGGGCTTCACAACTTCTAAAAGTGATTAACATAGTAATAACTTGTATGTGGTAAGTAATTATTTTGTTATATGTCATTATATAACTCAATTTCTATACTACTTATTGTATTAGGTGGAGCTCCAAGAAATTTTAGACAGGAGGATGAGCGAATGAGTTCGAAAGAGACCACCATCATATCATCTCCATCCACTTAACAGTCAAAGGAAACTCGTGATCTATTTCCTTCCCCTAGAGGGAAATGACTACACTAGGGTTCTTTTTGTATGCCTATATGATATTTTTAAACATATATTTTGTATTACAAATATGTGAAATTTATGTCCATATGGCTTTGTTGTAAGACCATATGGCTTTCTCGTATATATTATAGTTTTATTGATATATAATTTTGTGTGCCTATATGGTTTTTTGGTTAATACAAATATTTTTACCAATGTTATCCAAATTTTTCATGCCCCATCCACGAAAGGCCAAAAATCACTACCTTTATAAGATCCCAAGGAGTAAGTGAAGAAGACTAAATATCATGCCTCTTTGTGAGAAACAAACAAAATTAAGGAAAAGACATATAAGACAGAACACATAAGACAAAATAGGAATAAATATAAAAGATGCAACCAACTACCAAACAATGATTAATGTGTGGATGGGAGTAAGCGATTATCAAAAAGCGGTGATTAATATGTATAAGGAAACGCCTAGAAAATAGGAAATGAAAGACTTTATAATGTGTCGACCTTACATTAACAAAGGCAATGATCAAGTTATGATTTAACAAAGGCAATAATAAAAGAATATAAAAGGTAGTGCTCCACTAAATGAAAAGGTGCCTAAATAAAATGGGACACCTCTCTACATATGGTCGTCTCTCTTGGAGATTTAAACAAGGTATAAAAGGAACATAAAGTGGGATAGAGAGGACATCGTGGAATGAAACCAATAAAATTTGATATCGAAGGAATCAGAAATAAATATTTGCACTAAAAAAAGTAGCACCCATTGTTGTAATAAGTGATTGGTATGTAATTAAATGTATATGTATTTAAAATATAAACTTGATAGGCATTTGAATTTATATATCCTTAATTTCATAATAACTAATATAAGAGATAGGATGTGTCTAAATCGGTACATGAGGTAGATATTGCATTTATTCATATTATATAATTTACATTTTTTCTTTAAGCAATCATGTGTAAGGATGGAAAGGAGGCGTATTAAAAGGTGACTTAGGGATTGTCTTGGTGGATGTGTAGCACCCCTTTGATTTCTTTATGTTTTTAGACAGTGCTTTTATTTTGATAGACTATGATACTATGATGTTATTTGATCACTGACATTATAGCGATGATGGTTTTTATATTGAGATGTGATGGTACACTATATTGATGATTATGGATTATGAAATACTCTTTGGTTAGCATGGTTGATTATGTGTGTTGATATTGATATATTTTCATCTGTAGTTATTTGATGTTTTAGTTTCATCGGTTTTGATGTGACACTGTATTAGTGAAGGGAACATGATTGCATCACTCGCTTGTGAGTGCCCTACGATTCCGTGATTTTCTTTTCACGGTGTGATTTTTCATGATCTATATACATGTACGACATATGTTTTGATTGCAGTATTGCAAGTACACGACATCGACTCCACCTGGATTTACAGGTTTGAGTGTGTCCATTGTCCAACAAAATAGTTGATTGGGAGGTAGTAACATGATTTCCTTGTCAAACCATAACCCTAGTCATGGTGTGTCATTACTCCTTGTTTTGGTAATTCTTTGTTGTCATGTTGTCCCCGTTTGCCTTGTCGTTTAATTATTTTGCAAGGTTTGCTCTGTGGTAAATTGATGTTAATTAATGTTTATAATGTTTTAAAGTGATTATTTATTTAATCATGATTAATATTGTTAGAACCTTTAAATTTGATTCAATTAATTAGATTTAATTTATTTTATAGAGTGATTAAAATTATTAGATTAAATTTGATATCAAAATTTTTAGATTATAAAAGTTTTATTTAATTAATTATTTAAATTAATTAAATAAAGTTGTGAATTTAAATGAATAGATAATTAAAATTAATATTTGATTTTAACTATTAAATAAACAAATATCTTATTAAATATCAAAGAGGAAATATCTTGGGGTTTGATTTGGAAAGATATATTAGGATTGTGACATGAGTTAGAAATTAATAATCTGGTGTTGGGAAATAATTCACGGAGAGAATAATTGCATAAATTGAAAGAAGGTAGAAGTTTATTTCACGGGAATGAAAAGGATATTTTGGGTTGTTGAAAATTGGAATAAGTTCTCGGGATATTGGCTTTGGTTTTATTTTTTTAACTTTTTGGAAAAGAGGATTATTTTGGAAGAGTCTTTGATAATTTTGGAATTTGAAGGCGAGGCTCTACTTCAAACTTCAATTCTTCAAGCATCTGAAACAGGTTCTTTATTGTTTTATTTAAAGTCAAGTTGAAAAAGGTTATTAGAATTAGCTGTTGTCTGGGAAAAGATTGTCTGTACAAAGAATATTTACTTTGTTTTTAAAGCTTCAATATGTTTTGAAAATTGGAAAGATTGTCGTGAAAGCTTTAGATCCTCAGATTAAATTCTTACATTCTTTTGAAAAGATGAATTGTTTTAAAACAATAGAATACCCAGAATGATTATATAGAAAATTTGGAAAACCTCTCTAGGAATATATTTCAATCTTCTTGTTAAAATTTGTAGAAAACCTCTGATTATATTGGAAAATATCTTCCTATAAAAGATTATTGTTTTTCTTTTCCAATTAGATTGATTTGGAATGGGAAATTGAAAACCTCCGGTAGATTTGTAAATATCCTCCTGTAGAAAATTTTGTGAAAAATTGCTCTTCTAGAGCAATCATTTTGATATATACATGTATATACATATATATTTTATTGTATAAAGTTCCTGTCAAAATTTATATTGAAAAATTCCAGACTGAAATCCGTATGTGATTTTTGAAATATAAAAATCGAAGGTTAAAAGTTTAAAAGTTTATATATAATTTCAAAGGGGTCGGGGGCTACCCCACAGCCACCCCCATACGGGAGCATTGTTGTGGAGGCAGCGCCCAACACTGCCTTCATAGGTCACGCCCCCAAATGGGGTTCAATTGTGTGTTAGCACAATCGGGGTTAATAATGGTTGCCCCAAAACATTCATCCGCTCCTTCTCTTAATCGATTTTTTTACATGGGTTTAAATTTATAAAATATAATTATATTTATATATATACATATATATGTATTTATATATGTATATATTTATATTTAATAATTGTTTTTGGAAATTGTAATTAATTTTTAAATATTTAAATAATATATATTTGTCTATATATGATTATATATAATTACATATATAATTATGTGTGTATTCAATATATATATATATTTAAATGAATTTTATAATGGGTGCATGTAATTGCATGAATTATATGTTTTTTAAAATGAAATGATTTAAAAGAGGGAAATTATATTCTTATAGATGTAAATTGGGAAATCGAAATAAATAATTAGATTTAATTTCTTTATTGACTATAAATGAAATTGTATTGAGCTACAATTATTTTAAGCAAAGTATTTTTTTTTTCTTGGAATGGAAATTAGATTAAGGAAATTGTAATGATAGTTTATTACTTGCCTGAATTGCTTATTTAATTATGATGTCTTTTGTTCACGTAAGTTGGGAAATTTGTTAGTTGTGAATGTATAAGCCTCCCAGATGTCGTATTATGTGGGGGTTGTGATATTTTGTTCAGCCCTTTATTTTCCTTGGGTAGTGGACCTGGTTGTGATGCAGTTTAAACACCCGATTACTATGAACAAATGTGTTTCCTTATGCATTATGGTTGGAATTTTATATCTGTTTTGTGTGCACTTTGTTTACCTTGGTTTATAGATTAGATCCTCGTGTTATCAGTAGGGGAGTGGCTCTCACTAGGGGTCGACGCACAAAGTGGTGCTAGGATAACTCATGTGAGAGTTAGATAATTTAGTGGAAATTAAATAAAAATATTAGGGGAAAGGGTAGATTTAAAACACACAACTTGTTAAATGTGCTTCGCTCATTGGCTCAAGGGCTCATTTAGACTTGAGATGAGATGAGAAGGCCTAGAATGGAAAGGTTAGTATCTTGTCCCTTTGAAACATATTTGACTCCGCATCGGTTTGCATGTGGGGTCGACGATCATGAGAGGCTATCAGGGTAACCAAAGATGGGGGTCAAGGCCTAGGAAGATCTGCCAAGGTAAACCATGCTACTTTGTGATGATACTCCTCCTATGATAACAATTTGTATTGTTTAGTTGATGTACTTGATTCTTTTACTCTGGGAGTAATGTAACCTTCATGTTATGTATTGTACTTGTATATTTTAGTCTTGTGATTACCTATGTTTTGAGGTTGTTGGTTATACCTAGGAAGCCATTTTACTATCTCCTAGCACAAGGGGTGGGCCTTCGGGTACCACTTGGTTGGGTGGAACGTGCACCTTACACCGTTGGGTTTCCACTTCATGTTCATGATGGTGAGATATTCCAGATTGGAGAGCTCACATGTTATAGTTGCTTTGTACCATCTCTTGTGTTTTATTGGATTAGTTGGATGTTAATGTTTATGTACTACTCATTTGTATTCGAGGATAATCCTTGTATCATTGTAATTGTGATATTGTTTGTATGATCTACCTCATTTTAGAAATGAGCCTTGTAACTACTATATTGAATAATTACAATCTTTGAATTGTTTTATTATGTACTTTGAAATCTTGTGAAATGAGTTTAATGTTATTAGATCTATGTTCTTTATTTCATGAGTATAATTTATATGTTATGGATTAGTGTACTTTTGTATGTTATGGGTTTCAAATGTAAGCGTTGTTGCGTACCTTAGAGGATGTATGTGTTAAGTGTAGTTCACTTTACTTATTGTTAATTTCACTTTAAAAATTGTTAATTGCACTTTAAAAAAAATTGTTACACTTTTGTAGTTATTGTGTCATCCTCTAGGGTTGTGTGGTGAGGCGTTACAGGATGTTCCTAAGATGGAAAGGAATTGTCTTGGTTGGATGTTCCTTTTTTGGTGCCCTACCATGCATTCCTCACCCATCCCTACCATGATTGGTTATTGGAAAGGAGTCTATAGATTAGATTCAAGTTCAAGTTGTTATTTCATAAATGTTAATAGTTCATTTATTCTTAAATTCAATATCTATTATATGTTTTTATATGAAATATTATTTGTTAAACAATTTTATGTTGTGTAATGGTCTCTTAAGGCTAATTCAGGCATATTCCAAGTAGGGGACATTACAATTGGTAGCAGAGCCTTAATCCTGCCAACCTGCGTGACAAATCGACTCTAATCGCTATTCAATTAGGATTAACTATTAAGCCCTCTTGTTAAGTAGGCCAATAGTGAATTTCTATATGTGTTCCTTTCACATGTATACTTCATGTATTATATGTATACTCTGTGTATTACATATATTTATGTGTATGTGTATACTTCATGTATTACGTGTATTTATGTGTATACTTTGTGTATTACTTGTATTTATGTATATGTATACTTTGTGTATTACGTATATTTATTATATTATTCATGTATTGTATGTGTATATATGTGTTTGTATACTTCATATATTTATGTGTATGCTTTGTGTCTTACGTGTATTTATGTGTATACTTTTTGTATTATGTGTATTTATGTGTATCCTTTGTGTATTATGTGTATTTATGTGAATGTTTCATGTCTTACTTATATCCATGTGTTTGCTTCATGTCTAATGTGTCTTCAACAAGTTTACTCCATGTGTGTTTATGATTACTTTATAATAAAATTCGTTATCTGTCAAATGCTTCTTGGGTTGAGAAGCACTAACAAATTAACTTATTTAAAATCAAATTATTATTAGTCTCCAAATGCAATAATAAGGAGTTGTAACTATTGAAGTGAAAAGGTGTGACTTCCTAAAAATTGAGATATAAAAGGGAAAGCATTTTCATTTGAGAAAGACATCCATAACATCATTGAATAATTCAATTAAGAAGAGAACCTTAAGTGATTTTTCAAGTGAATTAAATTAGGCTCTCAAGAATAGTGATGATATGAGAAAGGATGTGACTTCTAATGTGAAAGGTTGTGACCCTTCAAATGTGAAATGTTGTGACCTTTAAATATGAAAGTTGCGACTCTTCAAATGAGAAAAGTTGTGACCCTTTAAATGTGAAAGACTATAACCCCCTCAATAATGAGATATAAAAGGGGAATCACTTCCTTGTGAAAAATCATCAGTAGGAAAGAAACCTATCAATCAACTTGGAAGTTAAGTATAATTCTCAAAGGAATCCATGAAGGGTGGTGATTCATTAACTATTAAGGTGGGTGACTCCCTCAAATGGATATAATGATAAATCAATTCATTGACATTTAATAAGCAATCATCACTCACCTATCCTTCGAGAAATCAAGCAATCAAAATATCCAAAAAGTTTACCAAGAAATTAAAAATCATAACAACTCAATATAGTTAAGGATAAAATCTAACGATATAACTTAACTTTCAATTCTCAAATAGAATTTCACATTTCCATCACTAGTTGTCATGAAAACTTAAGTATAGCTAAAGATAAAAAAGATGGATTAAGATTATCTTACTTTCAAATTTCGAGATAAGTATACTAAGATATCATCTCGACCTAGGGTGGTCAATCTCTTAAAAGCTAAAAAATAATATTAATATTCGAAAACAATCCACAATGATTTACCCATAATACCCCATTTGAAACCATAGAGTGAATTATTATGAGCATGCCTATTGGGAATTAGAAATAGTAATAAAAACCTAAATTCAACCAAACTCTAATCTACCAAAACAAAATTTTGACAGAATGTAATAAAGACAACTCAATTCTTTAGGAACCTACAAGTAAAAAAAATTGACTCTTAGAGAGACCTAGGAGAAATTTTGAAAAGAACCATGGACACTATAGATTGAGGTTTGTGTTTTGATAATTATTGGATAATTCATCAAGCTTCATTGAGGTAGGAACATATTTTTTCTATTCATTTTGGACAAGTTAATAGTGCTCAATAAAATCCATAACATGTACGATTATCCCACACTCATAGAAATAATGGTAATACATGGATCAACCTTATAACCTACAAAATTGATCTAGCAAACTTATCTTATGAACCAAACTCACTTTTATATTAGATAATTTCTTCCATGAGTCTTCTCTTAAGTTCTTTTCTTGATCAAAGTAACTCCACATTCATAAAGATCAAGGACATCAATATTATGCATGTAGGTACCTTAGATAAATTTGATACAAATTAAGTTACGAAAAAATTGTTGCATAAGCCTATGCTAAGTTACATTATGGGCCCATAGCCCACAAATCCTATGATAATTCTCACCTATCAAACCTTGGGATAAATTGATAATATTTAAATAAATCAGGTACTTTCCCAAAATATGAAAATAAGTTTAGTACCAAACATGGAGATATGTTAAAGAGGAGTGATAACCTCCAATTGAATTAGAAGATGGAACAAGAATTGGATATTAGGTTAAACCTATAAATTTAAGTCCTCTTATTGCTTGCTAGCAATGCTAAACTATTGTACATCTTTTATTTTATTGACTTGATCAATCCCATAAATTTATACTTAAGTATTAATTACCTATGGGTATGAAAAATGTTTAACTAGGTTAAGTGTTACAAAAACCCTATAAGCTTCTCATTAGAAAAAAACTTGCCTCAAAATTTGTTTGAATATTTACATAAAATGAAACACACTTTATTTAAGGGAAGTTGTCATTCAAACATCTAGGTCCTTTACACAAATTCAAAAGTGATTTTTCATAAAGGAGTGGGATCTTTATATTCACAACATTGCCTCAATCCATCATGATTTTAGATTTCAACAAGGGGTGATGAAGATTTTTTATCATTTCCTAGGATCATTGGGGTGATGAAATGAGAGAAAATTTGTCTTAAGTAACAAGTCTTTCCAATTTCCAACTCTTGGTTTTTTTGTTACGATTTATTGGTAAATAGTAAGAAGACTATTGGACAATAAATTATCCTCATATGTTAGAGGATGGTATTAACCTTATTGGTAGTCAAGTTGAGGCAATTATACTAGAAACTACTACTCAAAGACATAATTATAGTGTAGAGTCAAACATAACCAAGATATTTTCCCACTAGGAAGGAACCAAAATCTTTGACCATACAAATTTGAAATTGCTTGAGGATAAACAATCTTGAGAAGGGAAAACTGTCATGCCACACCCATGAAAGGCTAGAAATCATAGCCTTTATAACATTGCAAACAATAATTAAATAAGACTAACTATCATGCCCCATCGTGAGAAACAAAAAAAATTAAGGAAAAGGCATACAAGAAAAAATGCATAAGCCAAAATCAAAATAAATACAAAAGATGCAACAAACTACCAAATGACAATTAGTGTATAGAGGGGATGTGAAATAGGACCTTTCCTAGCATAAAACCACCCACCTAACGTGTTGATTCTTTTAGTTTGGCCCCACAATGCACAACACAAAAATTATGCTACCTTGCAACTTTTTATTCCATGTATTTGGCAGTTTTTGGCACTTAGGGCTTTTAAGAGAAAGAATCAACATAGTTTAGGTTGGAATGATTGGAAAATATAGGGTGAAAAAATATGACCTTTCCTAGCATAAACTTGCCCACCTAGACATTTTAGTGCTTTCCATTTGGCCCCACAACGTACAAAACAAAAATTATGCTACCTTGCAACTTTTTGTTCAATGCATTTAACACTTTTTACAATGTCTAAAAACTTGTCACCACAATAAAATTGACTGGAGTTTTAAAAAATTGAGAGGTTATTATTGTTGGGTGAAAATAATGTAATCAAATTTTTAGTAGATTACGCTATCTCGATTTCAGCCACAACTATGTGAGATATAATCTCTCATCTCAAAAAGGGGAGGCACCCTTCTTATTGCTAACAAAATCTATAGTAAAACTAATGAAGTAGTTACAAAATGTACACTACACTTACGAAATGGGGGGGTGTGTTACATTCATACTTCTTCTTTTTTTCAGAGAATATGTTTACAATGCTTCACGATTTGAAAGTTCTAGATCTAATAACTGAAATGTGACAAAAAGAAGTAATGCCAATATCTCTATCTTGTCAAAGCAAAGCGTAGAGATACCAAATGTGATTTATGATAACAAAGTAAAAGAAAAGGGAAAGCTTAAGAAGGCACAAATTCATTTTGTAGCCTTTTCAATGTTGGATCTGTAAAATTAATTGTTTGTCGCGTTAGAAGCACAAAGTCTTCTTAGATGCAACAATTCCTCAAACCGCATGAACGATTACAAGCAGAAAGTCTTGTAGATCCTTCAACCAAAACATCCACACATAAAATTAAATTCAAATACAGAATGTAACACAAATTCTACATAGATTACTTGAAGACCTTCAAATCTCATATACTAATCACCACCAATATAATCAAATCACAAGATTATTGATTCCAACACAAAGTCTGGTATGCAATCTTCTTCTTTATTGATTAGATTTAGATTCACAAAATTGAACACAAAGTTTCAATGCTTGTTTCAAAGAGGCAACACTTCGTTGCAAAATATCAAAAGGTCCATATTACAATAGAAATCCCTCTTATTTATAGAAAAGAGGGAAGAGCTAATCTAGGAAATTAGTTGAGTAAAAATAGGAAACCCTAACTTTGACTAAGTCAAAGTGTAATTTATCTCTGTGGAATTACATCTCATATTTTCATTGTAATTACACTTTACAAAAAGATATTTAAGATGTCAAAAACTATTTACAAGATGCATAAAGGGAAGCATCAAAATGTTCAACACTGGGAGATCAGGAATCTTCATGGTTCCTTGCTTGGGCATGAAAGTCTTCATACTTCTTCCTGGTCTCCTGCATGAATTTATCATCTGGACCAACAGTGTAATCTTGATATTATCAAGTTGCAGTCATATATTGCAAATGACTTGTATTTAGGCTTTTGGAAAAATTGGCATCCTCAACTTGCAGCATGACGACTTCTTTGTAGATCTGGGATAGTTCACTGGATCAGAAAATGTCACCTTCAAGATCACATGATGAAATTTGGAAAGAAACTGCAAGGGTGGTGAATCAACAGACGTTAGCAAAAAAAGAAACATTGGGAAGTGTGAAGCGAGCAAACGATGTTGAGAAAGCGTGAACAGAGCAACTAGGCACGAAAAATGATGCGAGAGTGAAGAAATAGGGTTCGAAGTGAAAATAGAGTTGTTTGGAAGTGTTTAAGGCAAAAACTGCCAAAAGTGTAATGGTGTTGAAAATCAGCGCCCTTGCACTTAGGAGAATGCTCTTATGTGTAATGGCGCCAATTTGCACTGTATGTGTAAGTTTGGAAAAAAATATGTCAGGGCACTAATCAGTACCCTGGCCCTTGGGCTCAACATTTAGTGAAAAACTAGGAAAAGTGCACCTGAGTCAAAAATCACTGCCTTGGTCATTTTTTACTAAGTTTGGAAAAACTGCACAAGCGTTAAAAATCAAAGCTTGTGCACCAGTTCGAAAAACTGGGAAAAGTGCAATGGCGCTAAAAATTAGTGCCCTTGCACTTTCAACACTTAAGAGAGTTTTCTGAAAATGTTAGAGCACTTTTTTACAAAGCTTTTACACTTTTCCCAATTTTGACTAAGTATAGGGAAAAAGTGCACAAGCGCTAAAAATTAGAGCTCTTGCACTTTGGAGCTAAAAGAAATAAGTCAAGAATGAAATGGAGTGAACCAAAATAAAATTTAAGTGATTTAGGAGTGTTAAAAACTAACTCAAGTCACCCACTTAATTGAGGCACAAAAAGTGGCACTTTCAGTGAAAAGTGCAAACGAACTCAAAAAAGGCGCTTTAGTTAAAAATTGAATAAGCCATGAAGTTAAGTGCAATGGCACACAAAATCAATGCATTTGCACCAAATTCCACAATCACTTAAATGCAAGGCACCCTTCCACTTTTCATACTTAGAAAAAATTTAACAAGTGCAGGAGTGCTCTTTTTTGGAGCTTTTGCACTTTTTCTAGTTTCATGAATTATGATCAATGAATGTTCGTGTGAGCACTCATTTCGAAGGCCTTTGTGAGGCGAACATAGGGGGATGCTCAAATTGGATATCTGAGACTTTGGAACACATTTTGAGGTAGATCAAAAATTGTCTCGTTTTGGATGCTTAAACATCATGAATCTAGGAAACAGACAAGTTTCATAGGGGGGGTATCTCTAGAAAGAGCGTTGCTAGTTTCCCTAATAAAAATTATGGAGGGACCCTATGTGACCCTATAAATTTAGACAAAATATTTGTATGTGCCATGATTTCTAAGAAACAAACTGTCAAAGTTTGACACTTTTTGGCACTTAGGGCTCTTAAGAGAAAGCATCGACACAATGTAGTCTAGAGCAATTGAAAAAATTAGGGTGCAACATAGGACCTTACCTATCATAAAATTTCCCAACAGGACATTTTAATTCTATCACCTTTTCCCCATGATGCACATAACAAAATTTATGCTACCTTGCAATTTTTGTTCAATGCATGACACTTTTTGTAACATCTAAAAACTTGTCGCCACGACCAAATGGATTGGAGTTTTAAAAACTTGAGAGAGGTTATTGTGGAGGGACCATATATATTTAGAAAAAAACATTTATTCTTAGAAACAACCCATAAAATTTTGGAACTTATTACCACTTAGGCTCTTAAGAGAAAGCATTGACACAATATAGTTTGGAATGATTGGGTGGTGCAGGGGCACCATGGTGATTTTGCTCAAATGATGTCAATAGGTGTATAGATTTTTTTTTTTGTGTGTTAGAACACTTATTTGATGTAATAAGGTCAAATGGAGACCATCTTTGATTATTTTAACTCATGTAGGGTCCTTTAGTGGTGTTTTGTCAAAATGGTGTAAAAGTTGCTTTGCAACTTAACAAATTTTGTTTTTTAGGGAATATGAACAGTAATCTATTTGAATGGAGGTTGTAGACCATTAGGATTAAATTTAAACATTCTTAAATGCCATAAAAAACTTTGAGGCAAGGTTTTTGAATCATTTGGAGGACAGATAATACAAAGATACTTTGTTTTTCTACATTTTTAGTGTATTTTCTAAAGTTTTCTTATTTTGTACGGCCTCGTATAGTGAATTTATGGTCTGATATTTTTGTGAAGGGTTGGAATAGCGAATCATCTTTGATTTGGTGGTAATGTGATAGATTTTTGTTGAAAAATAAGTCTATTTGAAGTCTTTTCTTGCAAACCGCCTATAAAACCCTCATTTTAAGGGTTTGAGCACAAAATCATGTATTGCAGGCCATTCCACTGTTGAATCTAGGCCTAACTCAGCGGAATGGTGTAAATTAGGTTTTTTTAATTTTTTTTATTGTGGTGTAGATTAGGGGATGGAGTTAGGAGGGTTTTTTTTCAAGCCCTAGCCTAACATCTTCATGTGTTAGGCTTAGGTAGAGTAGTGATAGTGTAGGACAACAATTTGTAAGTGTTGGTTCATGGTGAAACCTATTGAATTGGACCCTATGTGACATGTATAGTCTCCTGATGTGAATTTTTGGTGTCTAGAGATTGTATTTCTTGGAGGTGCTTTGTAAAAGAGGCCTAATTTGGCCTTATTCTAGTGTAGTAGGTCAAGGTTGATGACTTTGTTCCAAAACAACTATGTCACAAGTGAGATATGTTAAAATTGAGCCTAATGGGTATCTAAAATGGTATTTTATTCTTGGAGATATGACCTTATCTAAAATATGTGCCTGGAAACATAGTTTTGGAGACCTAGAATTGGAAGACAAGAGAGTTTGTGCAAACCACCATTGTTGGGGTCTTGAGGCTTGAGAGGTGATTGAATTGTGTTTTATTGTGTTTATTGAACCTATTCCACCCCTGATCTACATCTGGTTGTATCAAATCATAGGTTCAGATTGAAAGTGGGAAAGTGAATGAGAATTGGCATAAGCAAGATGCCTCCAAAGAACAATCCAACTGCCAAAGAGGTTAAAGAACTGAAAGAGAAGATGCTCTATAAGGAGTATCAAGAAGAATCCCCAGCCAAAATAGCATCCTTGGAGAAGAATCAAAGAAGAGATATGGTCAGTGGTGACCAAAGTGATAAGGAGGATGAGGGTGAGAGTGAGAACCCTCAAGGAGGAGTACATGAAGAAGAGGAAATGGACCCTGCAGAAGAAAGAATGGTGAAGATGCTAAAGGATTTCAAGGGGGATAGATCTCCAAAGGTGAAATTTTCTACATGTTGATTATGAGATCCAAACATTTAGAAATTTTTAGAGCCTAAGACAGATGGAGTTGGATATTATGGCATATACTGAGGAATTCCATAGGCTAAGCATTAGAGAAATACAGGCAGAGAATGAAAGAGAAAAGGTGGTAAGGTACCTAAATTGCCTAAGGTACAATATTCAAGATGAAATCAGCCTCACTACCCCCAAGACAGTGGAAGAATGTTTCCAATTGGCTATAAAGGCAGAGGAAAGAATAAAAAGAAGGCAGGAGTAGCAAGGAAGAGGCATGGGAAATAATTTTAGAGGTAGAGGCAACTTTGGTGGAAGAGGACAATCACAAAGGAAACAAGGAGAATCAAGTGGTCAACAAGAGAAAAGTGGCAACTCAAGAGGAAATTTCAGCGAAATAATACCTAATGGAAAAGGTAGATTTGGTGGACAAGGGAGAGGGTCAAATACCTTCTCAGGCAGATGCTACAATTGCAACCAATTTGGTCACCCAACATGGAAGTGCCTAGACAAGCAAGCTGCAAGTTCTCATGGAGGTGAGCAAAGGACAAATTGTTATTGAAGAAGATAATGAAAGTTTCAATTCACCATATCAACCTGTTGCTCCAAAGCTTGGTGAGTGTTTGATGATGAGAACACTTATTAAGGTGCCTACAACCAAATAACCCCCACAAAGGAAATCCTTGTTCAAGACCACATGCAAGTCACATGGAAAGGTATGCAAAGTAGTTGTAGATTCAGGTTCTACTAATAAATTTATGTCCTTAGAAATGGTAGAAAAATTGAACATGAAAAGGATTCCTCATCCCACACCATACAAAGTGTCATGGTTAAACAAGGGTCAACAAGTTTTAGTCAATGAGAAGGCATGGGTAGAATTTAACATTGGGGGGTATAAGGATAAGGTATTCTATGACATCATCCCCATGGATGTTTGTCACTTACTGATAGGAAGACCCTAGCAGTATGATAGAAAGGAAAAACATGATGGGGAAAATAACACATAAATGATAGATAAGGATGGAGCTTATTTCACCTTGATACCACTACAAGATGAGGGTTTAGATAAACAAGTTGGTTCTAGTCCTATGGTAGTTGGGGAGAAATATTTCTTGAAGACATTGAAAGAAGAAGGAGGTCAGGGATTTTCCTTAATAATCAGACCTAAATCCAAATATATTTTAGCAACGAATAAGATGGAAGATATACCTAGTGAGGTTCAAGATTTGTTAGACAAGTACAAGGACATTGTTTTTGATGAGTTGCCAAGTTCATTTCCTCCCATGGGAGATGTCAGCCATTGTATAGACCTAATCCTTGGTGCCAATTTTCCAAAGAAGGTTGCATATAAGATTACCCCTAAACAAAATGAGGAAATAAGGAGACAAGTTCAAGAATGGTTAGATAAAGGCCTAATTAGGGAAAGTTTGAGCCCTTGTGTTGTCCCTACAGTTTAGCATCCAAAAAGGATGGGGATTGGAGGATTTGTACGAACTCTAGTTCAATAAACAAAATAACCATCAGATATAAGTTCCCAATACCTAGAATGGAGGATCTAATGGACTGTTTGGGAGGTGCATGCTATTTTTCAAAGATAGATTTAAAAAGTGGCTATCATCAGATTAGGATAATGGAAGGAGATGAATGGAAAACAACATTTAAAACTAATGAAGGTTTGTATGAGTGGATGGTGATGCCCTTTGGACTGTCAAATGCTTTGAGTACCTTTGTGAGACTTATGAATGAGGTGTTGAAGCCTTTTATTGGTAAATTTGTTGTTGTATATTTAGATGATATACTTGTGTTTAGCAAGACAAAGGAAGAATATTTGCAACATCCTAACATGGTTTTGCAGAAGTTGAATGAGGAGAATATGATTGATCTCAAAAAGTTTAAATTTATGAAATAAGAGCTTGTGTATCTTGGCTTTGTGATTACCAAGGGTTCATTGAAGATGGATCCCACCAAAGTAGAGGCAATAATCAGTTGGCCAACTCCAAAGTCAATAGGAGAGGTAAGAAGCTTTCATGGGCTTGCAAGTTTCTATAGGAAATTCATTAAGAATTTTAGTCACATCTTCTCACCTATCATTGATACCATTAAGGGAGACAAAAGAAAGAAATTTCAGTGAACTAATGAGGCAGAGAAGAGATTTCAATATCTGGAAACTAGAGTGGCACAACAACCAATACTTGATCTACCTAATTTCAACAAGATTTTCACCATAGAATTTGATGCAAGTGGTTTTGTAGTTGGTTTAGTCTTAAGTCAAGAAGGCAGACCGGTGGCTTTCTTTAGTGAAAATCTTAATGAAGCCAAAAGGAAGTGTTCATCATATGATCTAGAGTTGTATGAAATGGTGTAGGCCCTTAAGAAGTGGAGACACTACCTTTTGCCCAAGGAATTCATAGTGTTCATCGATAACCATGCATTGAGTTTTTTGAACAGTTAAGACAAGTTGAGTCAGAGACATGTAAAGTGGGTTGAATACTTACAAAGCTATACTCTCACAATTAAGCACAAAAAAGGCCAAGCCAAAAAGGTACCTAATGCTCTAAGCCAGAGGTCAATTTTAGTGCATGAAATCCAACTTCAGAGTGTGGGAATAGATTCATTGAAGGACATGTATTCTGAAGATGATGACTTCAAGGAGGTATTTTTGTTTGTAATCAGTTTAAAGATGGTTTCCATGATGAGTATTCTAATTTTTCATTGCAATATGGATTTTTATTTAAAGGAGCTCAGTTATGTATACCAAGGTCCTCTATGAGACAAAATTTGATAAAGGAGAAATATTTTGGAAGTCTTAGAGGACATTTTGGGGTTGACAAAATATTGGATCAGGTAAGAAGGTTCTATTTTGGCCAAGAATGTAAGTAGATGTGAGAAAATTTGTTGAAAGTTGCACAATTTGCCAAAGAGACAAGGGTTCTACTTCCAATGCAGGACTGTATAAGCCCTACCAATTCCTAACAGGCCATGGGAGAGTTTAAGTATGGATTTGAATTAGGAATGCCAAGAACTCAAAGGGGATATGATAGTGTATTTTTTGTGGTTTATAGGTTTAGTAAAATGGCTCATTTCATTCCTTGCAAGTGTAAAAATGATGCCTCTCATATTGCAGGGTTGTTCTTTAAAGAAATAGTGAGGATTCATGGTCTTCCACTAACAATTGTTTTAGATAGGGACTCAAAGTTTATTGGTCACTTTGGAGAAAGCTTGGAACCAATTTGACTTTTAGTATTGCCTACCATCCACAAATGGATGGGAAGACTGAGGTGGTCGATAGATCACTTGGAAACCTCTTGAGATGTCTTACAAATTACCATGGGCAACAATGGAACTTAGTTCTTCCTCAAGATGAATATGCTTACAATGATTTAGTCAATAGGAGCATAGGGAAAAGTTGATTTGAAGTGGTCTATGGGTTGAAACCAAGAGGTGTATTTGAGATTAGAAATCTGACAGGGATGGAGAAGAGAAGTGTTGAAGGAGAGGCATTTATAGAAGCCATCAGAGAGATCCATCACCAAGTAAAAGAAAATTTATAGAAAAGTGTGGAGAAGTACAAGAAGCAAGTTGATTTGAAGAGAAGAGAGGTACATTTTAAGGTGGGAGACTTGGTCCTTGCACACTTCAAGAAGGAAATATTTCCAAAGGGAAAGTATACCAAGTTGTTGATGAAGAAAATTGGGCCTTGCAAAGTGGTCCATAAGTTTGGGGCCAATGCATATGAGATAGAACTCCCTCCTAGAGTTGCTATCTCCCCTATCTTTAATGTTGCTGACCTCTACCTTTTTAAGAGATTTGTGGATGCAGGTACAAGTGTTGATGCTGATGTTATTGATGAAGATTGGGTGACATATCTACCTCCCACTGAACCACTGAAGGTTGAAGCAATTTTAGACACAAAAGTGGTGAAAATAACAAGACATAAAGTATACAATGAGTATCTTGTCAAGTGGAAAGGTTTACCTTTTGAAGATACCACATGGATGTATGAAGAAGTGGTGCAGGAGCACCTAGACAGAATAGGCAATTTTTGGCAATGTTTTTTTTTTTCAATTAAAGTCATGTGGACCATTGCTCTAGGAGTTAGATTTATCATAATGTTAATCAGGAGTTGTCAGTAGTGGTGGTTAGCTATTTGGAATGGTCAAGGGTGAGGTTTGACACTAAATGTTAGTGGTTAGTGTTTTGTGTTTTTTTGCCAATGAAGGTTTGTAATGCCTTAACCGGCCAAAGAACAATTAAGGCTCGGGCCTAACTGATTGTGAAGGAGTATTTGTAGTGTGCCTCAACCATTGTGAAAGGTTGGAAGGTGTGGAGCATTTTTGTAAGTTTGAAAATTCGAAAATGAGATGACAGTGAGAAAGTTAGTTACAATTTTGTGTTTTGTGAAACTGTGGTTGATCAGGATCGATCAGACCTATAGAATGCTTTAGACACTGATCATTGCTTTGTTTATTTATTGTTGTGTTAGATTGTAGAGTGTGATTGCATTTGGCAAGTGTTTCGTTTGTTAGTTGTTTTGTTTTCTTGAAAACTTTGTCCTGACTGGTAAATTGGACAGAATGGAGTCCTAGACCCATTTCCCACCGTACCCAGTGTATGGATACTTGGGGAATGGATCTAGGCTCCCTATAAATAGCTAGGATAGGTGTAGTTGTAAGTAGGAATACAGGGGGAATGGCTATGGACTGCTCCTAGGTGGGCTTGATAGTGCCCGGCTAGGACAGTCAAGTTTACCAGTGCTAAAAGGCACTTTACTTGCAGGGTGAACTTCTCCAGGGTAAACCCCGTGGTAGAAGTGTGGAGGAAGACCCCACAGAGGTCTAGACACAAGGAGGAGGCTCAGAAAATTGGGAGACCAAAGATATGCTCTGATAGACCTACCGGGTGGCCAGTGAATGAAGAAAGAAACCTAGTTTTAGCAAAAATAGGAGAATGGTCCTGTGTACGGCCAGTCAAGGAGATAGGGTTTTGAATTCTTGTAGAAGATGTAACAAGGGTTGAGAATCCAAGAAAAAGCATCAGGATTCTTTGGGAAAGTTGTGTGCAACAACTAGTTTTACCCGAGCTAGGAGGCCTAAAAGGGGCTCAAGGCTAGTAGCCTTTCCCAAACCCTAACCAAGGGTTTCTTGAAAGCGATGGAGAAACAGAGCTAGAAGGTGGTCCAAGAAGCTTAGTAGGATGCCAAGAAGCATAAAAACATGAATTGATAACCCTGCAAAGACTTAGAGAAGTATGATGAGAAATTGGCCTTTAGGAAGGATTAAGGGTCAGTGAGGACAGCAGTCAAGTAGCAAGAATTGAGTGGTTTAGGATGACAAAGGTTGGAAGAGGGGATGGCCTAGAACCAAGGGTGTCTGCAGAAGTGTCAGAGCCTAGAGGGTGGGTGGTGAAAGGAGCCACAATAGGGATTTACTGAGGTGAGACCCGGAGCATGGGAGTGTGAGTCTTCCATCCAAACCCTCTTACACCAAGAAGGCATTAAGAAGCATGTAACATCAGTCCAAGAGTTGATCTCAGATGGAACCTAAGAATTTTTCCACTCCGGGTGTATGGTGTAGGGGCACCATGGTGATTTTGCTCAAATGATGTCAATAGGTGTCTAGGTCTTTTTTTTGTGTTAGAAAAATTATTTGATGTAATAAGGTCGAATGGAGACCATATTTGATGATTTTAAGTCATGTAGGGTCCTTTAGTGGTGTTTTGTCAAAATAGTGTAAAATTTGCTTTGTAACTTAACAAAATTTTCTTTTTAGGAAATATGAATGGTCATATGTTTGTGTATAGAATTGTGATTCAGTTGAAACATGCTTAAATGGCCTCAAAAACTTTTATTTAAGGTTGTTGAATCATTTGGAGCACAAATAATACAAAGATACTTTGTTTTTCTACATTTTTAGTGTATTTTTTGAAGTTCTCTTGTTTTGTACAGCCTCGTATAGTGAATTTATGGTCTGAGATTTGTGTGAAGGGTTAGAATAGTGAATCATATTTGATTTGGTGGTAGTGTGATAGATTTTTATTGAAAAATAAGTATGTTTGAAGTCTTTTGTTGCAAACCACCTGTAAAACCCTCATTTTAAGGGTTTGAGCACAAAATCATGTATTGCAGGCCATTCCACCATTGAATCTAGGCCTAACTTGGTGGAATGGTGGAAATTAGGTTTTTTTCAATGTTTTTATTGTCTTATAAAGAGAGGGATTGAGTTAGGAGGGTTTTTATCCTAGCCCTAGCCTAACATCTTCATGTGTTAGGCTTTGGTAGAGTAGTGATAGTATAGGACAATAATTTTTAAGTGTTGGTTGATGATGAAATCTATTGAATTGGACCCTATTTAACATGTAGAGACTCTTGGTGTGAATTTTTGGTGTCTGGAGATTGTATTTCTTAGAGATGTTTTGTAAAAGAGGCCTTATTTGGCCTTATTTTGGCATAGCAGGTCAAGGTTGATGACTTTGTTCCAAGCCAACCTATGTCACAAGTGAGATATGTTATAATTGAGCCTAATGGGTATCTGAAAAGGTCTTTTCTTTGTGGATAGATGATATTCTCTAAAATATATGCCTGAAAACATAGTTTTGGAGACCTAGAATTGGAAGACAAGAGAGTTTGTGCAAACCACCATTGTTGGGGTCTTGAGGCTTGAGAGGTGATTGAATTGTGTTGATTCAAACTATTCCACCCATATTACACATCATTGTGAAATTTTGGTGTGAAATAGGACCTTTCCTACCATAAACTTATCCATCCAAACATGTTGGTGTCGTCTCTTTGGTCCCACAACACACAAAACAAAAATTATGCCACCTTGCAACTTTTTGTTCAATGTATTTGATGCTTTTTTCCATGAAAAAATGAATTGGAGTTTTAAAATTTTAAGAGGTTATTGTGAAGGGACCCTATATTACCCTCTAGATTTAGAAAAAATATTTTTACATGCCATGATTTCTAAGAAACAACCTATCAAATTTTGATATTTAGGGCTCTTAAGAGAAAATGTAGATGCAATGTAGTTTGGAATGATCAGGAAAGATGGGGTGTGAAATAGGATCTTTTCTAGCATAAACCTACCCACTCAAAATTTTTGGTACTATCAGTTTGGACCCACAATGCACATAACAAAAAATATCCTACCTTGCAAACTTTTTTGTTCAATGCATTTGACACTTTTTGCAATGTTCAAAAACTTGTCGCCACAACCAAATGAATTAGAGTTTTAAAAATTTGAGAGAGGTTATTGTGGAGGGTCCCTACATGATCCTATAACTTTAAACAAATAATTTGTACATATTATGGTTTTTGAGAAACAACCTGTCAAATTTTGGTATATTTTGGCACTTGGGGCTCTTAAAAGAAAGTGTTGACACAACGTAGTCTGGAATGATAAAACAAGTTGGGGTGAAAAATAGGACCTTTCCTAGTATAAACCCACTTTCTTAGACATGTTGGTGTTTTTTTTTTACCCCAAGAGGTACAAAAAGAATGTGCTACCTTGAAACTTTTTGTTCAATGTATTTGACACTTTTTGCAATGTTTGAAAACTTGTTGTGACAACCAAATGGATTTGAGTTTTAAAAATTTGAGAGAGGTTATTGTGGAAGGACTCTATGTGATCCTATATATTTGGATGGAACATTTTTACGTGCCATAATTTATAAAAAGCAACCCATCAAAATTTGACACTTTTTAGCATTTAGGACTCTTAAGAGAAAGCATCGATGCAATGCAGTCTAGAATGATCAAGCAAAGTGAGTGGCAAAACAAGACCTTGCCTAGCATAAACCCACCCACCCAAATGTGTTGGAATTTTCTATTTTTTCACAATGCATGAAATGCATAATATGGTGCTCTTGACAAGTTTTTATTAAACACAATTGACATTTTTTACAACTTTGAAAATTTATCACCACAGTCAAGTGGATTAGAGATTTTTAAAACTGAGAGGTTATTGTGCAGGGACCCTACATGATCCTATATTTTCATAAGAAACATTTGCAGGTGTCATTGTCTTTGAGAAAAAACCCATTAAAGTTTGGCACTTTTTGGCACTTAGGACTCTTAAGAGAAAATGTTGGTGCAATGTAGTCTGGAACGATCAAGTAAGGTAGATTGTGAAATAGGAGTTCCTTGTCTAGAATAAACTTCCTCACCTAAATGTATCAAAACTATTGGTTTTTTCTATAATGCACAAAATACAATAATGGCTCTTGAAAAGTTTTTACTAAACATAATTAATACTCTTCACAATATTTGAAAAATTATCACCATGTCAAGTGGATTGAAGATTTCAAAAATCAAGAGAATTTATTGTCGAAGGACCTTATGTGACCTTGTAGGTTAAAATAATAATTTTTGTAGGTGCAACAAAATCTGAGAAATAACACATCATAGTTTAGCAACTTTTTTGCACTTAGGGCTCTTAAGAGACTATGCTAGAATAGTGTAACCCAAAATGATTAGGTGTCTTTAGGAAAGAACAAAGGCCTTTCTTTGCATTCACTTTCCCAACCAAGTATGTTGAAACTATTGGTTTTTTCCACAATGCACGAAATGTGAAGTATTACAATTGAATTTTTTTTACTAATTAGATGTTTGTGATAATTGTTGGCCTCCTAAAATGATTTTAACAACTAAGCCCTTGCAACTATGATTCAAAGACTGGAAATCTAACCTGAATAGCCATTTCAATCATCATGCAGGTGCATTTAAATTGTCAACCCAAGGACGTAAACTTGAAATGGGTCAACATTGTATGTGTACTAGGAATCCAAAGTAGCCATATCTATCCTACAACTAAGAAAAACACAATGCTGAAAGTAAATTGCTTTGAAGGAAATAACATAAATGTTGAACATCAACCAATAATTAGATTAAACTGAAATGCATGACAAAAATGAAGATCTAAGTGAACAAATAGGAAACTACTCTATCTGCTTTGGCTGGAGGAATAGTCACATAATGGAATTTTCTAGTGGTTGCAGGAACAGTTAGTGCCAAATTCTTAACTAATAACCAAACAAAAAATAACAACTAAACTAAACTAAGGTACGAGGTAGAATACCCACCAAGTGGCCCCCCTTAGATAATTATTCCCTAAAACTAAGATAGACTCAGATGCACAAACTTATAAATTCATTTAATTTATTGGAAAACATGAGTACAAATGAGTAACATGACTATGTTACTAAAAAATTCAAGAGTGTGATTACATCAATTAAGTAATCTTCTATTTGAGAGCTCATAAATAATATCAAAGCCTTATTTAAAAATCTAGCAAGGTGGTCAACTCTAGCAGACATGGAGGACGCCACATTAGGAAAACGGGGAAAGGATTAGAGGCGACTATGCATGCACAAAGTTTATCAGGCATGTTTGCCTTAACTCAAGTCTGACACAATAGTAATCCTAATGCTTGATCAACAACATTTAAGACCATTACAAGGCAGTTATAATCTAATTTTCATGAAGAATCTTCAGTCACCAATCACCAAGATTCTTTCGTCATTAAATGACCACCTTGTTGACCAATATGGCAAACACCCAGCTGGCGGAATCTTCCTGGATTGCAGGCCTTAATTATATCTACATGACAATATTAGTACGTACAACAACTGCATATCCATAATCATCTTAAAGTGACATTCATTAATCACATGCAAAATTAACACAGTCAATTCATATAGCATGCCAATATCATTTGAAAGTTATGAAAATAAGTTCATATCCAAAGTCTATGGTTTTAAGGAAATATTATAAAAGATCAACTCCCAAGTATCAAAGTCTTATGACAAATATAGGAAATAGACAACAACTTTATCAATAATTAAACCATAAACTAGACTCATCATTCCCCCCAACCTAATGTCTTGTTGGTCCTCCAGTAGAGGAAGAGTTGTGCTTTTGTTTAGTCAATGCCCTAAATTTGGCAACTGCAAGTTGTCTCACATTAGTTTCTATTGTGTCTGAATTAGGATTCCAATAGAACCCTTGTTGTCTCTCTAGCTTGCACCATCTTTTTTGCTCATCAGTTATGTCATACCTATAAAATTTGAAGTTTGGTATCGGCCACAGTAGGATAGGTGGTTGGAAAATTAGTGGAAGTCAGAATTGCCCTTTTGTTCTTCCAATCTACATATACCTATCAGCTCTTTCGAGTATTGCAACAAAGTTATGCATGGAATGAGGCTCAAATTTCTTTAAATCATCAGATAGGCTATTCCACCTTTGAGACAGGTATCCCATTATAGAGTCTCCTGTGGTTCTTGTCATCTCCTCATATTCTTTATACACTGCCTCTCTCTCTTAGGTGGGATCCTACTGCCATAGCTTGGTTTGTGTAAATTTTTGTGCCAATCCTTAAATATGTCAACTGGATGCCTAGAATTAGCCCTAATGGGCAAGGGAATGTTGGATTCAACTTGTCTATAAGTCTTGTATTTCTTTCCCCAACTTACTTTGTTTTTTATCCAGGACATGAATGCCCTCAATTGGACATCCCCAACATATAACAGTGGATTTCAATCTTGATCTTTGGTCACAACAAAATTATGTAAATAAAATTCACACAAAAAACAATTCATCTCGGGGGCAATCTGAAAAGCATTGAAAAATTCCATAGGGGTCTTAATAAAAGGATTCAAACCTGAAATAATTCTTGCTAGCTTGAAAGACAAATTCTTCTCCTTTAAATACAAATAATATACCCTCAGAGGAGCTCTACATTCCAATATCTATGATACTAGAGTTTTCATGTCATCTACCTTCTTATTTTAAATAATAATTTATTCATTCTTACTTTCAATTTCCTCATCTTTCTGTTCAATTTCCTTCTTTAACCTATGCTTTTCTACTTTCCATTCTTCTTCTCTCCTTTATATTTCTCTCCATACATTTAGAAATACTATGTTAATTAAAAAATCAGAGGGCCTATGTACTCCTACCATCATTTTACCTAGCACTTGTGCTTGTTCTTGGTAGAGTACCAATTAAAGGGCTTCTATTTGCTCAGCTAATTCTAGTTGTAGGGGCTCAAGTTCTTGTTCTTGCTCATGCTACAAAAACTCTTGTTGCAGGAACCCTTGATTTTCCTCACACGCTTGATTTTCAACTTATTCTGCAATATCGACAAGGTCTACCAACGTCATGCTCGTTGCTTATTCAAACACATCCTTTTCTTCAAAATTCACTTGTTTCATTGGAGCTTTTTCATCCTTCTATAATGTTTCCCTAGGCCCAAGGCTTTCCCTCGGAGTTTCATCAATGACTAACCTAGTTGATCTTGATTTTCTAGGAGGGCTTTCTTTTGCTGCAGGAGGAATAGTGTCAACCTTTTGTTTCTTGGAGCTTGGCACCTCTTTTTCTACCGTTTTCTTTTTAGCTTTGCCTTCTTCTTTTGTGCCATAATCCACATTAGGGTGCCAAGAGGGACATCATCATCACAGTCAAGAGAGGAACCCTCTTTATCATAATTCTCTACCACAAAAGAATTAATTTCAATAGTTTGTGTGGTTGTAGGAGGGTTTCCACCAGGGCTTGCATCATAAATTGAGGCACTAGGAGTGGCCCCAACATTGCTCCTTCTACCAACCCTACGAGGTTGAGGAAAAACCCTAGGTCGCAAATATTTTGGTCTAATTTGATCAATAATCAAAAATTATTCCCAAGAAATATTAGACACATCATGCTGAGATTTTCAACCAATAATTTAATTAAACAATGGTGAGAAACAAAATTATCCCTACCTTTCTAGGTCTCGTCCACCATGATCAAGAGAAGATGGTATAACACATTGGGCACATTCATTCTCCTCTTGTGCCTCATGTGGTTCAAGATTTTAAAATGCATGGAATGCAAATTTGAATGGCGACCTTCACAGGTAATATACTTCACAACATAAATAGTTGCCTACCTCTATATGTTGGGCAGAGAAGTCCTCTTCACGCCTTGTTTGTCTATGCTCAATGGAGGGTCATTAGGTTCTATAAATTTGGCCCTAGCTGACCAGGAATCTTTGGTTGTAGGTTATTTCTCATCGTTGACAGGAAACCCTATAACTTTTGTAATTATTTCCTTTGTAGCTATGACTTCTAATCCCTTTACCGTGGCTTTCCCTTCAAACAATGTCTGGGCGAATTCTAGTGCAATATTTTCATCAAAACCATCTAGGTTTAAGAAATGATCTAGCCATCCACAATTTCTAAACTCAGTTAGCCAAGGTGCATCCTATAGTAACAGATTGTGAACCGCAGGTTCATTTTGAATTAACCCACCTCCCATTGTCTGCAATCAAATAGTTACTCTGCAAAGATTTTCTTCCTGCAATTTTTGTCTGAATGCCAATTTTCTTTTCCTGCAACTCTACTAAATTCTAATGTTGGTGTTGTTTGAATTTTACCTTTTGGCTTGAGATTATGATAGGAGAAATTAAATCAATAAAATTTTAATAAATGTAGGCTATGATTAAAGAAAATTACGACGGTGAATTGTCACTTCACACATGCGAGTCATCACCTTACTCACTCAAAATTCAAATTGGCTCAATAACTTAAAGTTTGCTGACGTGAACTAGTATAGGAAGACATGCAGACATAGCATTGACATGTTCCAACCCAACCTAATTTTGCACATGTGTCCTCACATGTGAGGTGGAATGTTGATTTGATAGGGTAGGGAATAATTACATGTTATGGTCAACGTTCCATATTAATTCACAACAATTAAATAAATGCACTAAAATATAATTAAGATATAACAATTGATGTGCATGTACCCAAATTCATGGAAGATTTATTGCAAATATCATGGAGAAAGTACCATTCATTTTCAAGAAATTTGTTGAGCAATTAATGAAAGCGAAATGTAATGAAACAAAGTGAAGTGAAATGATGGTGGAATGGAAGAGAGAGAAAGGTGGAATGGATGGGTGGATGAGTGAATAAGTGGACCCCCAAAAAAATTGGAAGTATTTATTATGACAAGTTACGTACCTGAATTAGCCAGAAGGACACCAGGTCCACTTCCTTCGATTGCAGGAAGTTCGAGTGCTACATGTTGAGTGAATTGTTGCATGAACTCCGTAGAAGCTGGCTTGTGATACAATCTCAAGTGATGACCATTCACCAATAGCTTAAACCTGACAAGTTCAATGGTAGTAAGTTGAACGACTCCATTGGAAAATACCTCAACCACCTCATACGGTCCTAGCCACCTTGTCTGCAATTTTCTTGCATTAGATTAGTGCCCAATCTCCAGGCTGAAATTTCTTATCCTTGATGAATTTATCATGCCACCTTATTCTCTGGTTCTGCACTACCTTTGTGTGACGTAAATTTGTCTTCCTCATCTCATCCAAAGCATTCAGTTGTATGATTATTTCTATTTGTGCCTTAGAGATATCCATTCCCAATTCTATTACAGTTCTAAGGGTCTTATGTTCAAATTCAATGGGCATCATATCTGTCTTGCCATAAAACAACTCAAATGGAGTGAATCCTGTAGTTGTTTTCTAGGTAGTTCTATAAGGACAAACAACTTCTAGTAGCTTGCTTGCCCAATCCTTTTTATGGATAACCACTATTTTGGTCAGAATGACTTCATTTTCTTTGTTGATCACTTCAACTTGGCCATTGGCCTGGGGATGATAAGGAGTAGACTTCATGTGTCTAATTTTGTACTCATTGACTAGCATTGTAGCAAGGGTTGAAGTGAATTGAGTCCCTTAATCAGTCACTATCTCTCTTGGAACTCCATACCATGTAAAAATTTCCTCATACAAAATTTTTTTAACCTTATTATCTCTTGCATGCTTCATGGCCTTAACTTCTACCCATTTAGTTACATAGTCAGTGCATACCAAAATATAGGATTTACCTTTTGATGGAGGATCAATCGACCCTACAAAATCCAGTCCTCACTTATCAAATGGACTGATTACTACCTAGGGACAAAGTGGCATCTCATTAGACTTTGTTGGCTTGCCCATTCTTTGGCATCCATCTCACTTCCTTGTACATCTTCCTACATCCTTGTAGAGCATTTCCCAATAATATTTTGTGTTCAAAATCTTCATTGTTATCCTCTTGGCTACAAAATTTCCTCCACAAGGTTCATTGTGGCATGCATGCAAAATATCAAATGTTTCATCTTCTCTCACACATCTCCTCATGACCTAGTTAGGTCCAGTGTGGAACAAACATCCAACAATCCATGAGAAAAAAATATATTTTTCAATGAGCACTCTCCTCTCTTTTGGAGAGAAGTGAGGAGGGACTCTCCTTGTGACTAGAAAATTAGCTATGTCAACATACCAAGGTGTCTGCACACTGATGGAAAATAAGTGTTGATCAAGGAAAAAAATATCTATGACTTGATTATCCTTTGATGTAGTTAGCCTTGAGATAAAATTTGTAACAACATTAGCCTTCCCCGGTTTATCCATGATGGTTATGTCAAACTCCTGCACCAGCAATAACCATCTTGCTAACCTTCTTGAAATTAGAGGTTTATTCATGAGGTATTTAATGGTTGCATGATTAGTGTGCACAAAGATCTGGTATCCTGTTATGTAATGCCTAAATTTTTTTAGAGAATAGATCATTGCTAATATTTCTTTCTCTATCACTGTATAGTTGAATTCAGCTCCTTGCAGATTTTTGCTGACAAAGTAAATGGCATTTTCAATAGCTCCTTCTTTCTATCCTAGGACTGCTCCTATAGCATAGTCTAATTCATATGTGAATGTGTAAAAGAAACTCCCAATTAGGTCCCTTGATCATAGGAGCATGAGTCAAAGCTGCTTTCAAGTCAGAAAATGCCTTGTCACAATCTTTTGTCCATTGGAATTCAACATCTTTAGTGAGGAGAGTATACAATGGTGCTGCCATTTTTTGGAAGTCTTTGATGAACCTCATGTAATAACCTGCATGTCCTAAGAAAATCCTAGCATCTTTTTATTTTGTAGGGATAGGCAGATTGGTAATCACCTCAATCTTTGTAGGATCTACTTGAATGCCTTTGTGAGAGATGTAGTGGCCAAGAACTACACATTCTTGCATCATCATGAAGCACTTTTCACTATTTAAAGACAGATTGTGTTCTTCACATCTTTGTAGGAATCTTATAATATTTTCCAATGCTTCATTGAAATTAGCACCATAGGTAGTGAAATCACCCATATAAATCTCCAAGCAATCATGAGAGATATCTAAAAAATATGTTGATGACTGCCCTCTGAATAGTTGCAGGTGAATTACATAAGCCAGATGGAAGTACTGAGTAGGCATAATTTCCCCATGGATAGGTAAATGTGGTCTTCTCCTAATTCTCTGGTGCAATTTGGATATGGTTATAGCCACTAAATCCATCAAGAAAAGAAAAATATTGCTTTCCTGCAAGTCCAAAACTTGATCTGTGAATGATCATTTTTGGTGACAGAGTTAAATTCCCTATAATCAATAAAAACTCACCACTTTCCTCCTTTTTTGAGAACAATTACCAATGGGGATACCCACTGGCTATCTGAGATGGGGTAGATAAATCCAACATCAAGCAATTTCTGCAGTTCTTCTTTTACAATTTCTCTCAATGTAGGGTTAATTCTTCTTTGTGGCTACCTTACTAGTGTACAATCATTTCTTATATATATCCTATGAGTGCAAATATTAGGATCCAATTCCTTCATATCATGATAACCCCATGCAAATTCATTTTTGTGGGCCCTCAATAATTCTTCCAATGACAACTGTTGTTCTTCACTCAGTTTACTGTTGATATTCAAATATTTTCCTTTTAGCACTTGCACTTGTGTAGTTAATTATACCATAGTTGCTTCACTAATGATTGGTATCTTGAGTTCATGTGGAAGAAATACATGAAACATACCTATTGTTGTAGGAAGTTTGGCTACAAGAAGAAATTTTGTAGGACGAACGGTTGTAGGATGAGCGACTGCAGGAAGAGTAGTTGCAGGAAGAGCGGCTGCAGGAAGAGCATGCAGGAGTTTCCTCACCGTATTAGAAAAATAAGAGGATGATGCTTCCTCTACCTCATAATGGTTCTAAATTATGTTAGATAGTACTTCATCTTCATCTTGAAGCTGCAAAAAAGGATTTCTACCTAACATCATAAGTTGTGCCACAAAATTAACTTATTTGGCCTCTTCAACAACATGTGGCCATAATGAATCATCTATATCATGGGATGGCTGAGCAGGAGGGTAGAGAATAATAATTTTGGTGCACTTCCCATCTGAAATGGTCATGTCTCTTGTCCGACATCCAATATAAGCATCTATTGTTGCTAACCATGGTCTTCCAAGAATAATGGGGTACCCACCTAGTGTGGCTTTGGGAGAAAGAATCATAAAATTTGTTGGGTACTCCCAAAAGTCTAGAGTTACCACTAGATCATCCACTATACCATCAGGATTAATATTATAACTATTAGCAAGCTACAGGAAAGTAGGAGTAGGTCTTATACTTACAATATTTAGTTGTTGCAGAATGTCCTTAGTCATCACATTTATTGTTGCTCCCAAATCAATCAAAGAATTCTTTATCTACATCACATTTATAACAACTCCTACCACAAGACTCCCTAAGTCATTATACTTAGGAATATTCACTTTCCCAAACATGATGTCAACAAGTTGTCCTGCCACATGAACTATAGTGGGGTCTTTTTTCCTCTTGCCTGGCTTCTTAAGGCATGCTTCCTTAATTTCTTTGCCATATATGGGAACATCTTTTATGGCTTGAAATAAAGGTATCTGGACACATATATGCTTTAGCTAATATAAGATATCAAAATGTGTGTCCTCTTTTTCTTCATTTTGCTTCACAGTTTCCAACCTCTGGGTAAATGGTGGTTTTGGCTCAGTCTGCTTGGTTGGGATTGGTTCAAGATTTTTAGGTGCACTTCACTGAATAGGGACATTTAGAGGCTCCTCTTCTTCCACAAGAAACTCAGTGATAATAGGTGTGGAAGGGGTTGGAAAATTAGTTCCTAAACGTAATCGGATGTCACTTACACTCATCACATATGCAGGGAATTGATTTGGATCAACAAAGTATACTGGTTGTTGTTGTGGTTTATTATTTGGGTTAAGTGTGGGTTGGGTTGGTAGCTGAGTAGGTTTAGATGCATTTGAACTTGGATTAGCAAGAGGAGGAATTATAGTAGGTTGTTGGGGCTGAGAAGGTGGTTGCATGTAATTGTTTTTCTAGTTTGGCCATTGTTGTCCTCCCCTCCATGGAGATGTTTGCTGCCAGTTTCCTAGGGGTGGCTGCCAATTCCCTTGAAACTGCTGCCAATTCCCCTGAGGTTGTTGCCACCATGGTGGAGATTTTTGGTGATTGGTCCAAGTATTTGGAGGGTTATTCCAAGGTTGTGGTGGATATCCTCCATAATTGGATGGATATGGGGGTTACCATTGATTACTAGATAAATAAGAATTGAAATATGGCCCAAAAAAAGATAGTGGGTTAGGTGGTATACCCTATCTTGGAGCCCATGACCTCCTTTGTGCAACATAGTAGACTTGATCATCATCACCCTGGATTGGTTTGAACTCGGGTGCCATCAAATTTATGTCAATATTAGCTATCATCTTACATCTGCAACCCTTCTTTTGTCTACAATGAGGGCAGTATTTTGCCAACATTGCCTCTGCCTTCTCTTGTTTCTTTTTGGCCTAAATTGAATCCAACTGAGTAGCCATATTGTTTATGATGTCTTGCTTGAATTTTTCCAGTAAGTGAGTAATCTCCATCCTTGAAACTCAATTAGTAGATGACATATCCATAGAGGATTGGTAAGCTCTCCCCTTCTTTGAAGCTGCCCTAGAATAGTTTTGACATATCTTCTTGATATCCTCCCAAGGAACTTGGGTGATATCTCCTCCCATTAAGTCCAAGGCATCTGTGCAACTGCCATTAATTCCTCTCAATAAAATCAACTTCTTTGATTCTTCATTGAGTGTATGGTGTAGATATTTCTATAGACAAAACATAAACCTTGATATGCAATCCTCCAAGCTCTCATCCTCCTTTTGTTGCATTCTAAAAATGTCATCTCCTCTCATGTCATTGCCCCTATAATAATCTTTGTATTTATCAATGAAATTTGTCTTCATGTCCTCCCAAGTCTCCATAGTATCTCTGTCTAGGATCATGAACCATCTTAATGCAAATTATTTCAAAGTGGTAGGGAATAGCTTAAGCCTATGGGCATCAGTGGTATAGTCATAACTTATGCAGAGTATATCAAACTCAAACAAGAATGTATCAGGATCTTTTATGACAAGTTCATAGAACTTAGGAAGGACTTAAGCAGGGATCTTTTTGAGATTGTCGACTTCGTTCTGATGAGCAATGGGGAAAGGAAAAGTTGGTTGGTTAGGTCTATTTCCATTTGCATCACCCATGCTTGCTTGATGATGTTCCAAAGCAAGGTGTTCTTCAATCAGATTTTGATCTTCAGAGGAAACTTCAAAACTACTCAGATTTAGAAATGTATCAGCAAAAGGGTATGACTCTTCTTCTTTTTTGTTTCTTGGTAGATTTTGGTACTCAACTAACTATAATGGATCATGATTGTTAGGAAGGAATCTCCCATGAACATCTCTCCTCCTCCCTCTATGCATGCAGTATCAACACAATATTATCCAACTCACACAAATAATTGGAAAAAGAATAGGGGGAGCATTAATTCTAAATGAGGGGTACACTAAGAACAACTTCCAGAAACACTATAGTGAGGAAAAATATCAACGAATCCAAAGAACTACCTAGTTTGACACCATCCTCAACAACGTCACCAAAAATATTTGCCTCCTACAATGATTTTAACAACTAAGCCCTTGCAGCTGTGATTCAGAGATTGGACATCTAACCTGAATTCTAGTGGTTGCAAGAACAGTCAACAACAAATTTTTAACTAATAACCAAACATAAAATAACAACAAAACTAAACTAAGGTATGGGGTGAAATACTCACCAAGTGGCCCCCATTAGATAAGTATTCCCTAAAACTAAGATAGACTTAGATGTACAAACTTATAACTTCATTTTATTTATTGGAAAACATGAGTACAAATGAGCAACATGACTATGTTACTGAAAAAATCAGGAGTGTGATTAAATCAATAAGCAATCTTCTATCTAAGAGCTCAGAAAGAACATCAGAGCCTTATTTAAACACCTAGCAAGGTGGTCAACTCCATTAGATGTAGAGGAAAACACATTACGAAAACATGGAAAGGAGCAAAGACGGCTACACATGCACAAAGTCTATCAGGAATGTTTTCCTTATGCGAGTCTGACATAGCAGTAACGCTCATGCTTTCTCAACAACATTTAAGACCATTACAAGGTGGTTACAATCTGATTTGCATGAAGAATCTTTAGTCACCAAGAGTCTTCCCTCATTAAATGACCACCTTGTTGACTGATATGACAAATGCCCAACTGGCGAAATCTTCTTGGATTGCAGGCCTTAATTATATTCGCATGACAATCTTAGTACGCACAACAACCGCATATCCATAATCATCTTAAAACAACATTCATTAATCACATGCCAAATTAACACAGTCAGTTCATATAGCGTGCCAATATCATTTGAAAGTTATGAAAATAAAATCATGTCCAAAGTCTATGGTTTTAAGGAAATATTATAAAAGATCAACTCCTAATTATCAAAGTCTTATGACAACTACCGGAAATAGACAACAACTCTATCAATAATTAAACCATAAACTAGACTCATCAATAATTGTTTCTTTTTTTTGCGCCTCCAATGGTCTCTTCTTTCAATATATATCTATTTATTTTCATAGGCTTTAACACCTCAAACTCCAATAGCTCTAGTAACGTTGGAGATGGTCAATATGAAAAACATTTTGTGAAGATTTTAAAATAAAATGATCAACCTAAAGAGGCAAAAAGAAGTGTCTCATAGACCTACGTATCAAAACAATCAAGGTCATTATGGGATAAATGAGGAAGATGGTATCTTTACCAAATGATCAAACCATGGAAAATACCTCAATTTCAGTCTGATTACTAAAATATATCTAAGAGAAGATTGATGAAAAATTTAGTCCAAAAAAATTATCAAGAGACCATTCATAAGACAATGAGAAAATTCAAATACTAATCACGAGAATGTACAATATAATACTAGAGATACCAAGATATCAAAATAATCCATGATATGCCTTGAAACTTCAACCAGTTGGTCCTCTTAATATAGTGCAACAACTTAAGAACATGACCACAATAATATCACTATGGGATAACCTTTATATATTAGAGAAAAATAATCTACTTCAAGAATCTTTGAAAATGCTAAAGGATCCAATCCTGGTGGCCTTCAAGAAATTTAATCCTAGAGAAAATATAACATAGTAAAAATAAGTCATCCTCATTAATTAGCCTACCATTCTTCAAAGTGCTAACATGGAGTATATCTCGTGTCTCTAATTAAGAAGACTATAAGATAGTGTTTACTACAAAATGGGGAATCCATTCATATGCAAAGATGTTGTTTGGCTTATTGAATATAGGAGATACTTTTAAAATAGACATGGGCATCACCTTTTTAATTTTTAAAAAATAATATCATTTTAATATATTTAGAGGACGTTAATATATTCTCTAAGAACAAACATGCTCATTTCATACACCTAGAATTTTTTTTTGAAATTCCAAAAATTCAAATTCTCATTGAAACTAAATAAGTTTCTTTATAGAGCACATCAAGGTAAGTTCCTTGGTCATGCATTTTATTTTAAGCATAGACACAACATGTGAAATTTTGGGCGAAATGCCTCAAATAAATTAGAGCTTCGAAAGAGGATATGGACATGGACATAAAATCATAATTGAAAATAGATTTTTTTCAAATGTTGTAATTGCAAGTGCCACTTCCAATCATTGCAAATTCATAAAAACTTATGCCTAAAATTCAATAAAGAAGAATTTACGCACAAATTCTCTCTTGAATGATTTCAAATTGTGACAAATTTCTTTTTATCTTATATGGTAGACATGCATACAAAATGTGGAAGAATAAAAAAGGCACATGAGATGTTTGAGAAACATGTTAAAAAAGTGTTTGTTGAAAAGGCTTTAGAAAATTTTAAACAAATCCAAACCAACATCATCTCAATTCAAAGATTTAGAAGAGGCTATGGACATGGACATCAAAGCATAATTGAATATGGAATTTTTTTAAATGTTGTAATTGCAAGTGCCACTTCTAATCACCACAACATTCGCAAAACTTATGCCCAAATTTCAATAAAGAAAAATTTATGCACAAATTCTCTCTTGAATGATTTAAAATTTTGATGAATTTCTTTGTAGTAGCTTATATGGTATACATGTATGCAAAATGTGGATGCATAGAAAAGGCATGTGAGCCATTTGAGAAACATGCCCAAAAAGTGTTTGTTGAAAAGGCTTTAGAAACTTTTAAACAAATGCAAACTAATATTATGGTTGTTTGTGCTCAATTTGGAGTTCTGAAAGAGGGTATGGACATGGACATCAAAGCAAGATTGAGAATGGATTTTTTTTTAAAGTTTTAATTGTAAGTGCCACTTCCAATCATCACAACATTCACAAATACTTATGCCCAAAATTCAATAAAGATGAATTTATGCATAAATTCTCTCTTGAATGATTTCAAATTGTGACAAATTTATTTGTACCTTATATGGTAGACATGTATGCAAAATGTGGAAGCATAGAAAAGGCATGTGAGCTGTTTGAAAGTCATGTTCAAAAATTGTTTGTTGAAAAGGATTTAGAAACATTTAAACAAATGGATACCAACATCATGGTTGCTTGTGCTTAAATTGGAGCTTCGAAAGAAGGTATGGACATGGACATCAAAGAATAATTGAAAATGTTTTTTTTCAGATGTTGTAATTGCAAGTGACACTTCCAATCATCGTAACATTCACAAAAAAATATGCCCAAAATTCAATATGTAATAATTTATGCATAAATTATCTCTTGAATGATTTCAAATTGTGATAAAAGACATATGCAAAATGTGGAAGCATAGAAAGGGCACATGAGTTGTTTGAGAAACATGTTGAAAAAGTATTTGTTGAAAAGGCTTTAGATTTTTTTTTTAAAATGCAAACCAACATCATGGTTGCACGTGCTCAAATTGGAGCTCCAAAAGAGGGTATGGAAATGGACATCAAAGCATAATTGAAAATGATTTTTTTCAAATGTTGTAATTGCAAGTGCCACATCCAATCACCATAACATTCACAAAAACTTATGCCCAAAACTCACTAAAGAAGAATTTGTGCACACATTCTCTCTTGAATGATTTCAAATTGTGATGAATTTCTTTGTAGCTTATATGCTAGAAATGTATGCAAAATGTGGAAGCATAGAAAAGGAATATGACATGTTTGAGAAACATTTTCAAAAAGTGTTTGTTTAAAAGGCTTTAGAAACTTTTAAACAAATGTAAACTAGCTGTTATGCCTTGCATAACCACCCCATCTTTTGCCTTGGTCAAAATGGGTCCCCCTTTGTGTTTTTTTTGTACTTAGTTTTTTTTGGAACAAAGTTTGGAGTCTAGTTTTGCCAATACTTTGTTTTTTTTCTAATTTCTCTGTCAGAATCGGAATCAGAGCTGAATCGGGTTTTGAAAGTTCTTTTGAGGCGTGTTTTTGGTTCTATCCCGACAGTCTTTTCTTTGCCTTTGTTTTTGGTCTTCGGCAGAAGCAAAGCCGGAGTGGGGATTGGGATGGTTGTTATCAAAATTTGCAAAATCAAATTCAATTTCGATCCTGCCTCCACTACCTTTTTAATGTTTGTTTGTCTCGATTTTTGTGTTTTGTTTTATTAGGTTGGTCTTTTACTTAACTTTTTGTTTTTTTTTTTTTTGTCGGAGGCGGAGTCGGAATGGGAATAAGGTTTGAAAATTTTATGAGTTTAAGATCCTGTTTCCATTCTAGTTCCGCCCTCTCAATTTTTTGTCGTTGACTTTTTGACTGAAGTTGCACTGCAGACCAGTGTTCATTCTCTTACAGTTCTGACTCCGCCTTTACTGCGTTTTAATGCATTAATGGTGGTTGCCGGTGTAGGTAGAAATTCACATATTTTTCTTTATTAAGAGTTAAAGCCGATCATTATTGTTATTATTACAAGTGTGAGAGCGCGAAGAGCAATAGCAGAGTTCGTTTGAGCAAATTGATCGAGATAGAGAAGAGATATTGTGTGTGAATCGATTCAGAAAGTTAGCGCGGCTTTGTTTGCGTTTGAGGTAGGTTTTTTTTATTTTTATTGTTCGTTGTTTATTTGCGGTTGTGATCGCTGTGTTTTGCTTTATATCTGCTCGTGTGTTCAATCCTTGTGTTTAAAGCAATTTTATGATCATCGATGTGATTGAATGAGCAGGTTCTTGTTTTGGCTTGTTTGTTTTGCTTTTATATTTGTTGTCTTGTTTTATCGTGTCGTTTCTTTCTATTTTAGGGCATTGTTGCTTTCACGTCTTAAGCATGATTGCATCGTGTCGTTTTCGATTTGCAATAGATTAGATTAGATTAAAGGTTTTTAAGGGCGTGAGTTAGATTAAGAATCTACAGTGAGGTAGATTAGAGATTGTACAGTGAGTTAGGGTAGATTAGATTTATTGTTTAAATTAGGGTTTCGTCGTTTGGTAGAATGGTAGGATTTTAAACCCGTGCCCTAGTTTTATTAAGTTTTTTAGATTAGGGTTTCGTTGGTCTCTACAATTACTTTAAATAAGATATAAATAAATGGCCCTAAACTGCAATTATTCCCCACGGTCATATGAGGGTAGAATTTTTAAGCTCCTTTGCCATTTTATAGCGATCTAGGTTTAATCATGAAGTTATGTTGAAAATGAATAATTTTGATGATGTCATGATTAGCATAGGCGGAGGCAGGATTCGAATGGGTGATGGACATAAGAGTTTTGTTTTACAAAAGTTATCAATTCCATTTCTATCTTGTTTTCGATTCCGAGTTCTAAAGGGTTTTTTGGAGTATGTGAATTGGCGGAGCCGGGATCAAAACTGATCTTGAACTTAAGAATTTTGTTTGTGAAGGTTATCAATTCTGTTTTCATCCCGTGTCCAGCTCCGCATATAGTAGGAAATTTTTCTTCAAAGTAACAATGACCAAATCGGAGGCAGAGGCGAAATGGAAATAGAATATGAAAAGTAAAAATCAAAGAAAACCAAATCCGATTTTTGTTTCGATCCCGGTTCCGATAACCTCTCCGACTCCGAGCCCGTTTGTTATTTGGTGAAGTTCCTATATCGGTTTTTGCTCCGAGTCTGCCAGTTTTGTAAAAGAGATTCTTTTGTGCTTCTGTCTGGTTTTGACTCCGATGTATGTGTAACAGGTATGTTTTAAAAGCATGTTTTATGATGATTTATCTAAAGGTCTAATTAGAGGTTTGCTTGTAGGAGATTTGAGAGATGTCAGGAACATCAGGGGAGGCTGCTCGAAGGAATCAACTGGCTGGAACATAAAAAACAGCACCGAAAATCAAGAAGGTGAAACCAGAACAACTACCTTATACATTGAGGTATGATCATAGGAATCCGGTGGTGAAGGTGAGCAAGGTGGAATCAGACTGGTCAAATATCACAGATACTAATCTGGGCTAGTATAGCTTCGAAGAATTACATGAAGAAACCTTTGCAGAAAGAGCAAACTTGACAGGGAGAACACAAAGGATTGTTGACTCTGGTCTCGCACATATCACGGTGTTTCCTTTATCAGTTCAGTGTCCAGAGTTGATATTGACAGTGGCCAGTACTTATAATCCAGCTACAAGATTATGCATGGATTCCCAAAATAATGTGATTATAGATCTTACTCTGCAAATGTTCCAAAGCATATTTAATGTTCCTGATCCCAAAAATTTGGTGCAACTAACTGAGATAGAGGCATTGGAGAAATATAGCAAGCATAAAGATTGCAATAAGTCTCACTAAAATAAAAGATGGTTAAGCACGGAGAAGAAATCTTTAAGCAAGCTGGCAGACCAGCCAAAGAGGGTGGATTTCAAGAAGGAGATATCTGATTTGATATTGATGTTGTCCAGAGTGTTTGGAAAGAGGGATGCCTTCCATTTCAAGGAATGGATGTTTCATTTTATTCAAGTAATCTTTCAGGGTGATTACCAGTTTGATTGGTCAATGATTGTTTCTGATGCTATACATGATCAACTCACAAGGGTTAGACAGACCAAATCTTTCTTCATGACTTCATATGTGGTCTATGCTGCAGCAAGATTGGGGATTTTCCCAGGATTAAACAGAGTAGGTATAATGGGAGTCTTGGATGGACAAAGGAAGGTATGGGAACACTATGATCAATTATCTCTTCAGGTTGCTGAGACTCACTTCAGAAGAGTCAATGATGCATTTTTATATGTGGTTATCAACCAGTTGAGTGGAGATGCAGGATACAGGTTAAGCCAAGAAGCTATGGCATTCATTTCTGAATGGGGAAGTTGGTACATCCAATACCCCAAATTTACATACTTCAGATTGTTTGGTTTTTAGGGTCATCCCCATTTGCTTCCAAGATGCTGCAGCAATAGAATAGTGCTTATGGAATTTGTGTATCAAGCCATTGGAGTTAATGCTAGATTTAGGATGAAGCACAAGACAGGATGCCATAAATTTCCCCTGACACTGGGTGAATACAACTGTCAACACTTGAAGGGAGCAAAGGTGGTTTGTAATGAGTTGATACAATTGAAATTGGGATTGTATACAGCTTGTAAGTATTTTGATCCAAAGAAGAAAATGTATGCTTTATTACCTTTAGTGTTTACTAGACATTTTAATTTGTTAGAGGATTTTTGGTGTGATAGGCAGGATGAATATGACTTAAGGAAGAAGAAATATGAGAGATTACTAGTCTCACTTATGGTAGAGTTGGGTATTAAAGATAATATTCTTGACACTTTGGTGGATGATGGAATGGTATTAGATCTCTCATTGGAAGCTTTGAATATTGGCACCAAAAACTTAGATCCAATAGACTGGAATGAGGAAGAAATGATTGATATTAAGAAACTAGGAAGGACAGTCTTGGATAGAAGTGTGCAATGGTTGATGATGAGAACTCAAGCTCCTCAGGGACCAATCCTCAAGAAAGGTAAAGGGTATAAGAGGATTAAAAGAAAGGCACCTTTCAAGGAACCATTAGAATTCTTTCCTCCTGATGTTGAAGAAATAGAGTTGGAGGTAGTCGATGAAGAAGAAGAGACACCCAAGGGAGATGTTCCAATTGAATCTGTTGTTTCTACGCCCGCATTGGGTGAGTCATCTGCACAAGCCCCACTCATAATAAAGAAAAGTAAAGAAGTTCAAGGAGTATTTTATGTTATGGCTGAAGCTACTAAAGGAAAAGAAGTGGAGGAAGAATTGGTAGAAATTGAGACAGACTCGGATGAAACTCTGTCCTAGAAGGACTTGCAAGAAAATGTACCTCTAGATCATACTGTTGAACAGATTCTTACACAGGAAGAACAATGGAAACAATTTGAAGATGCTACCAGAGAATCTGATGCAAGGGCTACTGCAGAGAAATAAAAGGAAATGGAGGCAAAGTTACAAGCTGATGCTTTACTTCAACAGCAGTAATCAAAGGTAAAAGAAGTTGAAACAAGGACAACAATTGATGAAATAGTGGAGCAAATGAGGCTACGAGAGCATGAGATCAAGGTCAAGGCAGAAAATGACAAGCTGGAACTAATGCAGAAGATTCATGATCTCAAGGAGGAGAAAGCAAGAAACCGAAGGGAAAAGGAAGCCCTGGTTGCTAGACTAAAGCTTGCAGAGGAAGCTCGACAAAAAGAACAAGAAGCTGAAGCTCTAAGGAAAGAAAAAGAGGCTGAAGAGCAAGTAAAGAAATAGCAAGCTGAGGAAGAAAGGGAAAAGGCAGAGAAACTCATAGCCTTGGAAATGGAAAGAATAGAAGAGGAGAGATTGAGAAAGGAAGAAGAAGATAAGAAAGTGAGGGAACGAAGAGATAGAGAAGAGGCTGAGAAGTTGGTGCAGATGCATGTGCTGCAGGAGCAACAAGAAAAAGCAAAGGTTGATTCTCAACCTGAGGTAAATGTTCACCTATCCTCTATAGTTGTCGCTTCCTCTTCCATGATGATGACTGCTCCTAGTGCTCCTACATGGTTAAAATTAGATTTGCAGAAGAGAGCTAGAACACCTCCTCAACCTCTTAATTGGGAGGACATGGTGAAGGAGATTGAACGGGAAAGGCCTAAGAAGAGGGCTAAAGTTTTGCATTCTACCAGACTCGCAGATAAGGGGAGATAGTTGCTGAATGTGTCGTGCCTATGACTGAAAAGGAGGTAGGGGATATGCAGCTCACAGACTATCAATTGAGTACAGTTAACTTGGGAAGACCCACTAAAAATCAACAAACGAATCTGATTGGTGTGGTGGCTTCAACGACAAAATCAAGGATGATCAAGGACAAACAGAAGAAAGATGAGGTTAAGGCTCAATTGGATCAGTTACATTCATTCTTGAAGAGTGTCTCCTCTCCAAGGTCACAACAGGTTGCAGCAATTGAGACTCCTGTTTTGCTAAGCAAAAAGGAGGTTGATGATTTGGTGTAGGTTAGAGGTAAGGCGGAGATGGTTGACAAATGGATAGACAAAGTGAACCGGGAGGTAGGTGAGGTTTTGGAAAAAGGGTTTGAAACTTACAAAGAAGCAGAAGAAGTAATAAAAGAGATGCATCAATACATTGAGGCATCCGAAAAACTAGAAGAAGAGTATAAGGAGTATATTGAAAAGTTAGAGAAGATAAATACATTGCCTCTAACTAGTCTTCTAGAAGAATCTATACTCGAAGATGATAACAAAGATTTTGTAGAAAATACTTCTCGC
This sequence comes from Sequoiadendron giganteum, assembly GCA_007115665.2. Taxonomy (NCBI): domain Eukaryota; kingdom Viridiplantae; phylum Streptophyta; class Pinopsida; order Cupressales; family Cupressaceae; genus Sequoiadendron; species Sequoiadendron giganteum. The sequence continues at coordinate 7,300,975 of CM021100.1, read as the reverse complement.
ATCCTTAAGTTTAGGACTGGCTTTTTGAGCAAGCATAAGGATGAGATTCAGGATGCAGTTAATAATTTAACTGAGCAGTTGGAAGAGTTGGAAGCGGTTATGGCCATAATTGTAGATGTGAATGTAATGACTAAAGATGGCATGTCATTGAGTCAGGTTAGAGAGAAATGGAATGAAAGATTCCAAGGACTCATGCAGGAGAAAGATGATGGAGGAGACTTAGTGATAGATCGGCTTGTAGAAGTCAAAGAAGAAATAAAAGTTGTAGGGAGAGATTTGATCAAAGTAAAAAGTATGAAAGAGTTTGCTGCAGTTGAGTTGGATCGCATCAAGTTTGAAGATAACTGGATTGATGGGCCCGATATGGATATGCTACAACAAGTCTTCACTAGTTATGATGAGTTCATAGCGGATCCAGCTTCACATGCATAAATCTTGCATGATGCATGATGTTCTTCTTCCTTGCATGTTGCATGCATGCAACACTGACAGTCTTGAGGGCGCATGACTTCTTTTTCTTCTATTTCTATCTTCTATTGTTAGATCAAACTGAATGCATAATGTAAGAACTCAAGATCAAAGTTGATTTGAGTTTACAAGAAAGCTGATTGTTCCTAAAAAGGTGGAAAGCCTAAGATAGAAGTGAAGTTCGAACTTCTTTTGTATATCTATAAATACCAGATGGGTATCACATTGTAAGGGTCGGCTAATTGAGAATTGGATTGGCTTACCTAGTGCTAGGAGATAGAATTTTATAGAGCTTTTGTAGAGATACATTATACTAGATCTTTTGACAGTTAATAGAATTGCAAGTTTACGAAATATGGAGTTATCAAATTGTGTTATTTGATAAGGTTAATGAGTTATAATCCACTTGAATGCCAGTGATTGTGCTGAAGCATGATAGTTTCTTATGTGGTGAAAGTCATTAGAAGAAACCGGGTTTAAAGATTATCTTGTTAAATTGTTATTGAATTAAAGTTATTGAAGTCTGTTGATCTATAGTTTCAATGATGAATGAATGTGTGTTGTTTTGAAATATTGGAAATACTTGTGATAGGCGAATAGAGGAATTGAATTAAGCACCTAAGATGTATATGATGGTACAGTTATACTGTGGGTTGTGTCATGCTATGGTTTTTGTGATCGGTTAAGAAAACATTCATTGTTAAGAGTATATGTCTGGATATTAGATAAATTTAATTCATACTTACTGATTTACCCCTTTGATCTATCTTTTTCTTTTATTTAAAAAAACCATTGATTTACAGGAATTATTTTGATAAAGAGAGTCATAGCTTGAATACTTTGTTACCAGCATAGGCCCCTTGAATATTACAGTTGCATGAACCAATTGAGTGACATCAGACAGTTGAGAACCAACTGCCAGGACCTTGGGAGTTAGGCTACTGCATGTTGTCTTTCTCTTTCAGGAGAAATAGAGTAGAAATATTCTGTTTTAATGTTGTTTGTGTCATTTTAATCATCAACACTAGCATCATGGTTTCCTATGCTCAAATTAGAGCTCCAAAATAGGGTATGGACATGGACATCAAAGCATAATTGAAAATGGATTTTTTATTAGATGTTGCAATTGTAAGTGCCACTTCCAATCACCACAAACTTCACAAAAATTATGCACAAAATATGTGTTCACTTGCGTCAACACTATGGAATACTTAAGGTGTGTACATATCATTGCCATATTAACTAGGAACATGCCAACATAATCATAAATCCAATACAAAAGGAACAAAATCAAATGAAAATAATTTCAATTGAACTATGTTGACAAGGTGGCATGCACAAAAATGTAGAAAGAAAAATAGAACGTACCTTAAAATTCGAGATTCAATTTGACAATTTGCACAATTATTTCTAGTTCCTTTTTTGTTTCAAACTAAAAAAATTGATTTTTTTGCCAAGTTCCTTCATTTTAATGTTCAATTCTATATAAATCTAATAGAATTAGTTAAAATATGAAAACAACAATTCTATATTATTAAATTAAAATAAAAAATCATAATTAACATGCCAAGGCTAGAAACATGAAAAAATTACTTCATATAATCAAATTTAATCTAAAAACTCTAGTATTTCCTTCTTCTACATTGTCAAACAAAAAAAGGTAATGAAATATGTAGAATATTCTTGTGCTTTTGTCAACACCATGAAAAAGTGTTTCTTTGTTAGATAATGTATAGAAAATAGAGAATATAGAGTATATGAGCCTAAATGATGGGTCACATTTATTTTTACCATTTTTTTAATAGCCCCTAAAACATGCTCGCATTAAAGTGTGAGCACATTCCAACCTGTATGGAGCATGAGCACATTATAACCTTTATGGACACACATAATTATAAAAATAATGCCCTCAATCTTAAACCCTACACCCTCAACCCTATATTGTATACCTTATACCCTATACCCGGAGTCTTATACCTTCAACCCTATACCATATACCCTCAACTGTAAACTCTATATCCTCAAACCTATACTCAATACCCTAGACCCTATACCCTATACACTAAACCCTATACCCTTAACCTTGAACACTATCCCTCAAACCAAGGCCCTAAATCCTATACGCTAAACCCTCAACCCTAAACTCCATAACCTCAACCTTAAACCCTATACCCTTGACCCTATACCTTGTATCCTTTACGATAAACCTTATAACCTTGACCCTCTACCCAATAAATTAACCCTAAACCTTATACCCTCAACCCTAAACCCTATACCTTCTACCATCAACCCTACACCCTCAATATTATACCCTCCACCATAAACCATATACCCTCAACCCTATACCTTATACCCTCAATCGTAAACCCTATACCATTGAACCTATGTACCTAATATCATCAACCCGAAACCCTATATCATCAACCCTACACCTTAAACCTTAAACCCTAAACCCTAAACCCTAAACCCTAAACCCTAATCCTGAATCCCTAATCCCTAAACCCTAAACCCTAAATCCTTAACCCTACACCTTATACCCTCAATTGTAAACTCTATACCCTATACCTTATACCCAATACCCTAAACCCTAAACCCTCTACCCTCAATCCCATACCCTAAACCCTATACCTTATACCATCAATTGTAAACCCAATAACCTCAACCCTAAACCTTGCACCCTCAACCCTATACCTTATACCCTCAACCTAGAAGTGCTATTCAAATAGGACAAGGAACTCCTATTACACTCATAGATGTGGGTGAAAGGGAAGGGTCTATAATTAATTTTTAAAAGTGGAAGTAATAAAAAATCTACTATTTTTTTAAAAGATCGAACCTATATACAATGTTGCACCCACAACGACGGTTCATGGGATGAGTGAGCTAAGGTAATTTATATTTAGGTAGGTAAATAATGTTAATTTTATTATTCGATTAAACCTTCAATAGATGAAGTAATATATGATGTGGTACATCTACACACATGTGCTCATGCATTGTTGATACAATACATATATAAGTGTCATGACATCTATGAGTCTAGACATCACACTATCATTGTTAAGTTGTGTGAATAGAAGTATCAAATAGTAGAGGTAATTTGCAAATAGTATATCTTTGATTATTTTAAAATAATTTCAATATGTTATTTCTCAAATTAGAGCATTTATATTGTTGTTGTTCTAATCTAAGGAGGTAATCTATTAGTTATAGTAACCACTCATGCCAAAACAACCATTATGACTACCAAAAAAAGTACATGGAATAGATATCATTAGGGCATCAAGATGTATTCACCTCACTAACAAGGGGAATTGTAATGTCCCCTTTTCCTAGGTTAGTATCTTTTGTAGTGGTTAGTCTACCATCTGGTCCATGTAGGATAACACGGTGTGTAGGGGACCCCTTTGAGGGTAATCTAAGGCTCTTCAACATGCCTTTTGATGTTCATTACAATATTCTCCAGCTTAGTGGCTCAACATATTTGTGGGGTGCCTTTTGGAGGCCATTCTAGATGTTTTCTCCCACACTTACTATTTATAGTACGTCACTTGGTCATATTGCTCATACTTAGTATTTATAGTAAGTCATATTTGGATCATTTGTCATCACACTTGTATTTGGAAAATGTGAATTGATCACTCCCATGAGTTGGTGTTGGTATTATTCGAGGAGTTAATGGTTAATTATATTATTAAAGTTAATTTAACATTAATAATATCATTTATTAATGATAACTTTATATTATGACGTTATAAGGAGTGAAGGGGTGGTATTTGGAATTTAATAATGTATTATATTTTAATGTTACTCTATGAAATATTATTAAAAAAAAGGTTATTAAATGCTACCAAAGGAAAATATTATTTTAAATGTTTATTTGGCCAAGTGGGGGCATGGGAATCGAGAGAAGTATAAAAAGAAAAAAAGCAATGCTTTTTCATGATTCATTTATATTTGTGCAAATTTGGAGAAGATTAAGCAAGGGTTTTCAGGTTTGGAGTTTGAGATTTTTTGAGCATGAAATCCCTCAAAAAGAATAATGTTTGCAGGTGTGAAAGATCATCCAAGGGCACTAGATTGAATAATATCATTCAAAGGTTATTATTAGAACTTCATTGATTGCAATAGATTGTTTCAAATTAGAATTTGGGAGAAGATAAAATTAGAATATATTAATTGTTGCAAATTATTGTTGTTGAATGAGCAATAAATAGCTAGAACATGACTCCCAAGGTAGGTTGAACACCTTCGAACAAGTTGTGCAATTCAGAGATGGGCATGTGAGTCCCTAGGGTGAGATGCCTAGGGTTTGGGCATTATTTCAACTCCATTATAGGCACCTAAGTCAGATATTTATTGTGCAACAATTTTAAGGAGGGTTTTTGGTAGCATTTGGAAGTGGCATCCAATTCTAAGAGTCTCCAAATTGCTAATCAAACAAATTCCAGATCTGCAATATCGCATATTTGAATAATGGGTATGATTTAAATATGTTTCCTAAGGCAATAATAAAATCAGAATTATTAATTTCATGCATTTGCTAGAAGTTTGTTTATTTTTGTAAATATCTATATTCCCTACATTACCTGGCAAAAACTTTACAAAAATTCAGAAAACAATCAAAACAAAAATAAAGCTTCAGATTTGAGGGGGATATTATAGAAACCCTACACTATCACATACGCCATTTGATAGATCTCATTACAAGGACATTGTTACCAAATGGGCCACTGTATAGAAGATGAATCTTAGAGAATTGGGGAATCAAATGATAGATTTAAGAATTGATTCAAAAGAGGCAAATTTGAACGAGTTCTTCACCTTATGAAAAAAACTTATTATTCTTTCTAAGAAGGCTGGAAATTGATTCCACTACATTGAATATTGAGATTTGAATAGGGTCACTATAATTCAAATAGTATCCAACTCCTTGCATTGATGGACTCTTGGATCAAATTAAGGGGGATAATATTTTCACTAAAGTTTGGGTACCACCAAGTTACCATTAAGTCATTAGATGTGTGAAATTAGACCTTCAAATCCAAAAGGATTTTTTCAAATGGCTAGACTTTCTATTTGGCTTGACCAATACACTTTCCACCTTCATGTGAGTGATGAATTATGCACTTAGGCCTCTCACTATTTTCTTTGTTAATTTCTATTTATATGACATACTCATATTAAGCAATACATAAGAGGAACACCTACAAAATGTTCAATAGATAATTTCAACTCTACAACAAAATTAGCTCTATAATAACAATTTAAAAAAGTATCCCTTTGATATGGAATGGATTTAGTACCTTAGATATATTATGAATAAGGATGGTGATTTTGTGGACCCTAAAAATATAGATGTAATTAGATATTGGCCACCTCATAAAAAATATCATAGGACATTATAGAATTTTAGTATCATCCAAATTTTATTAGAGGTTTGTGTTGGAATTATCACACTTGGCATGGCCTATGAACCAAGCATTCAGGTGAGAGTAAAAGAAAAATTACCTTGGATAAAAATAATATAACTTACATTCACATAATCAAAGTAGAGACTTTATTTAAGACCTACACTAATTCTTCTTGATTTGAAATGATACTTTAAAATTGAGGTTGATGCCTCCAAATATGCACTTGGAGTAGTTTTGACTCAATGTGGTCATCTAATTACCTAACATGTAGTGATATTTTATCTAATGCTATGTATAGATACCCCATGTATGGTAATGATTTATATCCATTGTTGCAACATGTAAATAATATAATTATACTATATCTTGGGGAAAGATATTGTTATTTTCATAGATCATAAGCCTCTTAAATTTATATAAATATAGGAAAGTTTGTAGAATGATCAACATAAAAGGTGGTCTAGTTACCTCAAATATTTTTATCTCAACATTCATCATAAGAAGGAAGAACAAATTAAGTTATAAACTAAGTGGGTTGGATTTCAATCATAACTTTGATAACTATGTTGGAATCTTGTGAAAACTAAATAAAATATTAGCCTCATTTGTATGACATTAATCATATTTTTTGATAGATCCACCAAAGACTCAAATGATAGATAATTCCTTTATTATTACATGTAAGATAAAATCCTTTATCACATAATATAGATATATATCCTTGTATACACCCTCAAACTTATAACCTCCACCATAAACCTTATAAAATCAACCCTATATCCAATACCATTAACCTTATACCCTATATACGCAACCCTATACCCTCAAACCTAAAAACTATCCCTCAACCCTAGGCCCTAAAACATATAAACTAAACCCTCAACCCTAAAATCCATACCCTCAAACCTAACCTATACATTATACCCTCAACTATAAACCCTATACCCTTGAACCTATACCCAATACACTAAGCCTAAACCCTATACCCTAAACCCTAAACCTTATATCGTACACCTCAACCATAAAACCAATACCCTCAACCCTAAACCCTACACTCTCAACCCTATACCTTATACCCTCCACCATAAACCCTATAGCCTCAACCCTACACCTAATACCCTAAGTTCTATACCCTATAACCTCAAACCTAAACACTATCCCTCAAGCCTAGGCCCTAAAGCCTATATGCTAAACCCTCAACCCTAAAATCTACACCCTCAACCCTAAAACTTATACTCTCAACCCTAAACTCTATACCCTCAACCCTAAACCTCTTACCCTCAATCCTAAACCTTGAATAATTTAGACTTAGAGAGGGTGGAAGTGAGATTTAATGACCTAGAGATGGGAGAGAGAGAAGAGAGGAGTAAGGAGGGAGGGATAAAGAGGGAGAGACCTAGAGAGGGGAGAGAGAGGAAAGAGGGGGAGAGAATAAAGAGAGAGGGGTAAGGAGAGAGGGAGGGATAAATAGAGAGGGGGAGAGAGAGAAGAGAGATGGAGAGAGGGACAAATTGATAAAGGGTGGGGGAGAGAATATGCAAGGGAGATGAATTTCCTTCATAATAATGCAAGCGTGTTATAATGCACTCACATTATTTTTTGCTTTGGAAATTTTCAAGTCTTTGGCTTGGATTTTTCTTGGGATTCTAACCCAAAGGTTTAGAGTCACTTTTCTACATCCAAAGACTTGTTTTTACAAATATTGATGAAATTGACACAATCTTGAGTGTGCTTACCATCAAGTTTGCATGTGTTTCAACATCAAGCCAAAACAATACCACAACAATGTTAAGCTCTCTCTTATCTTTCTAACCATGTAATTCTTTTCATGTTTTTGAGAATGTTATGGTTTTCATCTTTAGTTTCTTTTGTTGGTGTATTAATTTTTTTGTCAAAAACCAATGTGATATTTTTCATTTTGTTTCTTAATTGTTCATCAAAATTTTAAATAAATTACATTTTTAAAAATTGGATTCCACTTTAAAATTAGCTAATTTCTTACCGAAGCAATTTTGAAATACTAAAAAAATGATTTTCGATTAGTTTTCAATTTTTTTAGGGGGGAACACGCTCAAATTTCTATTTTTAATGAAATTTGAGTGTGCCCCCCCCTAAATTTTTTGAAAACTGATCAACAATCATTTTTTTTTGAAAATTCTAGCTAATTTCTCACTAAAGCGATTTTGAAATACTAAAAAAAAAGTTAGCATTTTAGGGGAGCCACACCCCATACACTATATTATGTTTTAAAACACTTTGTGTGGCCCCCCTTTTTGAACCTCTTAATCTCTACCATTTAAAAAAAAAATAGTAGTTTAAAAAGTAGATTCAGAGCACTACAACTCTTGTTTTTGTTACATCTTCAAATTTTGAGTGTAACTATCTTCAATTTCTCATCCAAGATTAGTCTTTCCTGATTTCAAAAATTGCATCTTTAATTTTTGAGTGTAACTACCTTCAATTTATCATCCAAGATCAGTCTTTCTTGATTTAAAAAAAAGGTGGCCACTTAAAACCCCTTTTTGGTCCCCCATTTCCATGCACTTACTCATATCAATGTTTCATTATGAGAATTATGCAATAGAAATATCTATATGTTCTATGCATTGCATTTACTTGTTGAAATTGGTTTCATTGGGTTTTAATCCTCCTTTGCGCAAGAAACAATAGGTTGAGTTTTGTGTTTCATCTATTTTAGTAATGAAGACAATTATAATATTTAACCCTTCAGCCTTATTATGAGATAATAAATATAATCTTTATCCTTTATACCTTATTATGTGATAGTAATTATATTCTTTAGCCTTTGGTCCTTATGATGTAATAACAATTATATTATTTAGCCTTTTGACCTTATTATGTGATACATGTTGTATTCTTTATCCTTTCAACCTTATCATGTAATTATAGTTATAATTTTTAAGCCTTTCGATCTTATCTTTGTATAACACAATTAACACTTAGCCTTATGACCATGACATAATATTGGTGAACCATTGATAAACAATCTTATGGCTTCACTTTTTGGTGACTGTATTGATTCATGGTTTCTCGATCTTATCCTTGTTTAGGAGTATCGTGTCAGGGTTACAAACCCTATTGTGAGCACTAATAGTAAATAATAAACAAATATGAATTTAAATCCTATTGTGAAGGTAGCATGTGTATGATTGTTATTATGATCGTGCAATAGTTTTGAATTTGATCGATAATACTAAATGTAATTATATGTGTTGATAATAGTTTGACTCCATAATTATAACTCCATCACATAATTCATAGAGTGGAGTAACCAATTTAAGGATTAAGTAGTTAGACTCTAAAGCCCTACAAATTATCTCAACAAATAGGTTCTCAAATGGCATGATGGTCTAGGAGTTTCCTTGGATCTTCTACTCTTGTGAAGGGTAGGGCCATCTCTAGATGAAAGGTGTATGAGGGACCGCCAGTCTGTGGTCAAAGGAAAAGCACTCGAGTCATGCTCTCCCTCTTTAGTTGAGATGTCGACGATGGTTTATTCCAAACAATATATCTCACATGGTTTTGTATTATTACTATTGTACAAATGTCATTACTAAGATCTTTGGAAGATGTTAAAAAGTACTAACTATTCTTAAAGATGTAATTCATGATAAAAATCTATGTACTCTTCTTGTGATGAAATTTGTATTATGTTTCATATAGAAATTAGTTGAAAAACATTCTACATCATATCTATATTGTGAGGATGATTATATCATGTTATTGAAACTATGTAATGAGGAATTGCAATACCTAAAATGTTATTAAAATAAAAAGTGCTCTATTATCATCTCATTATCCATTGTAGAAAATATTTTCAGTAGAATTATTTGTCATATATGTATAATGATAAAGAAATGAATTTACCCTTCTATACTCTTGTGGTTAAACAAAGAAATTGTGCTTTATCGTGTCAATTTTATTTTTATGGTGTTTTCATTAAATGTACTAGTTGGGTTTGTTACATTATAAATTAATTAAGAAAAAATATGACATTCATTCTTGACTTTGCTTTTAGCACCAAGATAAGATTTGACAATTGAGTAAAATGATGTAAAATTGGAATCATCCAATATTTTCTAAAATCCCTACAAGGGTTGTGACTCAACAACTATGAACTAGACCTGCTACTATAGGTGTAATGGATGTTTTTATTTTTTAATAGATAAATGTCAATATTACTATTAAAAAGATATAATATTGCATATATTCATAAAAAAGTGGTTCAAAGAGATCACACTCTAAAGTACAACTTGAGCCAAGCTTAGAATAAACTACAAAGACAAAGCCACTAGGTGACAAGAGCTATACTACTGGGGGTGGGGGTCCTTTTCATCTAGTTTTCCATACATTGATGGGGTTTGATTTATCTATTGGAGAATCCTGAATAAAAATAATACCTAGTTCTTTTTCTTCCTCCTATGATTATCACAAGAAGAAATAGCTAAAGAAAGTAGACGAAACTTGCTATAATTTGATTTAATGCAACAATCCCATGGTCACAATATTGGGGAGAGACACAATGGTGTAGGAGGGGTGAGAGCACCCATGAACGGGCCTATCCTTGGTTTTTCAAACAAGGTTTTGAGAAGCATGTGTGCATGCATCTTGATCTTCACAAGCAATTATGTTGCATCCACAATAATGACCACAAGGGGTAGAGTGATCCTCATTTGATGTTGGAGTCAGTAAAACCCTAACAATCACACATGAGGCATTCCCAATGATCAATAAGAACCTATATGTGTTACTTCAAGTTCAATTTATTATCTTGCACCTAAATATACACAAAGAAATTATAACATATAACAGTTTTAGTATAAAATAAATTTGAGTATAAACTGAACAACCAAAAAAATAATAGAATTTTTGTCATTCCAAATGTTGAAAACAATTTCCACCCTAAAAACATGCCAAATATAGATAAAATTGATGGAGATTTTAGATCAATCCTCTATAATGACCATATACCAATAGAAAAGTTTGAACCTAAAAAACTTAAAAAAATTATGAATCTAATTTCATAACTTGAACTCAAAAAACTTAAAAAATGCTTGAAGATCTCTTATTGACCATAAAATGAACAGCATAGCACCTAAATGAACCTAAAGAAGACAATCTAAATTAAATATACATTATTCCAAATTTTAATGCACCTCTCTTGAAAACACTAAAAAACACCCAAAAATAAAATATTTAATCATCATGTCTTGATTCACTATTCCAGTGTTTACCAACTACAAAAGAGAGAATTTATCTTAATAAAAACTAAGAACTACACATTTAATAAATAAAATGTCAAACTATTACCTACTTTTATGACAATAAAGGTACCCAAACATCCAAACAATTATTCACTTTCTATTAGAGTAAAAAACAATAAATGCCCTATCTACTCTAATCTCTCTCAACTATAAGAATACAATGACAGATTGCTGCATTTCAACACTAAATACTTTGTTCAATTATTTTAAGAAATGGAGACCATAAATAGCTGAATTTAATCAGAAAAACTATATTCAATTCTCTTAAAAATTATTAACCTCACCAACTTTAATAAAAAACAATAAACATAAAGAAAAAACATCTTGGATTTTAATTTTTAATTTTGGGAGTGCAGTAGTTAATGTAACAAGATTATTATTATATTTGTCTTATCATTATTTTGTCCCAAAAAAACAGTATGGTATTGCTTGTTTATAATAGATGATGTATTTGTCACTAAAATCAATCTTATAGAATAAAATAAAAGACTTTTAACATCCACGAAACCAAAAGAAGAAAGGCCTATACTCGTCCAGACCAGGTGACCACCTCCAAAAGTTTCCCGGAATCCTGCTCGGCCAGGCCAATAATTTATACAATTAAAGTTAAAAAGGTTGTAGATGCTTTTAGGCATTTTATTGGTAAAGTTGCAGATCTTCCACGCAACATATACTAATCCTACTTGCAGTATATTGGTAGAGTTGCAGAAGATTTCCCACGCAACATATATTTATACTAATTCTATTTCAATTCTCGGGACAGTGAGGGCAACCCATTCTTCTTTTTCAAAGGTATTACCTTTAGCTATATCTCTGCCTTATATTGCAATTTCTGCAAATAGTGTTTTAAATTTCGCTACTCAATTGAAAAACCCTCTTAATTTGTAATTGCAAGGATTGATTTTACCGGTTGTGTAACGCCTCAAATCTTATAAACTTATAAAGTGCTGAAAATACTTGAAAACATTAGTGCTTTTTTAGGTTCTTTTTGGGTCAGATTGAATTTGCAAAGCAAATGCATTGATATAATATATGGGGTTTAAGCTCGTGTAAGGTTTAGAAGGATCAATACAAACCCTAGTTAAATCTGATTGTGCAGCTGTTTTTTTTTCTTGAAGCGTAGTTGCTATGTGGCAACAAAAGCAAAGAAAATGCAACGGACCCAGAAAAAGAATGGTTAAGCTGAAGTTGTCCTTTAAAGTCTTTCAGCCATTGCAGCATATGAATTTTAGTATTTAGCTGTGCACTGTAGAAACAATGAACGAATATCATCGAAAACTATGACTTATGCTCTTTGCAGGGTGAAGGATGAGCTGTGAACTCCTTGTAGCATTTTGAACTGCTAAATTGTCATATTTAGGTTATAGACCAGGAATTTTATGTGAGGATGCTGTGTCGCTTGGTAAATTGTAACATTAACGCATTTGCAAGCTTAGATTATGAGTACTGCACCATTAATGCTGGATCAGTGTTACGCTTTGAAGCATTGCCTCTCTTATGTTTGTGTACTCCAAAGGTCTACTTGTGTGAAATTGAAGGAGTTGATAAAAGAGAAGCCGAATCTTGATTTTGTTTTATTCTTGAAACTTTTTTGTTTCTTGTGGTCTGTTTTAAAATTGGTCTGCTTGGTCCTGACGTTTATGGGAGAGGTACAAGATGCATTCCAGCAGATGTAGTCTTTGATAGGTGAAAATGGCAGGCATTGCTTGCTATGGCATTTTGTTGAGCCTGATTCAGATTTAGCATTTCTCTTATGAGCTTGTAATTGAGTTATTTGTATAATTCAGGATGTAAAGTCACACGGTAGATATGCCAATAATGGGAATGTGCATAGAACTTGAAGAAAACATGTCCGAACCTGATTAGACAGAAAAAAAAATCATAATGTTTTCTAGTATATTCCTTGGAGTTTCCAGGATGGAGGTGGAAGAGGACAGCGGGATGTGCTTCTGGTATGGCCGGTATGGAAGGCGTTTTTTAGGTGATGGCGGGGGATGGCAATTAAAATAATAGAGAAAATTTAAAATATAGGAAATTTTAAATATTCACTGTAATGTGTACCTGTCCAGATTATTAATGAAAAATAGCAAATTTGCAGCAAGAAACAAGTCTAAACTGCAGATTCGTATTATGCTCACACAGAAGGAATAAAGTTAATAGATTAATATATGAATTTACATAGAATGAACTTTCACAAAAACCAACAAGAAATTGTATTGATCTGATTCATAGTGAAAAACTTAGACTTGACAAAAACTTGGCAGGCCCAAATTTTTTAAAAACTTGGGACCCAGCAAATTTATCAAACATTTGAAAATACATAACTTTTTAAATTATTCTTAAAAACACACATATATATGAATTTGTAGAACATATTACTGATTTTAATTATATATAAATCAAAATTTGAGTTGAATATCGATACATATCATAGACCAAAAAATAACTTTAATTTCTGAATACATATGAACTTCAAGTTTCAGTATCAATGAAAATAGTGAATCATAAATCTTGTCTATGTCTAAAACTCAAAAAAGTTTGTTGCTGCTGCGTGGGTGTTGTTGAAGTAGATTTTATATCTGTAATATCCTCAATAGGTGCCTCCATATTGATAGGATCAAGCTGTGTATGTGAGGAAATTGCCTCTGCTGGTTGATCAACCTCGCCTTTTGCCTCCTCATATGCTGCCACTTTGGCTTCCCATTCAATTGCCTCCCTCTCCATATCAGCTAACTCATCATTAGTTAACAAATAGATCCACATTGACATCATCAGGCTCAGTAATCCAATCTGAATATGGATCAATGCCATCAAGATCAAGTGCTTCATGGGAATCCTGCCCTTGTACCTTCTTTTCATGCAACTAAAGGTTGTACCATACGTAGACAAGGTCATTCAAGCGCTTTTGAATCAACCTATTGCGCTTCTTTGTGTGAATGGCCTTAAAGACACTTTAGTTGTGCTCACAAACAAAAGCACTACAAGGCTGAGATAAAATGCGAATGACAAGCTTTTGAAGATTAGGTGTTGTGGCACCATAATATTCTCACCACAAATGTGCAAGGATAACAATTGCTATTTAGTAAAGATTTTAATAAACTTAAAAATTAAAGTAAATGGTAAAATAATATTAAACCCATGAATTTTTTACCTGGCTGCAAAGTGGCTCTCCTACGAATGCAAAAATTTGAAGAATACAATGTCCCTTCGATCTTATAACTTTGTATCTCATCAAGTATGAGGTCTCAAAGGTTATCATTATCAACCAATCTCTCAATACATGTGTTGAGGCCAAGAAGAACCTTTGCATTTGCTTTGAAAGTAGGGTGTTGTACCCCAAATTAAATATTTTGCTACATTTAGGCATTTTGAAGAAATGGTAAAAGTCTTATAAAAAATTGTCAATAAAAAATTGTCAAAGGGGTCAAAAAACGGAATTTTGCATGTTGGTCAAAAACTCAAAATTTCAAAATTTGATGATTTGGGTCTGCTTAGAGCAACCTTGTCTACAAAACCCAGATCGCAGTTTTTCGGGTTTCTTCTTAAATGAATATTAGCAAATTTTTCTAAAAATAGAATTTTTGCTTCCAAGGCTCAAATTGATTTTGATTGGTTGAAAATACTTCTTGATCAAGTTGGTCCAGTCAGAATTGTCAAAAGATCAGTTTTTCTTTGGTGGGTCCATTATGCTTTTTCAAAAGCTAAAACGAGAGCTTCGAGGTCATCAATGGAGGATGCTCAATTGTCAGGCGTTAGATTCAAGGTCTCAGGCTCTGCACAGATTAGATAACGGTGAAAGATGTACATGGAACGAAGAATGAAGGAGGGAGGTTGGAAAATCTCAAAAATGGTGAAATTTTGTCTAACATTGGACAGTTTGGGTGCCCCTGCTAGCCAAGGGCGCCCATCTTTTCAAGGCCTCAAATGCTGTTTCTAGGGTTTATGCTTCTGAGACATTTTTTGCTCAAAATCCTCCCAGCTCCACAGTGAATCTATCAGCAAGTCCATCGGATCAATCAGTCAATTGGAATCTCAGATCAAACAGAGAGGTTTTATCAAAGAAGCAAACTGAAGATCATGAAAAATCATGAAAAATGTTCTGTCTCTAGAATTTTGGGCACCTTGGTAGCCAGGGGCGCCTAGGGTTTTGGAAGGTCAGATACAACTGTTATGGTTTGCAAACTCAGTCATCTTCTTTAGGATATCCGATGGATGTCTCAGCCAGTTCATCAAATTCTTCAGTCACCCGCAATTTCAGGTCAAATGGAGGACAAGCCATGGAAGGTCAAAATTGAAAGTTGAAATTCACTAAAAAGTGACTAAGTCTGGAGAGTTTGGGTGCCCTAGGTAGCTAGGGGCGCCCAAGATTTTGAGGGTGCAGAAGGTGGTTTTAGGGTTAACAGTCTTTAGAACATTCCTTTAGTTTCTAGTAGGCTCTCCAACGAATTCAACGATGAGCTCAGAGTAATTTCCAGTCATCAGATATTGCAGATCGAACAAACAGAGAAAATGAAGAGAAGAAATGAAAAACACAAAAAAAAATAAAATCTAACTTTGGCAAGGTTGGGCGCCCTAGGTAGCCAAGGGCTCCTAGGAATTCAGGACACCAGATGAAGTTTTCAGGACAAGTTACCTCCAGGAAGATCTTCTCTAGTTTCAACAAGTTGTCCAACGCATCTAGCATCCAGTTCATTGGAGCTCCTGAGTAGCCGAAATTGCGAATTCATCCGAAGATCAAAAAACACTAAAAATTGAAGAACAGTAGAAAAAAATCTAAGTTTGGAGGACTTGGGTGCTCGAGTTAGCCAGGGGCGCCCAAGATTTTGAGGGTTCAGATGATGTTTTTAGCAGATGCTGCCTCCAGAACAATAATCTCCGATTTGATCAAGCTTCGCAATGGATCAGTTAGCCAGTTCATAGGATTCATCTAGTGTCCGGAATTGAATATCAAAGGGATGCATTTTATCAAGCAAAAAGTTGAAAATTTTAGAAAAAATGGCTAAGTTTGCCAAGTAAAGGCGCCCAATTTCAAAGCCTTAGTGAAATTTCCGAATTTCGTCATCCATCATTCCAAATAGCGTCTACGTTCGATGTTTCTGGCTCAAGATTGGCTTCAAAGATTTAAAGCTGGAGAATAAAGCGTTTTCATCCTCAAAACCTATTTAAGAAGGCTTTTGGCATTCATTATTACATCAAAACTAGTCGAATACCTTCATTTTCAAGTGCCAAAACCCTTGTAAACTGAACTCTGTGAAGTGCTATGTGATCCCTGCTGTAGAATCACTCTCTATTTGATTAGGGAGGATATTTGACCACTGAAACCAGCCCAAGCAAAGAGGGTTTCCGTCCTTAGTTCTCAGCCCAAGCACTCTAGAAGAAATCTAACAACATTTTGTTATGTTGTCAAAGCCAAGATGTGAAAATGAGAGCAAAACTCAGAATATAAAGAGCTAGGGCAAAAAACTTGAAACTTTTCTCCAATTTCTTCTAAAACCCACGCCCATCTCCTTTTTGAAATATTTAACATTTAAAAATGTCTTATTTTCTCCTTTAGGTGTCCATCTCAAGAATCAAATATAATATCAATTTATCTTTTAAAAACAACTTTAAGTTGCTTCACTAGGCTCAAGGTACTTTTCAAATGACCACTTTTTGCCCCTCAACTTAATTTTATAATATAACTTTATAAAATGACTTAAGTGGTCAAATTAAACAAATAACCAATACTGCAACCTTAGGCTCCCAAAAATAAACTAAGTAATAATACTGCTGCGAGAAAACTAGCTTGGGACCAACTCCGCCAAAGATAACTTACTATAAATAGCACTTCTATAAATAGTAAGTATGTGCCAAACACCCAAACTGAGCAAAACTGAAGACCATAGAAGAACACTGTGACCAATTGAAGATAGCAAGATCATAAACCGACCACTGCTATAAATAAAAACCCCTCCGGAAACCCCCAAATTGAATTGCTAAAAATAACACTTACTATAAATAGCATATTGCTAAAGATATTAAGTGACTCCAAATGCATTTTGAGCACAAACCGGACAACTGTTGCAACTTACTAAAAATAGTAAGTCTAGAAAAGGTTGTCAGATGCAGATGCATGTCATACCATTGTGAAGCTCTTTGAAAACCCAAAAAGAATCCATAAACCAATCCTGCATGCAAACCCTTGATTGAAATGCATGCCACATCCCTAAAATGCATGTCACATCCCTCTGAAGCTCTCTGAAAACCTAGAAGGAATCCATAAACCAAACTGCCAAACTCCAACACGCAAACCCCTGAACCCACAAAAGAAGCCTCCAAACCGCTAGAAACCCTAATTGTGCATTTGATTGGCCTATGGGCATTCGGGGATTGGCTGACAGTCACTAGAAAGCGTAGTGCTAAAAATGGGGACATTACATCGGCCAAGACCCAAAATGGCACCAAGGCTAGAATTAGAATTTCACACACTAACATAGGTTGGCTCTATGAGCCTTGCAAACTCTCCCATTGTCCTTGCTGGCTTAGTAGGCTTCGTGTCACACGTTCGATCTCGTCTGAGGCATGCGTCGGGCAAACATCTCCGACCCAATCCTTGATAGGTCTTAGGGATGAGTCAAACAATAGCTCTGATCCAATGATCCTTTGTGTGAGCGGTCTTTCCTCTGTTTTGGAATAAAGGGATATGACATTCACACATAAGGCATTTGTCATATACATTATAGAACCATATTACACTACATTAGAAATTTAGAGCCAAGCTGAGAAATCACACTAGAGTGGATAGTGTAGAATTTGCTAACACATTTTGTTTGTTTTTCCTATGTTTTCTAATAGCAGGAACAAATTTATAATATTTCATACCAATTCTACTTATAGGATTTGCCAACTTATGATGATCAAAGGGAAAGATTTTATTTCCAGTATGCCCATGTATGGAATTGATATTCTCATGCATTTGCCAATAGAACAAGTTGGTCTTCGGGGATGGTAAATGTTACAATCCTCATTATATCAGCAAAGGTTGTTTGTTGGAATACAACCAATAAATATAAAGAATACTAACGGGAATCTAATCCATGGGATTTCATTTGGATGCAAAACAAATTCCAATTGCATGATTTTGTTGCAGTAAACACAGGCTACAATGTTTTATTGCAACAATGCATATGTTGAAGGTTATGATGAATCTCATTTTTCATGTTTGCCTAAAACATATCAAACTGCCTAAAACAAAGAGATTTTATTGACAATTCTGTTGCAAATACGGTTGCCATTGCACCAAAAGATCGACCTGTTAATGCCTGATACAACTGTCAGAGTTAATGAATCCACAGGAGGTAGTTAATCCATGTCACGAACCCAAGTGTTGCGCTGCACAACACAAGGAGACCAAGGGTGCACACCTTGCAACAATCCCCCCCCCCCTAGCGCAAGCGAGGGGTTCAAACCTGTGACCCAGGCTTTGATACCAATTGTTGCAAAGATGATTGCCGTTGCACCAAAAGATCGACCTGTTAATGCCCGATACAACCGCCAGAGTTAATGAATCCACAGGAGGCGGTTAAGCCATGTCACGAACTCAAGCGTTGTGCTGCACAACACAAGGAGACCAAGGGCGCACACCTTGCAACAAATTTTGTGCCAAATAGGATCATGTTGCAGATATCTTTACCAAGTTCCTTTGTTGATATAGATCTTTACATTGATAGTTATTATTAATGATGTCAAAACATTGGCCATAGATTTTTTTTCTTCTTCTGAATTTGTGTCTTTCCTGCTGCAGAGCTTTAGTGCCTGCTGTCTCCTGCTCATTTTTGGCCATTTCTGAAACATTTTCCGTTAATGTTTTGTGTAAGGGGCAGCCCCATGGATGTATCGACACCCCTTTGGCCTTCCTCTCATATGGTTAATTCCTCTCAAAGAAGATTTCTAAAATTTTAAAGAAAAAACTAAAAGGCATCTTGACTTTGTTTAAACTGCTTAAGAAAGTTAAGAATCTGTTCCGTATCATAAAGGCTTAATAATGATTCTTCAAGACGCTGGAGTCCAAAAATGTGAGTGTTTGTGTGGCACTCCATAAGTTTGTGTAACTGGTATCAGCACTAGGGTCAAAGAACATGATGTGGACATCAGGATTGAATGCATTGGCAGGTCAGCTCTCATGGAACATTTGTTTGCGACTAGACATCATATCCACTTAGAGGTCACCAAAGTCCTTGCCAAAGGGAATAGTTATTATAGGAGGAAATTAAGAGACGATGGAAATTAGGAGAGGAGGGATGGGATCCAAGTTATTCTTGGCAATCAATCTTAAATACTCTTAACACAAATAATGGCACTCACATTGAGTAGTTATTTTTGAAATCAATGCTTTTGCTTCATCACTCCTAGTCTCTTGAAGGGAATATTGCTTATATATCACCATCTTTCTCCACTAAGTTCTTTTTGGAGCTGCACCCATTTGAGGTTTTTCAGAGGTGGAAGGCAACTTAAGATTCCATTGTTGGTATGTCAGATGTTTGCATCATACAATCAATTAAATCAGTTTGTGGCCTCATTTTATATTCCAATAAATTGGAATTGATCGGAAACTTGAAGTGTTAACATTTCACTTCCTTGGAGCAGATTTGGCATTGTTCTTAGGTAGTTAAGGCACCACTTCAGCATAAGGATTAATCTGAATGAATGTTGATAGTGCAACTCTGGGTAAAGCATTCACTTGAATTCCTTCCTAGAAGCAGAGGGAGAACATTGCAACTGATGCTGATTCTCAAGGCAGTGATGCAAACTCAAAATGAACTTTCATATTCAAGTGGTTGTTTCCAGACAGAGTCCAGACCCAAAGTCAATATTGACACATTTTCAGGCATTAGTTGTAATGGCAAAATACATGGTGAAATGTTAAGTTTGAGAAGCAATGAAGTCATGTATCATGTAACTTTGAAAGATGGATAATTCCAGAATCTGTGTTAAAAAAGATGGCCTAATTGATATGGTAAGAATAATAGGGACTAAAAAATGTAGTTTAACATTTCATGAAAACTCCAAGCCTAATTCTGTTTTAATGACCATAGACTTCCATTAAGGCCGTGAAATTTTCTGTGCAATAGACAACTTTAGTGACATCTTACTTATTATCTTTGAGTTCTTGCTCTCAATGATTTATTTTCCTTTCAGTTTGAATATGTATCATCTAATTAGAACTTTTACTTGTTGCTATAGATTGGGCTGTAAGTAAATTGGTTGAAATGGATGGATCTTCAAGTGATGGTGGCGAATCCACTTTAGTTTGTGTCCGCTGTGGCAAGCCTGCCCGCCTTCAGTAAGTGCATATTACAAATACATTTAGGACTGTACACTGTTTTGTTTTGCATCTTATAATGTATACTTTGAATCATGATATGTTTGCCATTTTAAAATACTTTTGCATCATAATATGAATTGAAACATCGATTTCATTTTGGGTTGCATGTATCTTGGTTTTTATTTTACTTGATACCATCCTTGATTGTGACTAGTCCAAAGGGCAATTTGGGTCCCTGAATTTTGTTAGCATTTTACTTTATCCCATATAGGACGAGACAAAATGGAAAAGAATGTAAGGATAACATCTTTCTTGGAATTAGAAGGGGAAGTTCTGTTGTAACAAAAACAAAAACTTTGATCTCTAAACAATTGGTTTACAATATGCAGTACAAACAAACTTAAAACAAACAGGTCTTTTTGGTCTTCGGCAAGGGCACAATGCTTATCAGCATTTCTACGTAGGATGAGATTTTGTATCTTTTCTATTGAAAGCTAATATCTATAACAGCTAAGAAACACTCATATTCACTAGCTAAAAGTAGAAATAAGAAAGCACGAGTACACTACAAGAATTGGATTGAAAACAACAAACATGCTTCAACAAACCAATTAGATGCTATCATATACAAAGCTACAATACATTCTTCAATGAAATTTGGTATACAAATTGTGCACTTTTCAAGAAAGACTATTTGATTTCAGAAATCAATAAACATAAATTACACAAGACAGCTGGAACAATAATCTTAGCAACAAGTAGGCATAAAATTACCAGTCCATTAACTCGAAGTGCTAGTAGCACTTACTTATAGGTGTTTACAAGATTTTTGAATGCAACTCATTCAAGATAAATAAAAAACATATTGAAAGTTCCTACACTAATATGGTTTGCTTGCACATGAAGCAAGCCTTGAAAACAAAATTGTCTTAAAAGTACATAATCTAAAATAGGAAATCTTGAAATAAGATGTCTTTGAATAGATCGTCTAGAAGATTATTTAAAAATATATGTCTCCCCAAAATAACAATGGGTAAAACATAGTTGTGGCTAAAAAATAGCATAGGCTAACTATAACAAGTTTGGTGTCCATTGGTTCCTTTCTATGATTTTGATGCAACACCTTCATTTTGACAATGACAAATTTTAGAAGATACTTGAAACCCTAACTCTTCTCTCAATTGAAAGTTAACAATCACAAATTTAACACTATGAGCAAGACAATAACATTTGAACAAGGGGTGAATGGGAAAGGGAGGATTTTGATGATGACAATGATGTTGTTGGAGTTTATGTCGAGCTTTTTGATGAGGATCTCATGGAGCTCCCAAATGATTAGAATCTCTTGTTGTCTAAAGAAGAGGAAAAACTCCTAGATTTATGGCTGGAAACCTAGTAACACGTAACGCCCCTAATTGGGAACGCCCTAAATTTACCCTAAATCCTTAATTTTCAAATAAAACTGTTAATGGATGATAGCTTCGGTCAGATATGAATGACAGTGATGCAAGTATTATTGTCATTCATAAGTGATCGAAATTATGATACATACTATGATATTTCTAAAGGAAGCATTTAAAATCGAAATTATGAGCATTCATATAAATTCGATCATTCCCGTGATTTTATATTCTGCATTTATCTGAAATCGGAATCTTCTTAAGACATCCGCCATCATGTAGAAGGGTGTGTATGTGTTAATGCATACTTAACAAATGGTAATCGACTGTAGAGAAAGCCCGCGCAAAGGGACACGTCCCTTGAGCGGACGTGTCTCCACACGTAGAGACATGTCCTCTCAAGGGACGCATCCCTTGGAGGCGTCTCTCCACTTACAAATAGGAGTTACTTCATTGATATGAAAACATAGAAATGAGATAATGTTCTGCAATCAGCACATTCGACATCATGAGAAGAAATCTGAGAAACGTCTTTGACAAATATAATTAGACCTGCTTGAATTTTACGATCCTCAACATGGTATCAGAGCGAGGTTTATGCAAGATCTTGATCAGATTTGTCAAGCAGCTTGAAGGATTTCACATTAAAGTATATGAGCAAGCTTCATCACATGACAATGGATGTCTAAATGTTGCGTTCAGGCCATTCAAAGCTTTGACTTTCTCCAGTTGTCCTGCTCAGTGATCACTCCTGTTCCCGTGAGTATAGAAGCTTTGATTGACACACGACTCCCGCACTTATGTGTTTCCTGTTGATCTCGAGCGCCAGTATCTCTATGTTGTGTGCAGCCTGTGAGGTGATGCAATCTAATGTTGGTAGAATCATGGGAATGATGGTGCGATGAATCTCCAGAAAGGTTCGCCAAGTTTACAGATGAGGTCACTTGTCCTCCACCATAGTCTGCCTGATGTCGATGAGCCTATGAATGCGATTTCCTAGTGTTGTGATGACGCCAGCCAGAGATCGCCTTGCTGATGATGATCGCGACTTTCAGAATGCGGCCGGCCAGAGCCAGAGGCTCTGCCTGGACGGTGTGTATGCTCGCCTCCATCTCAATATCGTTATCTGGATCTGAATCTAAGACGTCCTTCTTCAATGAGTGTGTAGAAGATATATTCTATGAGTGAATTCGTGCCTCTTATGTGCCTTCGGTGAGGAGTTGAATGTAGAGTTTGTTGTTGCAACGTCATGTTTGGGATATTCGGTGATGGCTATGTGCGAAGAGAATACAACATGCAAACTCCAGAAGCAAAGTCCCATGTGTCCATGAATGTGGCCATGAAACATCTCTTGTGTGTGGTGATTGATGGTCTGTATGTGTCTGCCTTGTGACTATGCTCTCTAAGTTTGATGGAGTTTGCATAGTGTCCTGACTTGTGACTGTGCATGGAGATCAGGAAATTTTACTTTTTTTATTCCAAACCCCTGCAAGGAGTTGATGCTTAGGTATTAGCCTAAGTCACAAGGAGTGTGCTTTGTGTATCGAGCATTATGTTACCTCAGACAAAATTTATGAATCGTGGAAGAATGACGCTTCTAAGAAGATGCCACAGAGAGACATCACGGAAGATTACGACCTTCAAAAATAAATATGGGTTGTGTGATGTCTTTATTTGCTTCTGTCTTTGCCATACATGATTCTGGACGTCTTCACATCTGGTTCTTTGGTGGAGTTTCCCTATCTGGCTGTGTCGACTTCCTTGAGTCAGCATTTTGTGCACAAGAATCAAATCAGTTTGGAAGGAATTTGCATTCAGGTTATCATAACATATAGAGAAAGGTTTCCAGACCTCTTGAAGACCGAGTGTGAGACCTTTGACAGGTGATTGGAGTTGTCAATCAAACTAAGAGCAGCAGCAATCGACGCCACTGCAAAGGGCGAAGAGAGCAGATATTGTGATCGTTGATATCGATTCCTCTTTCTTGCGTATAGGATTCTAAGTTTAATGAGATAAGTATTGCATGATTGATTAATGTTCATGAATTGTTATATAGTTATTAAATCATGCTATAACATTGAGATAGTCAATCATTTATGCTTCTAGCAAAAGTATTTCTTGTTTGAGATAGTTGAGTCTCATGAACTATTAGTAAGCTCTTCTTAATGCTTTTAGGACGGATAAAGAAATGAAAGAGATTGGTTCCAAAAGAGCTTGATGCATCCTGTAGGTTGAAAAATGAAGACACTGCTTACAACCTTGAGTTTGTGTGAATGGCTGAAGATATTTTTTGAAAAGGAAGCATTAACCTTCAGAGGGAGTTCTATGATTCAATGTTGCAATGCCAGACACTAAAATCTTGAAGTACCTCTTCAGAAATTGAGATCAGAATTGCTCATGTCTGTCAACCTGGATTTAACATTGGTAACTCCACAAACCTATTCATATTAGAGTGATCTGGGATGAGGTTGAAAAGATCAGCCCGAATCTCTACAAAGGTGTGAATTAGAAAGCATTTCTCTAAAGCAAGTATCACAGATAATTTTTTGTCGAGGAGGTCAGGAGGCTGATGCAAGTACTTAGAGCTTCAGAGGGAGTCTCATCTTCACTTGTTGTAATGCTTTGAGATAGAGAGATATGAGGTGAAAGCCTTGTTTATCTCTGAGATTGAGATGAGGCGTCATGTTGAGAGACTCCATGACGACAGGTCCCAGGATCTAACTTCAGAAGAGCCCCATGCACCCGCAGTATGGCTTAAGTGGGGGTGTTGGATATAAGCCACACCTGGACTAATGATGGGCTAGCCACAAGAGGCTAGTAGATTAGTTAATAGAGCACTCCAGCTACAAATGGAAGGTCCTAGTGAATGCTTTTAGCCAGTTCATGTGTGAGCCAAAGGAAATTCACCTTATGGCTGTTTGAAATACAAATTGTTCATAAATTGTACTAATATATAAAGATGTTTAATGTGTAAACTCTTTTGTCATGTGTGTGACTCCATGACTTTATGGGCCTACTCCCCCTGTGTGCATTATCGAAAGGTGACGATCTTTCTGATAATGAACACTTGTATTTGACATTGTAAAGTGATGACTCTACAATGATGAACTATCATGATAGATATCATATGACTTGATATCTGTGGACATGTCATGATAGTATCTCTTAGATACCTTGATGGATATCATGAGACTTGATATCTGAAGATCATTGTGATCTATAAGAGATAATCATGGTGGATGATTATATCCGTGGATATGCCATGAATTATGGTAGACATCATGTGACTTGATGTCAGTGCACATACCATAATGAAGATGTGTATGGAGAATGTCATGTGACTTGACACTTTCAGAAGCATATCATATCTTCTGATATCACGAGTTAGGTGATATCACTTTTGGAAGTTATTCTTCCTAGTTAAAGAGGGAGTGTTGAAATGATGAAGATGTGTTATGAAGAATGTCATGTGACTTGACAACTTTGAGAAAACATATCATATCACATGTGAAGGTGATATCTTGACTTATTTGACCTGAAATATCTTCCCTAGCTAAGAGGGAGTGTTAATGGATGATAGCTTCGGTCATATATGAATGACAGGGATGCAAGTATCATTGTCATTCATAAGTGATCGAAATTATCATACATACTATGATATTTCTAAAGGAAACATTTAAAATCGAAATTATGAGCATTCATATAAATTCGATCATTCCCATGATTTTATATTCTGCATTTATCTGAAATCGGAATCTTCTTAAGACATCCGCCATCATGTAGAAGGGTGTGTATGTGTTAATGCATACTTAACAAATGGTAGTCGACTGTAGAGAAAGCCTGCATGCAAAGGGACACGTCCCTTGAGTGGACGTGTCTCTACACGTGGAGACACGTCCTCTCAAGGGACGCATCCCTTGGAGGCGGGTCTCTCCACTTACAAATAGGAGTTCCTTCATCGATATGAAAATATAGAAATGAGATAATGTTCTGCAATCAACACATTCGACATCATGAGAAGAAATTTGAGAAACGTCTTTGACAAATATAATCAGACCTGCTTGAATTTTACGATCCTCAACAAAAACAAATGAGTTAGAGAATAGTTTTCACCTAATTGAAACCTTGATTAAAGTCTTACAAATAGATTAAAACCATTTGCCGTAATCAAATTGATTAGTAGAATAGAATCATTTATCACAACAATAATAGTTTGTAGTTGCCATAACTAGATATTAATAAACTATTGACCAATCATTTATTCAATCACAAAGTACTTTAACATCCTTGGAAGGTTTGATTCACCATGATGGAGGAGTGAGACTACAACAGGTGCCCCGAAAATGCCATCTCTCCTAGGCCCAAATGTAGCACCCTTTGAGACAAAGGCAGGTACCCCTCTGGCCTCCTTGGGACTACTTGGTCCCCCATTATAGAACACACTGATTCTCCTTTATAGGACACATTGGTTCTCCATTATAGGACACTTAGTCCTCCATTATAGAACACAGAGGTTCTCCATTATAGGACGCTTGGTCCTCCATTATAGCACACATAGGTTCTCCATTATAGTACACTTGGTCTTCCATTATAGGACATTTGGTCCTCCATTATAGAACAAAGAGGTTCTCCATTATAGAGGTGGTGTACCTAGGAGAGTGCCCCATTGTTGTTCTTGTTTGTAATCTCCCTCCTTCTATAATGGTGCAATTACATATGCATACTAACCAATTACATTCATGCTGGCAAATACTCACATTAGCAATCCATGATATGAAATATACTCTCTCAATTTTTGTGATTTTCAATAAACAAATATAATGTAACCAAGCACCTGTTAAGGTTAGCTTAACCCAAAACGCTGCATGAAAGAACTCTAACCAAGAATGTGCCCTAAAACCACTTAAGGAGGAGGGGCGGGCACATGGTTAGAGGATCCTTAGGATCTACTGAATCAAAGTTACAAAGATTACACTTGGAAAAGAGAAGCTAAACTCAACACCAAGAATGTGCACTCAAGATTCTTTGACAGGCAAGGTGCTAACATATGGTGGAGTGCTAATTGCTGAATTGAAAGGTAATAGGCCGATAACCAGCCATGAGAAAACTTTCCACACTACCACCAAACAGTGGGGGGAAAAGATTACAATTTAAACACTTCATCTGCTGCGGCAGGCATCCACTCATGAGTGAGAATTCACCACTTTTCCAGTGGGTACAATGAGAATTAGCAAATTCTTTTTTTCCACACTGGCGGTAAACCATCAAAGGGTTACAATGTGATATTAATTACGAATAAGCAGCAATTAATAGATTGAAACAGTACTGCTGTTATCAGCTTTACAAAATGAGAAAGAGCTGCAAATTACATGAGAACTACAATAGTTTTGAAGCACAAAGAAGCTGGACGATTCCACATTAGATAGCTATCCAATTTATTGAAGAAATAATTGAAAACTCAAACTGAAACAAGTCTGATATAAAAAATCTGCAAACTGAAAATGAATTACCAGCAAACTGTAGCACACCAAATTGTTCATAACTTCATCATATCTTCACCAATTGACATGGAATCAATTGCAGCAGCTTCTAGGAGTAAAGGCGCCCCTGTTCAAACTCAAAAACTGCACCAAAACCTCCATATTTATTAATGCACACATCCCAATACCATTTTGGAAATGTATGACCTTCAAGAGGGGCGATTTTTTCTTTAAAAATCAGAAACACATTAATAAAATCTGAAACCTTTTGGAAAGGGTCGCCCAAGGCTTAGAATCATATAGATAAAATACCCATATCAAAAATAAATTCATGAAGAGAGCTGCAAGCAAAATCACCAATCAGCCATGTCTGCACCAGCAACTCAAAATCTGATAATAACATCAAATCTCCAACAATGAAGCTCAATATGTACTTTTGAATGAAACACACTCTCAATCCATCATCTAGGGAACCATAGTTTCAGGTCCGAAGAGTGGAATATAATTTGCTAAGCTTTCCCTTAGTTGGATTCTAGATTTCAAATCAGCAGCATAACTTTACAACATTTTCCAAGGTTACAAATGAGAGAGCAAAGGCTTTCTTTTATAGAATTGAAAGTGACTGTTGGCTCTTCAACTTCCATTTCTTTTTCCCTCCAAAAGAGATGTCCATTTCACTTTTGAAATATTTTAATTTTTAAAACATTATATTCACCTTTCTAGGCATCCAAAATTTGAGGAAAAATATTTACTTTAGAAATATTTAAATAATCTTCCAATGAGGCGTCCACCCTCAAGGCCACCTTTTAAAACAACTTTAATTCATTAATACTAGGCCAAAGGGGGTCAATAAGAAATTATAACATTAATGACTTAGAATAAATCATTTTACCCAAAATGAGCCTCAAAGTGCTGAAAGCCAAATATGCTCCAAACTGCTTTGCCCGAAATGGAAACTGAGCTGAGTACTGATGCTACTGCCCAAGATGGCACTGCCAGAAATAGAATTTACTAAAAATAGTAAATTTAGAAAAGTTGCCCGATGACTTTATAAGTCATATCACTGCGAAGCTCTTTGAAAACCTCGAAAGATTCTGCAATCCTTATTCATGCAAACCTTATTTAGAATCCCTATAAAATAGGAAACCCTAATTTCCAATTTTGCTTAGCCTACGAGTTTCCGGAAATAGGCTAAAACTTCAAGAAGAGCGTAGGGCTAAATCGGGGACATTACATGATGCTGCTATAAGATATAGATGATAATATGCACGAATCATACACTCAAACAATACATTGCAATCCTATAAATATCCTATCACAATAATCATAAAATAATTCTGAACTTATAAGGTAATTCTAAAATCATAAATAATTCTGAATCTTTTAAGATAATTCTGAAACCATAAAATGATCATGCTAACTGCTATAGAGGAATCTATAATTCTGAAATCATAAATTGATCTATACT
Source organism: Sequoiadendron giganteum (assembly GCA_007115665.2). NCBI lineage: Eukaryota > Viridiplantae > Streptophyta > Pinopsida > Cupressales > Cupressaceae > Sequoiadendron > Sequoiadendron giganteum. The sequence goes on along the minus strand of CM021100.1, from coordinate 7,272,156 downwards.
AATAATGCATTATATCCTATGATTATTCCATCATAAGTATACCAACTCACAATACAACTCAAACCTTTGTTTGTCAGCAGATCTCTTTTATTTTCCCTATTTCCTTTGATGCCCTCCTACTTGGAATTTTCTGCCTCATAAATACCACTCGATCTGCCAAGAGACATGACCGATGGTCAAAGTTCATGCCCTTTGGAGTGACATATCACTTGGTGATGATGATCGCTTCCTCCACTTAATCGTGGCTTTTGGCATAGTGCTGCTTTTTAATGGTAACTAATATATCTTAGGAATCAATGCTTTTTTCAGATGCTTTTTAGTTAATATGCCTTAGGAATTGATGGTAGTTAATTTTAGATAATATTATTTTTATTATTATGATGTTTACGAATATTAATTGTTCCATTCATTATGATAATTGTATCATAATTATATTCTTGTGAATATTATTTTTATTATTATGATATTTATAATTAGTAATATTAATTATTCCGTTTCATACTATGATATTTGTATTTTAATAATAATGTTATCTTCGATAATTATAATTATAATATTTAAATTGTGATTACTCATATTTATAGTTTAATATTTATTTGATTTTGTTATTTGTATTTTAATATTTCATATTTGGTGTTACAATTTCGGGGACATGACATAATATTGTGCTTTTGTTGGATGCAAGGCTTTGTCCTTAGGTAGGTTGACTAAGGCTTTAGGTATGGGCTCTTGTCTTTCTTTGGTTTCCTCCTATGGAAAGGTTATTGGTAACCCTTGCTGTCTTGGTTCATGGAAGGGCTTGAGGTGTGGCTTCCTCCTCCCTATGAGGGTTGTGGTGTTGTCTGCTTTGGCTCAAGATGTGTGCTTGGTGTTGGGGTCGCCCATGGTCCCACAGGTGTGTGATTCTCCCTCGTATGTTTGCACCTTTGTAGATAGGGTGGCGTTTTGTTTGTATTTGCAGATCAGGTGGCTGCCTTGCGTAGAGGCGTTGGATTGATCGTTTAGCACCTTGTTTCTGAAAAGGTGAATTGAGGTTATCTAGGGATTTACCATCTATGATAGAGGATGGTTCTTGTAAGCAGTAGCCTAAGTCTTGCACTAAAGTTGTCAACACACACAAACTTGCTTTGCATTGTTCTTCAATACTTGGTGAGGTGGGCCAAGGCCTTCCCATTAGGGTTTTGGACTCCATTGTCGATAGAGATGCATCCATGCTTGGAAACTCTCTCATTAGAAAGCTCCTTAGAGCAAGGCCTATTATAGATGATTTTTAGAAATTGGGCGAAAAGAAAATGGATTTCTTTGCAGCTGTTTTGAGATTGTGGCTATTGTGAATGGCTTCTTTTTGATATCCTTCATGAACCTTGGAGATTGTGATAGAACCCTCTTGGATGGCTCATGGTTTATGGGAAAGTTCGAGCTTTTTCTCTTGAAGTGGTCTCCAAGATTGATCCTAAGGAGTGCATTAGAAAATTTCTTGTTTGTGTAAAGCTTCCAAGCTTACCTTTGGAATATTGAGAGGCAAAAGTCTTGAAAGATATAGCTTTTGCTATTGATGAGTGCATTCGCTTTGGTTTGTGATCAATTCAAGGAAGCATTTGCTTTATGCTAGATTGTGTGTTTGTTGGCATTGGTAAGAAGCTTTCCTCTATCACCTTGTATTAAAAATTAGGTGATTGTGATAACAAATTGCTGAGCCTACTTTTGCTTGCAACTTTGTTATTTAGTGTCTGTTCACTTTGTGTAAGAGCAAGTTTGCAAGCTTTTTTTTGCTGCAGATTATTGTTTAGTTCATGTTCGATCTGTGTCTAGTTTAATTGCTGTTGGAAATTTGAGGAAGAAAATCTTATGCCTATTTTGCTTTGATCTACTATCTCAATCTCATTCAGTACTTTGTCTTATGTATTTACTTGCATAATCTTTATTTCAGCTTACATATCATAAGTACAATGAGTCTTTAGGTGTTATCTGGGAGAAAGTTTATTTAAGTTTCTGTGTTAAATCAAATCATTCCTTGTTTACTTTTGATTCTCAAGCTCTGAGTTTACTTGAGTTGTCAGAAGCATCCTTAGAGTATGCCTAGTTGTAGTTGAAAGTTTTGGAAAAGAGAAAACCTCAACTACGACACAAAGAGTTTTATAACCTTGTGCTCTTAGGTAAGAACAAAAAAGACTGGCAAGTAGTTTAGTATTCTTTTTAAACATCATCAATGAAGAGGGAGCTTCACCTCTTAATTTGAAGAACAATTCAACTGTGCATAGTTGTTTGTTTCCAATTCGCATTCCAGAGGTGCGAATTCAAATGCCAACAATTTTCTGGTGCCCACCGTGGGGCACGAAGCATAAGACTTTGAGAATGACCATTTGGCATCCTACTGCTCTTGTTCAACAACCAAATCTTACGTGAGTAGAAGGCGAGCACAACAAACAAAAGTTGGAGAAGCATCCAACGCGGATCTTGAGATCCCAAAAGTTCTTGAGGTCAAACAAGAAGTCAAGCAAGAAGAACTTGTGATCCAACCAGAAGTAATGGGTGATAGAAATCAAAGATGTCCACCCCCATTAGGTTAACAACATTGGACCTTTGGATTTGTGGGAAAAACATGAGTTACCTAAGGGATCAAGTAAGCACTTTCCCTGGTTTCACAATGATGGAACTCAACACTTGGATGAACATATTTTGCGTTCACAATGGCTTGCGTCGTGTTGCATGTGGCACATGAAGACATCGTTGTGCGTCTTTTCATAGAGACTCTTGTGGGAAATGCTGCTGATTGGTTCAATCACCTGGAGCCAGGCAGTATTACAAGCTAGGCATCTATGAATGAGAATTTTTTGGCAAGATTCAAGCCCGTTGAAGACAGTCCTTTGTTGTTTGCCCAAGTTGCAAATTCAAAGATGGAGCACAACGAGCCCATGAGGAAGTTTGTAGCAAGATTTAATCGTCTTGTTACAAGACTTTCTTCTACACTTAATCCATCACCGAAGATTCTGATGAGCTGTTTCATAAATGCTCTTCCATTAGAGATAGCCTTCTTCTTGAAGATGGCAAAAGAAATAGAATTGATGGATGCGCAAGAACACGCCATCAAGTTGGAGGATAATATGATTACTTTTGGCAAGATGAAGATGGATTCCATTAGATCTCTAGTTTAGCAATCATACTAGCCAAAGATAAATAATTTTCAGCCTTTCAATAATTACAGGCTGTGGTTGCCAACACCTCGACCAAGACCAACGGTTGAAGTTGCACAAAATGTAGTATTTTGTTATTTCCATGAGATTGATGCACATATCGGTACTACATGTCTTGAGATTTTAAGAATGAATCAGATCATGGGATATACTGATGCTGCACCCAGTTCATAGTCCCTACACCAAATTCAAATTTTGTCCTACCATAGACGGACAACTTTGATGGCTACTCTACTTCGGGATGCTTTCAAAGTGAACCCATTATTGAAGAAGAAGAAGACCTCTGCCACTATTCTCTTGCAGTAAATCACAAAATATATTCGATGCCTATGTTTTCACGTGCTTAGCATTTGAAACTGCAAAAAGAAGAAGAAAGGCAAAAAGCTAAAATTTCCACTTCTAAAAATTCACATTTGAATGTTGAAGCTGTTGCTCAAGACTCGTCTTCAGCAAATTTTGACATTGTAGATTCCATGATGAAGACCAAGGTTAAGATTTCACAGTTGGAGTACCTTCGTGATCACCCTGAGTAGCTGGACAAAATAATACAATATGTGAAGAAAGAGGCTTCAATTCAATCTACATTGCTTGAGTCATCTGTTCCAGCGAAAGAAACGGGTCCTAGTAATTATGTGACGCTGTCAGAGATAGGAACCGAAGACCAAAACATTGCTTGTCTTGAAAAGAGACTGACCAAGGATACACAGTTATGGACAATGTAGTTCGATGGGGGTTGGTCAACTGTAGGTTTAGGAATAGGGGAAATGATCATCTCCCCTGAAGGACAGTTGTACCCATTTGCATATTGCCTGCAATTGGGATTTAGTGAAGCTGAAAAAGAGGTGCTTTTGTTAGGCCTCAAAAATGCCGAAGACATGGGAATCGAACTCCTATGTGTTAAAGGGGATGTAGAGCTAATTGATGAGCCAATCAAAGGATATTTCCAGGTCAGAAAGGATCACCTATAGCATTATAGAAATCGATTTTGGAATGCAATTGACTTGTTTGAAGCGTTTGACATAAAAAATATCCTGAGGATGGATGACAGTGAAACCGACGCCTCAGTGGTATCTGCTCCCCTCTTTGTGCCATATTCTGACTTTTGTTAGGGTGCCTTTGCCTGGGTGTATGAAGATCTGAGAAACTTCATCTCGGAGGAATTGTCTCCTGCAATACCCATTAGAAGAGAAGTGAAGCCTTTTAGGTAGAAGCGACATTGTTGTAATCCATTCCTATTGCCATACAACGGGCAATATTTGAAGCACTTCATTCCTTCGGGGATAGAGTAATTTTCTTTTCTGTTTTCCTTTCTGTTATCGTGATGTTTTTCCCCTTTCCGTAATGTGAATGTTATGTCGTGATATGTTTCCCTGTTCTATGAAGTTTTTGTCGTGTTCTAGGTGTTTTTATGCGGTCTCGTTTTAGGTGATCTAGGAAGTTCCAACTTATAGGTGATTTTAGGAAGTCCTGTCCTAGGTGATTTAGGGAAAAGTCTTGTGATAGGTGATTAGGAAATGATCTTGACTTCGATGCCCAACTGATAAGACATTGATCTATGCTTAAAAGTCCACAGATTCTTGGTTCTCCTATGCCGTAAGTATCCGATAGGGTCCCCAAACAGAGCCAATTGTTGTGCCCAATCAAATTTTTTTGCTTCATCAAGACATTTTGTAGAGAATGGTCAAAGTCTTGTAAAAGTTGTTGTCAAAAGTCAAAATTTCTAAAAATAGACTTGATTTAGGGTTTTCTGGGTTTGTTGTCAAATGGATGCTAGCAAAACTTTCTAAAAATAGAATCATTGTTTGGAGGGTCCTAACTGATTCTAACTGGTCGAAAATACTTTCCAAGTAGGCTGGTCCGGTCAGAATCGTCAAATCATCAATATTTCTCTGGTGGGTCAATTCTGCTTTTTCAGAAAGCAAAGCATGAGCTCCGAAGTCATCAATGGAAGGTCAACTGCTAGGTATTAGATTCAAAGTCTCAAATGCTGCATAGATGACGTGTAACGGCAAAAGATACATGCAAAACGGTGAACGAAGGAGGAAAATTCAAAAATGGTGAAACTTGTAAAATTTTCTAACATTGGAAAGTTTAGGCGCCCCTATTTAGTCAAGGCGCCTAGCAGTCGATGCCTTAGTCATTTTTCGACTCTTGTCAAACGTGTTGGCGTTTCAAATCGCACCTCTGGAATGCGTTCTGGAAACAAACAGCTATGTGCAGTAAACTGCTCTTCGAATTAGGAGGGGAAGCTCCCTCTTTTGCTGAGTTGCATAAAGAAGAGTAATCTAAACTTAATTACGCCTATCTTTTTGGTTCAACTGCGAGAACACAAGGTTATAGAACACTAGATGTTGCGGCTGAGGTTTTCCCTTTAATGAAACTAGACAGCTACAACTTAACCTACGCTTAAAATGTTTCCACCCTCTCAAGTAAACGCAGAGCAAGAGAGTTTGGAAATGGACGAGTTTGATTTCTGACAGAGATACTTAAATAAACTATTCTTCAACACACGTTTTATGGCAAGCTGAAAAAGAGATCATAAAAGTATTACGGAAATACGAGACTTTTATTTCAAGGCAGACAATGCACGCTCAAGATTTTATTTACTCATACTTCTAACACAAAACAAAGAGACGGAAATTTGAGATATTTATATCAAGGTAGACAAAGCACGCTCAAGATTTTATTTACTCAAGTTTCTGGAACAAGGATTACAACTTTGGGACAGCAAGTTGTAGCAACACGCTTGCAACATGCGATCAACCTAATTATAATCAACACAACACATGCACTAAACAAGTATTTGCAGCTAAAGAGGCATGCAAACTTGCTCTTTACACAAAGTGAACAATATTGAATAACAAAGAGAAGGTACTATGACACTTATGTCTTGTTATCACAAGCACAGTTCCACTAAAATGAGCAAACACTGCTCTTATTTATAACTAAGCAGAGGAGTAGGGAACCCTAAAATCTCCTTGCTTTTACAACTATTGCTTGCCAACATGCAAGCTTTATTTCTAAATCTAGAAGAGATTAAAACATCTAAACCCTAGAAAGCTTTTAAAAAGGAAAGTGCCAACTCGTGACAATTTGTTACAATATTTTCTTTCTATCCTCAAAGAATGAAAAGATTTGAGACAAGAATAGAAAGAAAGCGTGGAAGATGCTCTTAGAAGAAAGCAGATTTAAAGCTCGATCACATCCACTAAAAAGCGGGCAACTTCATCTGAAGTAGGAGTGTTGATGCTATTAATAGCAAAATGCCGCTTTTCCAAGATTTCTTCGCCATCTGTAATTGATTTCAAGAAATCTTCACTCTCATTGGCCGCTTTCTCGAACCTTGCTGACATCATGGAAATCATCATCATTCTCCCAACACTACCTTCGCTGCCATGCAATATGCTCTGAAACTCAGCTTGGACTACGTCAAGCCCAATGTAGGAACCATCCTCAAGGCAATACTGACAAGGGATTGCTGCAACTACTTTTATGACGAACCTAAGAGTATCAACAACTCTTTGTTTATATGCTGCAAAATCCTCAAATATTCTGATATATGTGTTCACCTTAAAAAGATGACTTTCTTTCCACTCCAGGATTTGTCTTTTATGTTCGCCATTGTAGAGCCACAAGCCATCTCTAAATCTGCAATTATGATTTCGTGCATGGGCTTGAACTTGGCTATCAGATGTTCAAAATCTTGGATACCTTGACGTAAATCATGAGCCTTGTATTTTAACTGGAAGACTTGTGTCAGAACCTCTTTTCCTCTGTTGATGATCTCTTCAACCCACTCATTAGTTTGTTTACCACAAATAACTAACTGCCTTAATTGCTGCTGATCAGTTGGTGTTTCTAAGACTTGAGGCAGCAACTGAGTTGTTTGTGAGGTGCCTTGGATAAGGTTTGATATACATAATCGGAGTTGACGATTTTCAGCCTTGAGGGCTGCCTTGTCTTCTCCATCCTTTTGCACTCTTTGCTGATCTACTGCCCTCTTGTGACCTCTTGAGATTGAACCTTATTTCTTATATAAGCTGGAAGAATTACATCCCCATCATCATCTGACAGCCCTTCAATATCTTCTGATAAGCAATCTTTCATCTAATGAAGGGTTAACCTACTATGACTTCGCCTTCGCACCTCATACTCATCCCTGCAATTAGCCCAAAAGTCTTCAAGTGCGGGCGTATGAGCATGGTTCTGACCAAGTCTAGATGCATAGAAGCCATGGGGATCATATAATCGTCTCTTGCTGAAAGGCTTGAGACCGAACTTATCTAACTCGTTACCCATTAGTTTAGCTTCTGTAGATGATCTACATGTGTAAATGCCTAAAGCGAAAGGAAAGTTGAAGGCTGGTTTCTTTTTGTTACGCAGATGGGTGTGAACATTTGAAATCTGCCTGAAGAATTCCATGCATACTACCTCATCTGATGGATACCTTGGTAACATAAGTGGAGCTCCTGAATAATACACCCTTAGGTAAGTGAAAGTGGCGAATTGAATAAACCAATCTGTCCATTCTGATATTGCAGCCTTGGCAATGGATGAGATACGAACATGTAGCTCGTTGTCTAGGTCCCGCACTGTATAAATCGAGAATGCTTCATTCACCCTTTTGTAATGACGTGATGTAGCAGTGAATTCCAACTGAGTATAGTAGTTGTAGACATGTTGAACGTTTAAAAAACCCTCCGTGTTTAACCCTCTGAATTTACCTTGATAGGCAACCAAATAGACTAGGTAGGAGACCATGTAAAATGCATGTCTATGAAAGTACTCAGTTATCTGATGATGTAAGCAATCACTGATCAATGTAGGCTAGTCATAGAACTCTGTCTTTTTAATTATATGAGGTATCACATAGAACATCCAAGGTTGAAACCTTGTTGCATCTGCTTGACCTGTGACTCGATTGAGTAGGGTTATTATGATGGCGAATTCCTCTTTGAACTGTCCTCTTTTGACATCCTTTGGCAATGTAGAATGTTTCTCTTTCAGCCACCTATGTGCAATCTTCTTGCTGTATTTATCTTGATGTTCTTCCCATATCCTTTCACATTCTTCCACGTTGATAGTGACGCTTCCAGGCCATGGTGGAATGGAGAAGCATTTCTCAATCATATCTGGTTTTAGGCTGCAAATGATTCTCCCATCAACTGACTGTATCTCCCTTGTAGCTGTATTGTAATGCTTGATGCAAGCAATTATGAACTCTAAGCTCTGTACTGAGAAAGGTATGGATGCTGCTGCAAGAAGGCCTGAATGGGCGAGATGCTTGATGGTGGTATTGCTTGCATCTTCTGAAGGACGTATATTGAACACTGGCTTGATGTGATGCAAGTCAGTTTCAGTTGTTTCAATAAAATCGTGGTAAAGCACTGATTTGGTCTTGAACTCTGCAGGAGTGTATTCCATTCTGAAAGACTTGAAGATTGACAGTAAACACGCCTAGGTTCAGGCAAATTTTGACAAACTTTCTAAATTTAGTTTGCTGATTTTCTTCCTCCAACGGATGAATTTTTGAGATTTATTTTGAGATATGGGTTTTGACTAGAATTTCGTTACAAGCCAACCCAGATCGTCCATTTTTGAAAATATGGAGTGGAGACTGAAAAAGCAGCAAACCCTAATTTTCCCCAAAAAAAACAAAAAAAAACTGTCATCTGGGTATTGTTCTTGAGCATAATCTGAATGGACCCAGTAAATTAGATTTTGAAAACCCTGACTCTTGACTGAAAAAGCAACAACTTTTAGTTTCTCTGAAAAGGCTGAGGTATGGGTTTAGTAAAAAGAAGGTTTAGCATAGACCCAGAAGGCTAGAAAGGGATGAATATGAAGTTTTCCCTGACATGCAAAATAGAAGCAATTGCTGCAACCTAGAGAGAAATCTTCAACAATTTGTCCAGAAGATAGAACAAAAATGGATCAGCTTGCTGAAATTTGATAATATAGGGCTTTCTCTTCACAAATTTGATGTTCTTGATAAAAAAATATGAAAGAGGAGATCTTCTTTGATTGCTGATCTGAAAATATTATGAGAAACCAGCAAGTTAGGGTTCTTGAATCTTGAAAAACATAGGTTTGAAGCTATTGTTCTGTTTCTCTTTGAAGGCACCTGCAAGAAAATATAAAAAATAATACATAGAGGTGTCCTTAAATAAGTTTTTTGCTTTGAAAACAGCTTCTCAAACCCTAATCTTGAAGAAACCCTAAACCTAATTCATGCCTTGAGAAAAGGCGTATTTCTCTTCTCTTGAAAATCTTGAAACTTTCGAAAAATAAACTAAGGCATGAAGGAATGGGCGCCCTTCTTGAGGTATGGCGCCCAGTCTCCCCAGACTTAGCCAAATTTCTATCATTCTCAATTTTTGCTCACTTTCTGACCCTGCTTCAGCTCTGTCTCCCGGCCTCTAGATTTGTTCGATGAACGAACTAATTCCTCCATCGCGGAGCCTGATCATATCTAACAACTTTGTTCTGGAGACGTCATCTGCTAAAAGCTTCATTTATCCCTTCGAAATGTCAAGTGCCTATCCTTGATAAGGGCGCCCATTTCTTCCAGTGTTAGCCATTTTCATGATCTTCAATTTTTATGCTTGTCTTTTGACCTTCAAATGATTTCACTATTCTGGGTGCTGTGCTTGTCAGATTGACGGGCTATCAAGTTCACTGGATAGCTGAGATGAATCTAGGAGGGGTCTTCTGGATCACTCATTTCCGGAAACTGACTTCTGGTGGCTTTAAACCCTAGGCGCCCTTCTCCTTCAGGGGTGCCCATAGCTTCCAGTGTTAGTTTTTATTTTGAATTTTCACAGTTGCTTCCCACTTTCTGCCATTTCTCACACTTTTTCTCCTCTGTTTGCCTGGCGATATCTGATAACTGCTAACTTTGACGAGTGAGCTGACGGATTCGTTGGAGAGCTGGATCCAATCTGACAAAGTCATGTTGGAGAAGTCTTTAGCAAATTTGACCATCTGCTAACTCAAAAGTTTGGGCGCCCTTCTTGCAGTATGGCGCCCAACTTCTCCAGAGTTAGATTTTCTTCTGTGTTATTTGTCTTCAATCTTCAAAATATCTCTTTCCGTGACTCTTGTTCGTCTTGAATTCGCCAGTGACTGGATGATTTGACGAGCATGCCGACTAATTCGTAGCGGAGCTAGGATGAATCTGAGCAACATTGTCTTGGAGAAGGAAACCCTAATTTTGGCTTTTGGCCTTTTGAAAAGTTGGGCGCCTTTCTCCTTCAGGGGCGCCCATGGCTGGCAGTGTTAGAAAATTTTATTAGTTTTTCAACTTTTACCTCGTAACACGTATTTCCATTACCTTTGGCTGTCAAGATGAAAATTTTTCTAAGGCATGGAAACATGGGCGCCTGAAATCTCCAGACTTAGATAAAGTTTGACATTTTTCATTTTTTAACTTCTTCAGCTTGTTCCTCGTTCCTCTTGCACATTGTTCGTCGACAGTCTTTGTTTGACGTTTGAACTCTTGATTTTGACACTTGGTAGTTGACTGATTTCCATGAATGACCTTGGATCTCCGAAGTAGCTTCTGAAAAAGTAGAATAGACCCAGTAGAGTAAAACTGACCTTTTTGTGATTCTGATTGCACCAGTCTGATGAGGAAGTATTTTAAGCCAATCAAAATCAGTCTTAACCCTAACGGCCAAACTTTCTATTTTTAGAAAATTTTACAAGTATCCATTTCGTAAGAAACCCAAAGAAAACCCAGAAAAAGTTTCTATTTTTAGAAAATTGCTAAAAATAGAAATTTTCCTAAAATTTAGGGATGAAAAACTGAAGTCTGGGTATTGTAGGTTTGATCTTTTCAGACCGACCCAGATTGTCAGATTTTGAAAATTTTAAGTTCATGACCCCCATGCAAGACCTGTAATCCCCATTTTGACCTTTTCTGACAGATTTAACAGTATTTTGACTCAATTCTCCAAAATGCTTAAGTGTAGCGAAAATTTTAATTTGGGGTACAACAAAATGACACATGCAAAATGGTGAAGTAGTTGGCAAACGCAAAGTAGAGCAAAGAGAAAGTTGAAAATCATGAAAATAAATCTAACTTTGGCATGCTTGGGTGCCTCTATCCAAGAAGGGCGCCTAGCATTTCATGCCTTAGAATTTTTTGCATGCTTCTCGAAATACGTGCAATTTGCCCTTGTTAGCTTGGTTCAGTTACACAGAAAGTAGTTAAAAGCAGTTTTCAGGGCAGTGAAAGGTAGGAGATCATCTCAGTTATGTTTAGGCTATTCAGTTGATACATCATCTAGTGTTGAGGATTTGTCAGACAATGGAAATTGCGGATCAAACGAAGGCGTTTCATGCAAAACGAAGAAATTAAAGAAAAGTTGAAAAACATCAAAATTTGACTAACTCTGGCAAAGCCAGGCGCCTCTATCAAGGAGGGGCGTCGAGCTTCTTATGCCTTAGTTTATTTTTCGTTGCGTTCAAAAAATTGTCAAACTTCTTTGTTAGGTTGGTTTCGCTTCTCAAAAGATCATTTAGATGCAGTGTCGAGGGCCAACATAGGGTATAAATCATCTTAGTTTTGATCAGGCTTGCCTATTTGACTGACTTTTAATCTCTATTGTTCACCGATTGGCAAGAAACAACGTTCGAACAAAAGCCATTGGCTTTCGACGAAAACACGCAAAACGAGGTAAGTGAAAATTTGAAAATATATTTTTTTTGGCAAAGTCATAGCATGCTGGGCGCCCATTTCCAAGGAAGGCGCCTAGAATTTCAACACAATTTTTTTTTTGATCCCAGCATGTTGCTTCGAATTCAACCTCTGTTGCCTGCAGCAGTTGCAACAAAAGTAAAAAAACAGATAAAAATGGCTAACATTGGAGATGTTTTACGTGCTTGATGATGTCATCGGATGTGCATGTTTTTGCCAATGCTTTTTGCAGCTACAAAAAGGAATTCACCGTTGCACATGCAAACGAAGTCAGATTTTTGCATGCAAAGTTTCTACCTTCATGGATAGACTCCAAAATTTTAGGGTTTTGCAAAGAAAACTTTAAGCATTCATTCTTCATATTTTGCAGGTTGGCATTCAAAGGAAGAAAGATAGAATTTTTTTTTCATCAAGATTTGGAGGCTCAAATGAAGTGCTTTTTCAGTGTTCTTCGTGGATTCGGGATTGGAAAGCACAAAGGCACGTTTTTTCATGGTCCGATTTTCTAGGGCATCACATTTTAGAAACAGGTGGTCAACTTTTTCAGTTTTCATCAATCTAGGTCCATCTTCTTTTTGCTCCTCTTGAAGATTGGGAAATTTTAATTTTCCAAAAATTGCTTATTTTTGGCCCCTTTTGTTTTTGGGAGATTTGCTTTTTTTTTTTTTTTGGGAGAAAATCAGCTTTTTCAAAATCTGATGAACTGGGTCTCTTCAGAACGAGATTGTCTACAAAACCTAGACCTCAATCTTATTAGGAAATCTTGTAATGTTCCCTTCTCATCAATAAGCAGTGCAGTGGCTCGTTAGCCTATTCCGAAGGCCTGTAGGCTCATCAAGGTAAAATTAGGGTTTCCAGTGCTTGGAGGTTTTGGCATTTTTTTGAGAGCTTGCATATGGAGTTTGGGATTTTGGTTTGCGGATTCTTTCTAGCTTTTCAGAAAGCTTCGCAATGGTATAACATGTAGAGTGGATTGAACAACTTTTCAGAATTTATTATTTTTAGTAAGTTCTAATTTTAGTAGTGTTCTAGTTGGTAGCATCACAGTGAGCTTTCCATTTCAGGCTGGGTAGTTGAGTATTTGTGAATTTGGCTTTGAGGTACAAATTTGGAGAAATAAAGTATTTCAAGTCATTAATGTTATATTATAAAATTGACCCCTTGGTCTTGAAGGGTGGATGCCTCATTAAGGGGGTATTATTTATATTTTAAATGTTTTAATGTCTCCTTGGAGTTTGGACACCAAAATGAGAAGGGAGAAGATGATTTTAAAAATTAAATTATTTCAAAGGTGAGATTGGGCGTCCCTTTTTGGAGGGAAATTGGGAATTCGAAAAGTCACCTCAAGAGTTCTATAAAAGCAAGCATTGCTCCAACATTTGATCATCCATTGCTTAACATATCGAATAGTTGTCGAAATGACTTCATGATTTTGGCTTCGAGGAATGCATACCTCCTAGCGAATGAACCAATTTCGTGTTTGAAAGATAACACCTAGTTGGGATTTGTGGCTGCTTCTCATTCAGACTAGCAGATTGAGCATCTTAGTTGAAGTTTTTGTTGAATTTTCCAATTTTCCAGCTGCTGGGTTTTGTAGTGCTGAAAGTGAAATTCATTCATAAGTCATTGTGAGTTTTGTAAATCATTTTGGGTGTTGGTTCTCATTGTTCCCTAGGCCTAGGCGCTTCATTATGTGAATTTTCAGATTTTTTCATTGAGTATATGATTTTTGGAGAGAGGTTGACCCTCTTCAAGGGCCGTACCATGTACTTGCAGCCTTGGAAATCGTGCTGGATTGTGGGAAGTAGTTTGCATCTGATTTTCAGAAGTTTCTTGGTTGCCTAGCTTTGGAAATGCTGAGTTTGCAATTTCGTTGGAGTTTGTGATGTGTGGTATGAGTTATAAGCATTTTTGGGGGTGTTGTGTAGTTGCTGGTTATATTTCAGTTAGCTGGTTTTATATCAGATTGTCATTAGATCAGATTTTGGCTTGTACTTCAGTAGTTGAGAAGAGTAGAAGTTGAAGAACTCATCTTTCATCATTTGGCATTGTTTATACAGCATCAACACTTTGTAATTTGCAGATCATTTGCATTGTAAGGCTGAGTATAGTAGTACTATTTCAGTCGTTTATATTTCTACATTTACTTTGTGTTTTAATACAAACATTGTAACCCCTGGTGTAATGTCCCTTACCCGATTTTACCCTAGAATTCGCTTGTTGATTAGTTTTAGGGTTTCTTTTTTTTCAAATGAATGTTCTCTTTGACTAAGTAATCTTGGATTGAAGTCTGCATTTCATATTTCCACATGTACATATATTTGTTAGCATTAATATCTAGATATCCAAATATAAATATAATCACAAATCAATAATAAAAACACTTGAGGAGTGGCATGGGTAGAGCCGTCTGAAGCTATCCATCTAACCCAAGAGCACAAGCATCTTATCAGGACAACCCACCCATGAACGTCTCGGAGTGGCGTGCTTAGAGGAAACACTTGTACTTGCTTTCTCTACCCGTGCTAGCACCTCAAAAGACACTTAACCTACTGGGGGAAGCCAACAGAGCTTATAAGTGGTTCCGGGCCTACCACCCCTCCATGGCCGTAGCGGATTGTTAAGTGGGACCCCCACCCCTCCATGGCCGCAGCGGATTGTTAAGTGGGGTTTTTAGGCACCACTTTTCTCTGGCCCTTCCTCCCTAATAGGCTTGCAAACACTCAAAACACAATCTTTTAGCAATTAAATACATTTGCATTTATTATTGATTTTTTAAATTAATATCAACATCATTATCATCATGATAATACTAAAGAAAGCATTACACCAATAATCAAATTAGCAATATCTATTTCTTATATTCAAAATATTCTAAATATTATTGCTAAGTGAGTACATCACCTGAGTTGTTATATATCTCTACGTTTTTTGATTCCTTACTTGCCTCTTTCAACCTTATACTAGATTGATCATAGGATGAGGACAATTCATAAATATACATAATCTATTTATGTTTATATTAAAGACTCATCATTACTTATAAGGCTTAATAATTGCTGCAAGTATCATTATTGTATATTCACAAGTGATTCACCTATCTACTCACCCATATATATATATATATTACTAATTATATTTTATTTTACTTCCCTAATTATATTCTTGTCAATGATACTTATTCTAATATATGTGTTCCCTCTGCTGTAGTTTCCAGATTTCACTAAATGTAGATGTATTTCTTTTTTATCTCTCTCCCTCCTCCTTTTCACAAGTGATGTATGCCCCTTTATATCCCATTTGGGAGAAGAGTCACCTCCTTTTGATTAGCAGCCTTACATTTGTAAGGGACACATCCCTTTAACATAAGCGCTGCTTTCCTTAACTATGTGAATTGATAATAATTGTTGCATTCCTTAATAAATAAAGTTTGCCTCCCAAATGATACCATCACTGCTTCTTATATATTTGATTGCTGCCTTTAATCATTTTCTTTGTAATTGTATTTCCTTATTTTTTATTTACATATTGTATATTAATATAATATATATTCACTTATGTTAGTTTTATATATTTTATTTAATATTTATTAGATTATGATGATAATAATAATATTTAAATTAATAATATTTATTTTTATATTAGTTTTCTTTACATATTTATAATATTATAATAATTTAATATTTATATTTCTAATATTCATTTTATTTATTTATTTGTATTCTAATGTTTGGGTTTTAATAGTGTTGCAATTTCGAGGACATGACACCTGGTCGGTTTACCGCCAGTGTGGAGGAAAAAACAAATTGCATCTCTCATATCTCACCCATTGAATAAGTGGAGTATTCCCACGACTTAGTGGATGATTGCTGTTAGCAAATGAATTACTCTTTCATTGTAATATCTTCCCTCCACTAAACAAGTGGTAGCGTGGAATTCTCATGGTTATTGCCTGCTATTTCATTTCCAGTTTGTAATTTCAGTTCAGTTATTCTAATGATCCCATCACCATATGCTATCACCTCGCCTTCAGTAGGATCTTGGTGAACATTCTTGGTGAAGGTTACTTTCAAGTTGGTTATCTTTTGGGCCTAATGCTAATCGTTGGTGTTGTGCTGGATTTGTGATAAAAAAATTTCAAGAAAAAACCAAGGGGCTCATTTCAAATATGCTTTTTTTGGAGAAAAATCAGCAACTTATTTTTAGCAGTTTGTGCAAAACTTTTCTGGACATAGGCATGTTTATAGTCAAAATTTAAGATTTTCATCATACAATACTCTTCCATTGAAAAATTAGGAGAAGTGTCAAAAGCATAAATCTGCAAAAGAAATAGAGGAATGTCAGAGAATGGTCATGAGGTAAAAAAAAAAGAAAAGATATGCTGAAGCAAGAGGATATATTTATAAAAGGTTATCACTCCAGTTCCAGAGCTGCCAAAATTATCAATGAGTGAGTCACCTTTAGGGGCAGCAATGTTTTCTAAGAATAGAACTCAAAAAACAGCAGTTAACTTGATGCCTTTTCCAAGTTAAACTTTTTGTTCTCATTCATGCATATCTATTCTTTGTGAAATATCAAATGTATAGTTGGATCTTTTTTTGCTTTTAAATCAATTAACTCATTTTAGCGGTTGATTAGTTGTTAGTTATCTTTTGTTTAGTTTTAGAAATAAAGCTTGCAAATTGGAAGGTCTAGTTGTAAAAGCAAGGATATTTTAGGGTTCCCTACTCCTTGTTAATGTATAAATAAGGGCAGCCTTGTCCATTTCTTTTCAACCATTATTGTGATAACAAATTGTTGAGCCTACTTTTGCTTGCAACTTTGTTATTCAGTGTCTGTTCACTTTGTGTAAAAGCAAGTTTGCAAGCTTGTCTTTGCTGCAGACTATTGTTCAGATCATGTTCGATTTGTGTCTAGTGTAATTGCTGTTGGAAATTTGAGGAAGGAAATATTATGTCTATTTTGTTTTGATCTACTATCTCAATCTCATTCAATACTTTGTCTTACATATTTACTTGCATAATCTTTATTTCAGCTTACATCTCATAAGTACAATGAGTCTTCAGGTGTTATCCGGGAGAAAGTTTATTTAAGTTTCAGTGTTAAATCAAATCATTCCTTGTTTACTTCTGATTTTCAAGCTCCGAGTTTACTTGAGTTGTCAGAAGCATTATTAGGATAGGCCTAGTTGTTGTTGAAAGTTTTGGAAGAGAGAAAACCCCAACTACGACACAAAGAGTTTTATAACCTTGTGCTCTTAGCTGAGAATAAAAAGATTGGCAAGTAGTTTAGTATTCTTTTTAAGCATTGTCAACGAAAAGGGAGCTTCCCCTCCTAATTTGAAGAGCAGTTCAACTATGCATAGTTGACCGTTTCCAATCCACTTTCCAGAGGTGCGAATCGAAACACCAACATAGTCTCAATAACCGATCACTTGAATAGCTTCAATACGATACTTAGTAAACTTGCAGTAATAGGAGTCAAAATGGATTAAGAGGATAAGTACATTGTATTGCTTTGTTCTCAATTTGATTCATGATAAAATTTGATAATGTCTATCTACAGTAATGTTATGCCACTTAAACTAGAAAGTGTCATAGACAATTTGTTTAGTGAGGAAATTAAAAAGTTCATAGATGATACTTCTTTTGATGTTGTAGTTGTTAGAAGTAGGTCTAAGGAGAAGAAAGGTAAGAAGAAGATTGGGCATAAGAAGTTCAAGGGAAAGCAAAAAGATGGTGGATTGAATTGTTGATTGCTCTATTGATATTGACTTTTGTGAGCATTGTGTGCTAGGAAAACATGATAGAGCGTAGCTTGTTTTAGGAAGCACTACAACAAAAGAGATTTCAGAGGTGATACATAGTGAGTTGTTTATTCATATGGATATTTAGTTTGTTGGTAAGTCTCTATACTATGTATTATTCTTTAATGATTATTTTAGGTACTGTTGGGTGTATTTTTTTTGGAGGAAGTTTGAGGTATTTCTCAAATGTAAGGAGTTTAGGGCTCTTGTTGAGAATTAGACTAGTAAGAAATAAAGGTGCTTAAGATAGATAATGGTAGTGAATTCTACTCCAAGGAGTTTGAAACATTTTGTAAACACATTGGTATTGTGAAGCAAAGGACAATACATTATACACTACAATAGAACAAAGGGATTGAGAGATTGAATATAACCTTGCTAGATCATGCTAGAAGTATGTTGAATAGTGCTGGTTTGGGACAAGAGTTTTGGGCTGAAGCAGTAAGTACTACATGTTACTTGAAAAACATGACTCCAACTTTTGCACTAGAAAACAAGACATCATATGAAACGTGGATTGATAGAAAACTAGTTGTAACACATTTGAAGGTTTTTGGCTGTGAGACATTTGTTCAGGTACCAAGGAAGAGATGGTCTAAGTTGGATTTCAAGGCAAAAATGTGTATTTTCTTCAGCTATGGTGAGAATGTTAAAGGCTACAAACTTTTGAATTCATAAACTTTGAAGGTTCTCTATTCAAGGGATGTTTCATTTAGGGAACTTAGTCTTGTCCAAGAAATAGTAGTAAAAGGAGAATGAGGGAGAAAAGGTGCGTTTTAAATCTAAGTTGGAGCAACAAAATGCATTTTAAATTGAAGATCAAAGTAGACTTGATAGTTTGGAAGCAGATGGGGCAAGCACATTTGGTGCAAACTCTGAAGAAGAATAGAGTAAGAATGCAATATGCAATTCTTCATTGGTAAATAGGAGAAGGTCTACAAGGCAATGCAGATCACTTGACAAGTATGGTCCACCACCAAACTTTTGTTGTGTTTTTGTTTTTGCATGATAGTGAACTAAGTTTTATGGAAGAAGCTTTCACTTTCAAAGAAAAGAAGTCTTGGAAAAATGCCATGGATGAGGAGATGTTGGCATTGAAGTAGTGTGAGACTTGGGATTTGTTTGATTTACTTAAGGATAGGAAACCTATTGGCTACAAGTGGGTGTTCAAGAAGAAATTCAGAGCAAATGGGTCACTTGAGTTGTTGGCACAGTTGGTGGTAAAGGGGTATTCCTAGGTAGAGGGAATTCATTTTGGTGAGATCTTTTTTTTGATAGCTAAGTTGAGTTCTAGTAGGATGTTATCCATAGCTGCCGTGTATGGTCTTGAAATAGAGCATATGAACATTAAGACAACATTCTTGCATGGAGACTCATAAGAGGAAATATGCATGGAAAATCTTTAAGGATTCAAGGTGAAAGGTGAAGAGAAATTGTTTTGCAAGTTGGAAAGGTCATTTTATGAATTAAGACAATCACCACATGTGGAACCAAAATTTTGACTTGTATGTGTTATAATTGGGTTTTGGTAGAAGTGATGTCGATCATTGTGTATATTACAAGCAGGTAAATGGTAACATTCTAATTATTGTTGTATATTTTGATGATATGTTAATTGTTGGAGACAATAAAACATTAATTTAGGAAGTTAAAACTCAATTGTCTAGTAAGTTTTACATGAAAGACTTAAGCACTACTAGATACATGTGTGGTATGGAGATATAAAGGTGTAGGATCATCAAGGAACTATGGCTAAACTAGAGGAAGTATCTTAAATTGTTTTGCGAAGGTTTGAAATACAAGACAACATGCCAATAAGTACACCCCTACTAGTTGACATGAGGAATGTTCCATATGCTAGTGCAGTAGGAAGTGTCATGTATGCTCAGGTTTTTTCAAGACTAGACATAGCCCACTACATAACCCGAGTAGTGGGAGTTCTTATTAAGTTTATGGCAAAGTCCGGTAAGGACCATTGGACAAAAGGAAAGAGAATATTTAGGTATTTGAAAGGAACTTTGGTTTATTGCTCAACTTGTCATAGTACTAATGATATGGGTAAAGTGTTGAGCATACAGGGATTTGAAGATTAAGATTGGGCCAGAGGTCTTGATAACTAGAGGTCAATAAGTGGTTATGCTTTTATTTTGTTTGGTGGAGTAGTGGGTGGATGAGCTAGTGGTAGTAGACAATTGCTCTATCCACTACTAAAGTAGAATATATGATTGCAACACTTGCTTGTAAGTAAGCAATGTGGTTGAAGAGTTTAAGCGATAGTATTGGTTTTAAGAGTTATATAGTGGTGAAATGTGTTTCACAAAGTGCAATTTGCCTAGCAAGAATTTGTTTACCATGCTAGAACCAAAGTATATTGATGTTCAATATTATTTTGTGAGGGAGATGGTTGAGAGCAAGAAAGTCTAGATGGAGAAAATTTACATTCAAGTAAACATTGTCGACTCTTTGACAAAACCTACATGTATTGCCAAATTCATTCAATGCAGGGATGAGATGGGGTTGATCCATTCCCAATCATGATGTTAACTTCCTAGGTTGAATATTGCGCTCGCTCTTGCGGTAAATATCAAGTGGGAGAATGTTTTGACTTGGGTGATATTCACTTGCAAAAAGTTCTTGTAGGAAGTGTTTGTCTATAGAATACAATGCGGTGAAATATGGCTAGTTTTAGGTGTTGTGGTACAACATACATGTTGATTTACATGTGATGTGGTAGTAAGTTGTAGTACAACACACATGTTTTACATGTGGTGGTGCTATGATAGCAACTACAAGGCGTGAAGAATTGTCAGCTGCATATGGAAAATAGCGTTATTGGAAGCATGAGTGGCAATGCAGGAGCACTTGCAAAAAATTTGAAGTTCATGTGGCACAATTTGAGAGTAGGATAATGTTCGGGAAGATGGCACAAGGTACTGCAAGCCATTAGTAGGTTTATGTTTGTATGTGCTACCACAAGCATGATGTTGGTAGTGGTGGCTATATAGGAAAATATGAACTCATTGATAATTTTTAGTGTGTAACTATTGATTCATAGTGTGTTGTAGTTGCTACGTGTACAAGGTGATTATCCATGTGGAGACATCATGTTTGGTGATGTGTAGTATATTGATTTCATAATATGGGCAGAATATAATTGCATGAATCTTGCTACTCCATGTGTTTATTTGATAGTTAGATGATTGGTGTTCCCATGTGCACGGCTATATGTATCATCTCATGTGAATGTGCCAAGTTTGGATGGTTGAATAGGCAAAATAGGTTAGTGTTGGATTGAACATTATAGGTATTAGACATTAGAGCAATTGTATAAGAAGTATGTTGTAGATCGAGACTCTACAAAAAGGCCTTGTTGTATTGAATCCTTGATTTTGAATAATATAATTGTGAGTGTCTTTTTGGTGGGTTTTCTCTTGCAAGGATTTCCCACATAAATGTTTGAGTCTTTTGTAATCTTGTGTATGCATAATATTTATAGTTGCCGGGAAAGTCCATTATGGGAACATAGACAATGTACCAGTCCCCGTACCCGAAATTTCTGGTGAATCATTTACATATAAAATAGCCGTCTCCTTATTCATTTAACTCACGTACCCTATTGGCGTCCCCGTCCCCGTACCAGTACCCCGTGTCTCCTGGCAACTATGTTAAATAATATTTCATTTACTTATACAAATGTTGTTAGATAGATTTTGCAAATACCATTGACTAGTTTTGGTACACTTAATCTTAAGTTTCTTTTATCCTAGTCTATCATTCGTTTTCAACAAGGGTGTAAATCCCCAACATCACCAAGAGGAATCAAAACATTGAAATCGCCTACAATAGGCTCCATTTTTACTTTAAGTTTGTTTTCTCCTTTTCATAGACCAACGTGATAAGATGGTGCCATTACCTTAAATGTTTTCTTTTGCTTTAATTCTAATTTTTGATGTTGAGTGTGTGGTTAGATGATTGTAACTCCTTAGTTTTGCTTTTTAGGTAGTGACAACAGTTTAAAAGTGCGATTTTCCTTATGTAAGTTATTTCCAATTGGTGTGGTTTCATGATATGATTGCCAACTGAGTTGCACTTCTATTGTGGTTATTGCAACCAATTTCATGTTTTTTTAACTTATTCTCGATTCATGCTTTTATGATTGTCTTGCCATTGCAAAAGTGCAATTCACTTAAATTGATTTTACTTAATATGTTTGTTATGCTTTTGTGCTAGCAATGCCACTTTCAAAGTGCAATTTCTTCTTCTTTCACTTTACACACTTGTTGCATTTTCTGAACCTATTCACCACCTCTTGTTGCTTTTTTCTCTTGGCTGTGCCACTGAAAAAGTGTGACATTCACTTAGTTTGACCTTTCTTTAGGTTGTTGCAGGTCATTAACATGTTTGCCACTTTTATAACCTCTTATTGGAACTTTTGAGTGGTATTGCCACTTCAAACGTACAATTTTCTTATAACTTAAAATCTCCTCTCGTGTTTGGTGTGGCCACCTTTGTCATGCTTTTAAGTTGGCATTGCCAGCAAAAAGTGCAATTTATGTTTAGTTCTCAACTGACTTCATGTTGGTTGTGCTTTTGATCATTTCTTGTTTTTAGAGTCACATTTTCAGAATGGCATTGCCATTGAAAAAGTGTGATTTGTTTATGTTTTTAACTCATCTCTTCACTTTTCACATTTGCCACCTTTCAATCACTATTTTGGACTGGTTTGATCACTAAAAAGGTGTGATCAGCCTTCATGTTTTTCTCCCCTAAAACTTGGCATGAATGATTTAAGTGTTGACCAGCTTGGTGCAACTTTCTTCTGGCTTCCCTACATTGGAAAGGCCAACTTCACCACCATATTCTCTTTCACTCTTTCCTTGTCTCATTGCCATTTTGATTGGAATTCTAGGTTGGCATTACCAGTATTAAAGAGCGACTTTTCCTTCAGTTGAATGCATTTTCTCCTTATCCTTAAACTGTTGTATCACTCTTAGTCATTTTATTGATCAAATATTAGGGTTCAAGTCTTTAACCACTTCTTTTCTTCTCAATCTTTAAGCAGATCATCAATCAAAGAACTTCACTCTCATTTTGTACTTGTGTCTCCTGGAGTTAGGAGTTTCTTCATCTTCCACTTGGCATAGTGTAACCTCAAACAATTTGCAAGAATGTTAGTTGAAAAACTAGATCAAGACAGACATTTTGCAACTTGACAAGGGAGAAACTCAGTTAACATTAACAAAATGACTAGAAAGAGCTAACCATAGGCAAAGTTTTGTAGGGTATCAATATTGGTACTGACATAGCTGATGTCAAATAAGATGATTGCAAAGGCAGAATGCATCCAATCAAACTGTCATATTAGTTATACAAACATTTAAACTATGAGAGTATTGCAAAACCTTGAGAGGTATTTATATAATATTATAAAGCTACTACTTGAATACCAACGAATGAACATTTGATTATTCCAAGTGGTAAGCACATTCAACCTTTTATATATAATATATATGTATATAAATATATGCTACTACTTGTATATGAAGGAACAAACATATGACTCTTCCAAATGGCAAGCATGTTCAATTTACTATATATATATGGCAGTTAGTAATATGGGTTAATATAGATGCCCATTGACAATGAAAGTAATGAAATTTTGCTAATTTGTGTGTTTACTGGTGAAATCTGAAATTTCAATTCATTTGTAAACTTATGTATTAGGGTTTTATGTTGTATATGATGAATGCCTTATCAACATTATCATATGAATATTTGAAATTTCCCAATTTTTTAATAGATGTCTCCTACCATCCCCTAAAAATGGCCTCCATCCCGAAAATACATCCCTTATCCCCTGTCATCCCTGTCCCTTATTCCCTGTCATCCCTGTCCCAGAAACTTGGTGTAACATAGGTGAGAAGTGTTCTTATGCCTTTCCCACATTCATCCTTGGTGCCAAATGGAAGATCCAAAGTGGGAAATGTGAATCGAAAGACAAGTTTCACTCTCTTTCCAAGTTGACTCCAAAACTGTTGTGAATATTTAGTGGGTGGTCTTGAAATTGTTGGGGCAGTTGCAAAATGACCTGCTAAAATTCATTGGTTTCTCTGCCATTCATTTTTCACTTGATTTCAATGTTTGATTCTCTGCTTTCTGACCTCCTGCTGCCGCAGATCACCCCAAGGCAGCCTCTTACCTGAGAACAAATATCATGGCATCAAAAACCATGTTATGGAG
Source organism: Sequoiadendron giganteum (assembly GCA_007115665.2). Lineage (NCBI taxonomy): Eukaryota > Viridiplantae > Streptophyta > Pinopsida > Cupressales > Cupressaceae > Sequoiadendron > Sequoiadendron giganteum. The sequence continues at coordinate 7,248,215 of CM021100.1, read as the reverse complement.
GAAGCACATGCAACCATAGCCCTTAGACAACTTCTCAGCTGATCCCATGGTCATGCACCTTTGATCCATTTTTTGGATCACAATTTTTTTTCTGTTTATCTATTTTGGCAAATTTGCCTTGCAGGAAGGCCTTCAGTTTAGATGCCACGATTGAGAGGTATTTTCCTGTCAAATTCATCTGGGACTTGTACCCAGCCTCATCTATTTTTTTGTGCCACAGGAGAATGAAGGACATTTGAAGAATGTATAACCTAAGAACTAAACCAGGTAAGTGATTGATGGGCAGCTGTTATAGTTTGCATGGTGCTGAATTTTTTTAAACTTTTTCAGCATTGGATGAATCGGGAAGAGCTATCTAACATTCTTAATCCATGTATAAATACAACAAGAAGCTGCATATACACAGTTAATCCATGTATATCTGGAATAAGAAGTCTGAATTTAATTTATGTGCAATTTTTAGGAGAGCTTCATACTTGACTGTGAAATGGTAACTAGAACTCAACTTCTGTTGAAGAATCTCAGGGAAACTGGTTGTCTATGCTTATGGATGAATCTTGATTGGGACACATTTCTAGGAGGTCTAGGAGTAAATGGGAAAGTCAAAAGGTTTTGGATAAGGCATGCATTGTTGTAGGGGGTATGAATAAAACTTACAACTTGTTCTGTTCATTCAAGACACATCTATTTTTGTCTTGATTCAAAATGCTTTATTTCTTAGATTTGGAGTATTTGGGAACATTTAATAGTTTATTAAATAATAGTGTTTCCTTATAATTATCCCTGCTATGGAGCTAGAATGAAGAACTTTTGAATATGAATATCAAATTCTCCGTATGTCTTTCTCATAACCATGTTAGTCACTTGTAAACTATCTTCTTTGTATATGTGCTTCATGCCTATTTCTATTACATTTCTATGTAGTTTGATTGAAATGTACGTTCTTGCACTGGAATAAATCCTTACCTCTGTTATTACATCATACATGTGTGGATAAGATGTTGTATGCTTGGATCTGTGCAGGTGTCCTAAATGCATTGAATTGAAGCTACCCCGTGCAAATGCGGCTTTCTGGTTTGTACATTGATTTCACAGCTTTTGTTATTTGGAGATTCATCATCTTATGTGCTCCAATTTTAAGTGGCATATTATGTTGCAATTATCTTTGGGTAACTACGTGTTGTTGGAAATGGGATTGCCAATTTGCATATTAAGGCATTATGCAATAATTACTGTACTTTTGTAAAAAATGGCCCCATAATATTAAATTATCAATGCTATTTTTGTATAAAGTCATTTCTTTTCAAGCATACAGAGTTTCCTGGCAGAGATTATGCAATTTGAATGTTAAGACTTAAAAGTATGCCTTTATGAGTATTTCTGACAACTTAGTGTTTTAAATAGGGATGTAATGCATCTGATTGAAATCATAGCATTATTATTGGTAAATGCCCCTTGATTAGTGGATAAATAAATGCAAATTTTTATTATGAATGGATTTTTTCCAACATCAGTTTCTACGAAAATAAAATGCATCTGATTGAAATTGTAGCATTATTATTGTTAAATACCCCTTAATTACTGAATAAATAAAGGTAAAATTTTATTTAGAATGGAATTTTTCCAAAGTGAGTTCCTCTTATAACATTGATTACTTCCAGACATGCAACTTTTTATTGTTGAATTAATATCATAAATTTCTTCAACTGAACTGGTTACTTTGGCTTAACAGTTCGCAAGACTGTTTTAAGGTTGCATGGAGCTCACACAAGTCTGTGCATACTGAGGCAAAACAGCCAGCAATTAGAGCAGACACTACAGAGGAGCAGATATCTGCAGCACTTAGTAGAGGTTGGTTGTATTGTTTGAAAAGAGGCCAGAATCGAACATCTCGACTTCCATATTATGACTGGACAGGGTAGGCATGTGAATGGTACCATTTGTATTCCGGAATTTTTAATGAATGTTTAAGTTGTTGCATGCAAACTTAATTGTGTCTGTGTTGAAATACCCTGATCAAAGTGTTTTGGAGTTTGACTCTACTGTTGTGAGAAGAATAGGAGTTTTTTCATTAAAGAAATATACAACTTCCAGAATAACTGCGTATACATGCAATACAAATTCAATAATGGAAGTCTGAATTGAAAGTAAGCACTTCAATGGATGTAGTTCAGTAATTTTTTATTTGTTTGAAACCAAGTAACCAGGCAATGGGTATGGATTCAGGGGTTTGTCAATTATTTTTTCGGATCCTAGGTTTGGTAACAGCTTGGGTATGTCAGTTAAACAAAACACCAAATTAACTAGATGCTATGAATGTATAGTTAATAAAATGTCTATGCTTTTTTTAGTGGCCCCAATTCTTTTTTTTTATTAGGGTTAGATGGAAGAAGGATTAAGAAAACAATTATTGGAAAAAGGCATTCATTCTATTCCAATGTTACAAGACTTGGACTCGCCTCAGACTCAGCAAGCCAATTTTTGACTCAGACTTGGACTTGGAGCCCAGACTTGGAGCAAACTCGGCAAATAGAAAAACCCAAGAAATTCAAAGATTTTTAAGGTTTTAAAGCTTGTTTCATGCACCCTTTAATAAATAAACCTTAAGGACACAATAACATCATCAAATAGAAATTACTATGATCCCATACACAAACATACATCGATCACATAAGTAAAACCACAAATTTTAGTTGAAGAAAATAACACATTCAAATATATAAATATTGTCAAATGTATACAAAACTCATGAAATGTGAAATCCATGGAATCAAAACAAATATCAAAACTAAAAATATAAGTCTATGGCTTAGAAGAGCTTGCATTACGCATCCCAACATCACGACAAGTCATGCGCTAGTGTCTAAGATAGTCTAGGGATGATGATGTAGCCATGATATTTGCTTTTGTCTCAATGATTGGTGTGTATATTCAAGTGAGGAATTTATTAATAAAATTTTATTGAAGCATTCAAGATTGCATGTTTTGTTGTTTAATGCATGAAACAAGATAATCCTTGATTATGGCTTTGATTGTGGAAGATGTAGAGATTTGCAATAGGGGATATGTATTTTGTAGGTTTTATGATCATGATTCATCATTGGCCTATAACATGCTTAGACCTATAATTTGATGAGGGTTTGGGGGAAACACCCCAATGGGGTTGAGGGGCAATGCCCCTTGTGGGGCAATGTCCCTCGTGGGGGTTTTGAGGGCTGCGCCCCTAGTGGGGTCAAGGGGCAACGCCCCTCATGGGGTCAAGGGGTAGCGCCCCTTGCGAGGGTCTGGGGCAACACCTTGGGTGCGCTCCCTGTCGCAATACAAGGTGGGGTCGAGGGGTGGAGCCCCCGCCACCAAGCCCAAATGAAGACCTTTAAAACCACACAAACCTTCATGGCACACACCATTTAATTAAAAAATTTGTAAATGAAAGATTACAAGTTTTCTAAAAAAACTTAATTAAAATGGCCAAGTCTGAGGCACAAGACTTGTTAGTTTTGGCGAGTCCGGCGAGCACCCGATTGTCGAGTCTTTGGGACTCGTTTAGGGTCACCTACCTCGCAACTTGCCGAGTCTAGGCGAGTTTTTGTGAGTCTTGTAACACTGTTATATTCAATATCAATTTTCAGAAACCCATGTTGTAGAGCTTCAATTAAGCTTTGCCTTCATGGCACACACCATTTAATTAAAAAATTTATAAATGAAAGATTACAAGTTTTCTAAAAAAACTTAATTAAAATGGCCGAGTCTGAGGCACAAGACTTGTCAGTTTTGGCGAGTTCGGCAAGCACCCGATTGTCGAGTCTTTGGGACTCGTTTAGGGTCACCTACCTCGCAACTTGCCGAGTCTAGGCGAGTTTTTGCGAGTCTTGTAACACTGTTCTATTCAATATCAATTTTCAGAAACCCATGTTGTAGAGCTTCAGTTAAGCTTTGCCTAAGGACAAAAACCCTCATGGTTTCTCCAGGAATTAGAGGACGGAAACCTTTTGATTCCAATTGTTGGCTTCATACAGAGCTCAAGTTGGTGCTCACAATTGACTTTAGCTTATTACAAGTTCAAGCTGTAGGGTACAGGGATTTTTTTACAATAATTTATTCCAGGTTTGTGATTAGGAAATTCTTATTTATTTGCTGGTTAAAGGAGCTGACACCAGCCGTACAACTTACTTTAGCCTGCCATACCATATTCATGTTAGATAAGGTTTCTGGTCGCCACTTCAAATAAATTAGAATTCAGATTGAAGCTGTGCTTAATCTAGAAGATTTTTAAAATTATTAATTTGATCTGCTTGTGACTGCCTTACACTTTAAGAAGGGGCATGGAAGTCGTGAAAGAAGAATCATACCATATAGGAGGGGGTTGTGAGGAGCTGGAAGTGACGTGGAGGAGAAAGTAGTGCAGCTCTAAAGGAAGTCTTTGAACTTATTTTCCCAGCCACCTTTACTTTGTGTGGAAGATAGCAATTTGGCTGCAACACTTCCCAGACCCAGCCACACCTTATTAAATTATTCAAATCTCCACAAAAAGTGAGTCACAGCTCTTTATTGACCATTTTCTTGGGTGGATGTTGCAGTGTGGACTGAGGATATAAGAAGACGTGGGAAGTAGCAAATCCTGACTGCAGCATTTAAAAAGGTTTTGGGGACTTCAAAATTATTGATTGTGTTTTCTGCAGCAGCACTTATATCATGTGAGTTTTATTAAATGTTATTTAAATAATTCTTTCAACGACATGTTCTGAATATTTTATTCATAAAAATAAATTCAAATCAGTTTTATTTATTTAAATATTGCAACAACAACCAAACAAAACAAATATATAGAAAAGTGCAGTAGTTATTAAAAGGGATATTTCATATTGTTTTTCCAAGATTATGCAAGTTTAAAGTTGCATTAAATGAATAAGCCAAACATTGCGCAATAATCACATAGGATTGGAAGGCATGAGACACAAAATAAGCAGTAGATACACCAAATTATAGTTTGGGTTACTAATATACCATAATAATAATTTTCCTCAAAATGATGATTGTTCAATTTCTGAAGATTCTTTACAAATGATGGGTGTGATCCCCCTTAAAATAGTTGTTACGACAAGGAAATCCTTATAAGGTTATTAATGTCCAACTCAAGATAAATCTAAAATATTAACACCAATATGGTTTAATCTCAATAGTGCCATAAGTTGGACATTATAGGGGCACAATTTCTTGATTACCACATAAATCTAAAATATTAACACCAATATGGTTTAATCTCAATAGTGCCATAAATTGGACATTATAGGGGCACAATTTCTTGATTACCACATAACTATAACATCCCCCAACCCTCTCCTTCCCACATAAACATGAATTTAAGGTACAAGATGAAAATAAGACATTACATAAGATCCCTATTGAATGACATCTTTCATAATTATACTATGCTTTCCAAAAGATGATGACACTGAACATGTGATGAATCTAAATGTGACTCAACTATGGGGCGACAAAGGCAAATGCTGAAGATAATCCAAATGGTTCAAGCAAGATGCAAGATGCTTGGATCAAACATGAATGATTTTACAATTGAATGTTCAAAGACAAGACGAGTGCTCATAACCAAGGCACACTACAAGGATGGCCTTCTCACTACTACTAATGTTTTCTCTATTTTCACGTCCAAACAATCAAAGAACCTATAGGATTTCACCAATAGCCATGTCAAAGTAAGAGCCTTTGTGAAAAGAAGTAAGGCTTACAAAGGGCATGGCTAGAGACAAAGGCTATCCCTAGTTTGATTAATGTGGCTAACGACCAACCCCCTTATTATTAATCACCATGAAGAGCTGATACAAGACTCGATGATATCTACGGGAGAATGGCCATTATGAACTTGACTTAGTTGGGCGATCTTGGATGTACACAAAAAGTGTGACCAAGAAGCTCTCCTAATGGCAATTGCTGACAACACTTTGTTAGGAGTAGGAAAACTGGTAATATATGTTTGTGCAGATCTCATAGAATAAAGACAAGCAATTGCAGATCTACAACATTTAGTATGAGAGTGAAGAGTGGAGTGTGTTGTAGTAGTGTGCAAAGAGAAATGTCATGTAATCAAGATGTCTTTGTGCATGAATAAACAATATTCAAGGGGTACAAAAGTCACCAATGCTTGTTATGGGGTAAAAGAAAGATGTAATTGTTGGTAAAAAGTAAAGAAATGAGATTGAGATAAACTGGTGTGTCTTCTATGTGCAGATCTCATAGAATAAAGACAAGCAATTGCAGATCTACAACATTTAGTATGAGAGTGAAGAGTGGAGTGTGTTGTAGTAGTGTGCAAAGAAGAATGTCATATGTAATATACACCTATATTTTCCAATTTTTTACCAAAGGAACCATACAAGAAACATGCGATATAAATGCAAACAAGATACTTTGGTGCCAAATAATTTTGATATTATTTTGAATGTTTGTACATTTTCTGTTACACACTTCTTGTAAGATGAGCTTTCAAACTGGCATTCCAATTCAAGAAATGAATAGTGTTGATGAATGGTAGCTTAGGTCAGATATAAACGATGATTGCTATAAGCATCATCATCGTTTATATAAGATCAATTGCTCTTCATATTTAATATTTCTAAAATAAGTAAATTCGAATTTTATAAAGCATGTGTAAAATCGAAATTAAATAAATGATGTTCAAAATTCGCATTGAATAAAAATCGAAACTCATATAATATATATCCGCCATGTATGAGAGGGTATATGTGTTAAGTTTGTTAAACCGAATGATTATCGGTTGTAAGTGAAGCCCGCGCGCCCAAAGGGATACGTCCCTTGAGCGGATGTGTCTCCATGTGTGGAGACACGTCCTCTCAAGAGACGCATCCCTTAGAGGCGGGTCTGCTAAAATACAAAAGGTGGTTCCATCCTTGATATGCAAACATTGAAATTTATTAATGTTCTGCAATCAGTACATTCAGCATAAAGAGAAGAAATCTGGAAATCGTTTTTGACTTAGAATTTCTCACACATAATTTCAGACCTTAGTTTATTCTTAGATTTCTTAGGATCCTATTTGATAAAGATTTGATTACATTTACATGGTATCAGAGCCACGTTGTGTGAATCCAAATCAAATCTAAATATCAGATTGCTCTAGAAAATTCGTATTTTCTAAAATCGAATTCACATCATATTCTTCATAATGTCAAGTGTGATTAGATTTGAAGATCGTCTTGCAGGAGCAGACAACTATACATCATGGAAAACTAGACTCACTTGTGAGAGAAAATAAAAGGGAACCAGAGGTTGAACCTGAGAAAACTCAATGGATTGAAAACAATGAAAGAGCCATGAAAATCCTAGTAGATGCAGTTAGGGATCATATAGTGCCTATCTTAGCAAAACATGAAACTGCATATCATATGTTCAAATCTCTTGAGAGTACCTATGAGATCAACAACACTAGTAGTACTCTTGCATTAAAGAGGCAAATCAACAATGCTCAAATAAACAAAGGAGAGTCAATTAATGCATACTTCATGAGGATCACTGAACTAAAGGATCAATTATCCACAATTGGATATCAGATTGATAGCAAAGAGTTAACCCTAATTGCACTAGGAGGCCTACCCAACTCATGGGAGTCATTTGTTCAAAGAATAAGTGCGAGATCTAAACTCCCCAAGTTTGATAGGCTGAGAACTGACTGCCTTCAAGAGGAAACAAGACTCTCCACTAAGGAAAATAAATAGAAGAACATGGATGAAGACATTCATGTACTCAACACAACAACTAATAAAAGGAACAAGAAAAACTCCTAAAGGAGAGGATCTTTTAAAAGAAAGAGAAATCCCAATGGAAAGGGATCTTCTAAGAAGAAAGATATCTCTCAAGTGCAGTGCTTTAGATGTGATCAATATGGTCATTATACAATGAAGTGCCCTGACAGATCAAAGCAACAAGCATCATTTGCCAAAGTAGGAAAGACAAATTTAGATCATGAATCTGAGAACTTTGTGTTCTATTCAGCCTTATCTAGCCAAACATCTAACAACACCCACAACTGGGTAATTGATAGTGGTTCTTCTAGACACATCAGAGGATTCAGAGAACACCTGGACACTATGACTGAAAGGTCTAATGAAGTAGTAACCATCGGGGATGATTCTGCACACCCTGGAAGAGGGGTTGGAACTTGCTCCATCAAACTAAAATCTGGTCTCTCTCTTCAACTAACTGGAGTCTTATTTGTACATGGAATTAAGAGGAATCTAATATCCATCTCTGCCCTTGAAGACAATGGATATAGAATTACCTTTATGGATGGGAAAGTGTTAGCATGGCCTAAGAACTCAACCATCAAGAAAGCCCAAACCTTTGGTGTAAGACAAGGGTACCTCTACAAACTATGCACTGAAGTTAAACAAGCCCTTACTCTTGACACCTTTGATTCAAATCAGATTTGGCATAGAAGATTAGGACACCTTCATTTCCGTGCCCTACCTTCTGTAGAAAAACTTGTTATAGGCTTACCTAAGTTAAAACCATCTCATGAAGGAACTTGCAAAGGTTGTGCCTTAGGAAAGAATACAAAGGGGTCCTTTCCCAATAGTTTGAGCAAAACCCTAAATATGTTAGAATTGGTTCACTCAGACTTATGTGGACCCATGTCTGTACCCTCTAAAGCAGGATTTCTATACTATGTCATATTTGTAGATGACTTCTCTAGGAAAACCTGGATCTATTTCCTTAAGTGTAAAGAGTCAATAGAAATCCTCAAAAGGTTCAAAGAGGTTAAAGCAGTGTTACAAGACTCGCCCAAACTCGGCGAGTACTCGCGAGTCCCGAGGCGGGTGACCCTAAATGAGTCCCAGAGACTCGGCTGCCGAGTACTCGCCGGACTCGACAGACTCGCCAGACTCGCCGAGTCTCGTGCCCCAAACTCGGCCATTTTGATTAATTTTTTTTAAAAAAAATTGCATTCTTTTTTTCTCAAATTTTTTAAATAAATGGTGTGCACGCCCAGGGCGTTGCCTCGGGACCCTGCAAGGGGCGTTGCCCCTCGAAGCTGCCCCTTGATTCCCTGGGCTCTTGGCCTTCCCTAGAAGGGGCTCCCAAGGGCTGGCTGACCCCTGCCTGGGGCACCGCCTTGATCCTCAAACCCTCATCAAACTATAGGTCTAAGCATGTTATAGGCCAATGATGAATCATGATCATAAAAACCTACAAAATACATATCCCCTGTTGCAAATCTTTGCATCTTTCACAGTCAAAGCCATAATCAAGGATTATCTTGTTTCAAAATTCATACATTAGACAACAAAACATGCAGTCTTGAAGGCTTCAATAAAATTTTAATAATAAAATCCTCACTTGAATATACACACCAATCATTGAGACACAAACAAATATCATGGCTACATCATCATCTAGGACCTAACTTAGACACTAGTGCATGACTTGTCGTGATCTTGGGATGAGTAATGCAAGCTCTTCTGAGCCATAGACTTATTTTTTTAGTTTTGATATTTGTTTTGATGCCATGGATTTCATATTCCATGAGTTTTGTATACATTTGACAATATTTATATATCTGAATGTGTTATTTCCTTCAGCTAAAATTTGCGTTTATACTTATGTGATCAATATATGTTTGTGTATAGGATCATAGTAGTTTCTATTTCATGATGTTATTGTGTATTTGAGGTTTATTCACTAAAGGGTGCATGAAACAAGCTTTAAATCCTTAAAAATCTCTAAATTTCAAGGGTTTTTCTATTTGCCGAGTTTAGGTTCCGAGTCTGAGTCCGAGTCAAAAATCGGCTTGCCGAGTCCGAGGCGAGTCCGAGTCTTGTAACTATGGGTTAAAGCCCTCACTAAAAACTTCCCCGGAAAGAAAATAAAAACCTTAAAGACAGACAAAGGGAAAGAATTCACCTCTGAAATTTTTAAAGAATTCTGCATGAGTGCTGGAATTAAGAGGGAGTTAACAGTTGCCTACAACCCTCAACAGAATGGGGTTGCTGAAAGAAAAAATAGAACCATTGTAGAAGCTGCTAAGGCAATGTTGCTGGACCAAAACATTAAAACCTCTTTCTGGGCAGAAGCCTCTAGGATTGCTGTCTATATTCAGAACAAATGTCCTCATTCTCATCTTGATAACAAAACTCCTGAAGAAGCCTTTACCAGTATAAAACTTGACATTAGTTATTTTAGGATTTTTGGCTGTCCTGTCTATATTCATGTGCCCAAAGAGAAGAGATTCAAACTAGAACCTTCTGGAAAGAAGGGAGTATTTGTGGGTTATAGTGAAACCTCCAAAGCCTATAAGATATTCATACCCGAGTAGAAACAGATTGAATTGAGCAGAGATGTCATCTTTGAAGAAGACATTGCATTCAAGAGGGCAAGAAGTTCTAGTGAGACAAAAACCTATTCCCCTAGAGTACCTGAAATGGAACCCGCTCCTAAGATTCAGAGGGAGCACCTTGAGGAAATGCCACATGAACTTCCTTCTACTTCAGATGAGAATACAATTGACAACGGCAAGAAGAGACTACTTTGGGCAAGAAAGATGATCAAAGAAGCCGAGGATCATGCAACACCCAAAGGAACGTTCAGGGAGAGCAAAAGACCCAAACGTTTCTCTAGCTATGTAGCTGTAATGAACAACATCATAAACTTTGAACCTGTCAGTGTTACAGAAGCTTTCCGACACCAAGCATGGAAGGATGCAATGACAGAAGAATATTAGTCTATTCTAAAGAATGATGTATGGGATATAGTACCTAGACCGAAAGAGAAATTTGTTGTCTCTTCCAAATGGCTCTTCAAAATCAAGCATGTTGCTGATGGCAGCATAAGAAAATATAAAGCACGTTTTGTGGCTAGAGGTTTTTCTCAAAAGGAAGGCATTGATTATGAAGAAACATTTGCACCAGTTGCCCGTTACACATCAGTGAGAGTAGTGTTAGCCACTGCAGCAGCTAAAGGCTGGAAGATCCATGAAATGGATGTGAAAACTGCCTTCCTAAATGGTACCATTGAAGAGGAAGTCTATCTGGAACAACCTGAAGGCTTTGTGATACATAAACCTGACTCACATGTATGTAGATTGAAGAAAGCTCTGTATGAATTTAAACAGGCTCCCATGGTATGGTATGAAAGAATTGACAGCTATCTCTTGGGATTAGGATTTTCAAAGAATGATGCTGACTCCAATCCCTACTTCAAGGTAATCAAAGGTGATATGCTAATAATTATTTTATATGTTGATGACCTGCTAATAACAGGAGAAGATCACCTCATTGCTCAAGGGAAGCAAGATGTAATTTCTGAATTGGACATGAAAGACTTGGGCATTCTACACTACTTCCTAGGTTTAGAAGTATGGCAGAAATTAGAGGACATTATACTAAATCAAGGGAAGTATACTATTGATATTTTGAAGAGATTTAGAATGTTGGACTGTAGACCGATGTCTACACCTATGGAAACCAATCTTCACAAATTGAAAGAAGCAGCAGTAGAATCCAAGTGTGCAGATCGAACCCTTTACAGACAAATGATTGGATCCTTGATGTATCTGGTTAACACCAGACCTGATATTTGCTATGCAGTGAATGTTCTCAGCCAGTTCAAGTGTGAGCCAAAGGAAATTCACTTAATGGCTGTGAAACATATTTTGAGATATCTTCAAGGCACTATTGGATACGGTCTTCTTTACAAGAATGATCAACTAGATCTACATGGGTACTTTGATTTAGATTGGGCTGGAAGTGTAACCAATCGGAAAAGCACATCAGAATGTTGATTCTGTTTAGGATCAGCTATGATCTCCTGGATTTGCAGAAAACAATCTTCAGTTGCATAGAGCTCAACAAAAGCTGAATACATTGCAGGCTCAATGGGAGCAAGAGAAGCAGTTTGGGTTCGTAAATTGCTTGTGGGACTCTTTGGTGAGCCCTTGAATCCTACAATTATTCATTGTGATAATCATAGTTGCATCAAACTCTCTATAAATCCTATCTTTCATGATAGATCTAAGCACATTGAGATCCCCTATCATTATGTAAGAGATATGGTGGAAAGGAAAGTGATCTAGTTGGAGTATATTAGTACAAATGATCAAACTGCAGACATTCTCACCAAGCCCCTCTCCCGAATCAAGGTAGAGCACTTCAGGAGGAAACTTGGTATGGTTGAAATGTAATTTGTTATTTATGTTTGAAATACAAATTGTTTATAAATTGTACTAATATATAAAGATGTTTAATGTGTAAACTCTTTTGTCATGTGTGTGACTCCATGACCTTATGGGCCTACTTGAAAGGTGACGATCTTTCTAATAATAAACGCTTGTATTTTACATTGTAAAGTGACGACTCTACAATGATAAACTATCATGTGACTTGATATCTGTGGACATGTCATGATAGTATCTCTTGGATGTCATGACACTTTGATGGATATCATAGGACTTGATATCATCTGAAGATCATTGTGATCCTTAAGAGATAATCATGGTGGATATTTATATCCGTGGATATGCCATGAATTATGGTAGACATCATGTGACTTGATGTCAATGCACACACCATAATGAAGATGTGTTATGAAGAATGTCATGTGACTTGACAACATTGAGAAAACATATCATATCTTCGATATCACGTGTGAAGGTGATATCTCCACTTATTTGATTTGAAATATCTTCCCTAGCTAAGAGGGAGTGTTGATGAATGGTAGCTTAGGTCAGATATAAAAGATGATTGCTATAAGCATTATCATCGTTTATATAAGATCAATTGCTCTTCATATTTAATATTTCTAAAATAAGTAAATTTGAATTTTATAAAGCATGTATAAAATCTAAATTAAATAAATGATGTTCAAAATTCGCATTGAATAAAAATTGGAACTCGTATAATATATATCCGTCATGTATGAGAGGGTATATGTGTTAATTTTGTTAAACCGAATGATTATCGGTTGTAAGTGAAGCCCGTACGCCCAAAGGGACATGTCCCTTGAGCAGACGTGTCTCCACGTGTGGAGACACGTCCTCTCAAGAGACGGATCCCTTAGAGGCGGGTCTGCTAACATACAAAAGGTGGTTCCATCCTTGATATGCAAACATCGAAATTTATTAATGTTCTGCAATCAGTACATTCGGCATAAAGAGAAGAAATCTGGAAATCATTTTTGACTTAGAATTTCTCACAAAGAATTTCAGACTGTAGTTTATTCTTAGATTTCTTAGGATCCTATTTGATAAAGGTTTGATTACATTTACAAATAGACAAATGATGATCAACATAAAGTACCTTGAAATAGGTGAGCAGTCAGAGAACTAGAGGTCTGATACAGAGTGGGAATACTGTGCAATTCTGCTGATCACCCTTTTGCACTGCAAGGTAGCTATGAAAACAATAACTTTCACTATTTCACCAAGTCATAAACCACCTCCCAACTATATCGTTAGGATACGAATCCACCCAGCTTAATCAAAACACCAACAATGGTTTGGATCAGGCAGATACAAGTTTGATTTGTCCAATTGTACTGTTACAGGTCATCTATAGTAGGTCTGCAGGTCATAACAGCAAGGTAAAATCATGCAGTAACACTTTCTTTCATGCCCAGTGACCCTCAAACACCCAGCTGTTAACAAAGTTTGCATGGAGAGGACTGATTTCCAGTTTCAGACCTGCACAGTCAAAATGACAAAGGAGCAACAGCTACAGGTTTGGTATAATTTTCAGTTACTTCCAGGTTGGGAAACTCACGAACAACAGGTGTATTTCTCAGAAATCAAACCCAATATCATACTCAACTTGCCAGCAATGAGCCAAAGCTAGAGAAACGCCATCTCCAACACTCACAACTTCATTCAAACACATCGAAGGAAGATATAACTGATTTAATTCTGAATAGTAAGAACAACAGGTAACAAAGGCTGTACGACTCTTCTTAGAATCATACCCATGTCAAAATGTAACTCCAAACTCAAGTATTTTGCGTCTAAACAGCAAAGCAACACCTCACAGTCCAGTAAGAGCACCCTAATAACCTCCAAAAACTTAACAAAATCCCTGTAATAACATCAACAAACAAAACTACAAACCTGCAACCAAAAACCCTTGATTTTTTTTTTTTTTGAAACCATAGAAGCCCAAAACTCCATGAAATACCAAGGTGATTCCAGTATGAAATCACTCTACGAGCTGGGGAGGATCTTTCACTACTGAAACTAGTGATTTGATGAGGGTTTTTGTCCTCGATCAATTGTTGGAAGAACTTTTCCGTTCACTCCGGCAGCATCTTGTTATGTGCAAACTTGAATAATGCAAATGTGAGTCCCACACCTCTTTTTTTAGTTTTTTCGTTGCTTCTTTTTTTGAAAAAAGTGTTTTTTTACAATAACTTTAAGTCCCCTTTCCCCTAGGCATCCAATGTGGGGAAACAATCTTTTCACTTTATAATATTTAACACTAAAGTAATATTAAAACATTACTTTATAACTTTACTATATATATTAAAATGATTCCAACCATCTTACAGAAAGCATCGATGAGACATATGAAACGGAAATTGGTCACACCAAGAAGCTAATGATGACGAGGGAAGATGTCGGATGCCAAATCGGGCACTTATTGAAATAGCCATGTTCTCCTAGAAATGTGGAGAACAACCCAGATGGCCAAAAATGCAATAGAGAACATCGCCACCATCTTGAGGGCCAATAGAACACCATCGCACCACTGGACATTGAGAAAACCCACCAATAGCTCTCCAAGAACCTTGGAACTCCGTAACCACCTCCAATTAGCCTACAGGAACTTTGGAATAGGCTAACTGATGCAATAATTGACTAGGCTTGAGAAGGGGACATTACATCATGCAATCAAAATGTCTTTGTGCATGAATAAACAATATTCAAGTGGTACACAAGTCACTAATGCTTGTTATGGGGTAAAAGAAGATGTAATTGTTGGTAAAAAGTAAAGAAATGAGATTGAGATAAATTGGTGTGTCTTCTCGGGTTGAGAGCACCACATTATATTATAGTTATAGTATAAAAATAGATGGCAATTACAAAGGATTGTTGTTACAACAATTTTATTAAAGACTACTGACTACCACTAACAACCTATTACATACAAGTGTAAATGTACACTTTATTATATTATTAATGACTAAATTGGAAGAATTTGGAGGTTGTCATTCAATTACAAGATGTGTAGGAATGGGGAGAAATATTTGCATAAGCAACCTTAATGACAACAAGCATATGAGAAATATATGCAAAATTAACATAATGAACATGCTTTATTGCAAAGTTATCAATTGGTTTGCTTGTCTTTTGAGACCATGCATCTAATTTAGTTAAGTCATCATTAGACTTACCTTCAAAGTATCTTTGGGGCCTTTGAGGCATAATAGTCGAATATTATGGAGACAAGATCTCAACTAGAGATGAATTGTACAGGGATTGAATCTCAGCTAGAATGGAGACACTTTGAGTACTGCATTGTTGATACATTGGTGAAGAAGAACAGCCTAAAGGCTGATGCATTGGTATACCTTGTGAACTAGAAGTTACATTGTCATGGTGCCACAACACTAGCTTCTGTTCTGACCTCCTTAGATTTATGAACAAACCATGGTTTCTTTGTTGTAGCATATAAAATAGGATCAATAGGTTTGTACAAGCCTTTGTACACACTGCTCGGCCTAATGTCTCGAGCAATTACTTTATCCTGGTTTAGACCATAAGCAAGGTATTTTTTCAATGAAATCGAACTAGAATGTTAGGGTTTTTTGTAATTTGGCTAAATAGAGAGTAAGTTTTTGTTTTGATCTAGGACATACCATTTTGTACTAAAAGTTTGATACTGTTATTCAATGCAATTTTGACATCACCTATCTGTTGACTATATGTGACTTGTCACCAAGTGAAATGAAATCTTTGGGACTCTCAGTAGCGGTGAACATGACATACCAATACTTTCAACTTGTGAAATGTTTGGATGCACCTAAATAAAAGAATCAATAACTACTTTCTAAAAATCCATCAATGCATACTTCTCATTCCTTACTCAATAGTATCAGTCATATCAGCTTCATTATGTTGCTTCTGGGATAGATCATATTTTCTTCTTTTTTGTAATCATTCTTCACATGCCCAAACGTGTTACAATAAAAATATTTCACCTCTTGTCTTAACTGAGTGAAAGAACTGTTGTCAGAAGAATTTTGATATTTTCTCTTAAATTGGGTAGCAAGAGCACTTTTAGCTGTCTTGGATCTAGATTCCTCTAGTAGTTGTTGTCCTTGCTCCTAAAATAAATATCGATTGACCTTATCAAAAGTTATTGTTTGAATTTTAGTCAGTAGATTCAAAGATTGTACAAATGTTTCAAAGGAAGGTAGGAGACTATTAATGTCTAGTGCAACTAGGTCCTTGTCAATTGGTTTGTTAATGGAAATAAGTTGATCCTAAAGATCCTTGATTTTTAAGAGATGTTCAGACAAAGACTCTCTTGATAGAAAACAACAATTTTTTAAGATATATAACTTGGCATTTTTTGAAATTTGATATTAAGCTATCTCATCAAGTAATCATTTCAGACTTTAGGTATTAAATCATTTGATACCGGCAACTTTAGAATTAGTTGGGCTTCCCTATGACGTTTGTTAAAATCACTGGGGTTATTTATGGGCTTGGTTTCCATGTCTAGTAGGATTTTGTCACATTCTTGATCCTAATTTTTTTGTTAATTTTTGTGACTTGGCAACACTTGATTTTGAATACTAGCCATTTTCTTGCCAACCTTGGAAAAAAAGCTTTTCCCAAAAATATTTTAACCCTTGGAAATATTTGAAAACCCCTTTTTTAATTTTGACCCAGGAAAATAGACTTATCTTAGAACTTAAAAAATATATTGATCCAAACAAAGTTATAATTTTTTTCCCCAAAATTTGTAAAGACTCTTCTTGAAACTTTTAAGCTGATTAAAACTATATATGATTGCTGAAATGGGAGCCAAAAACAAAAACAATAAAACAAAAAATAAGGTTCAGATTTGTAATTGAAAATGCCTCCATTTTTTAGCCAAAAAAAAAAAAATCATGCCCTAGAAGTGACCTCCTTCAACCTCATGAATTTCGATAGGTCATGGGATTGTGACTAATTTTTTCGTTTTTTCGTGGCCTCAAAAATTTGAAAAGTCCATGCCTCGTCATTGCAAAATTGTGCGGAAAATTCCCTAGTTGCAGCTGGTAAATGGTGATTTCTGCATGTGATTCAGACCTCTGATTTTGTAAGCAATCGATATTAGATTGCCCAAGACCTTGAATGTTGAAAGCAATTGATATTAGATTGCCTGCAAAAATGCCTAGAATCTCTATGAACTTTTCAAACTCTGCAACTTGTAATTTTTCATGCTACCTTCAGTGTCCTCTACTTTCTTTGCTCAACTTCCTTCTTCAAAATTGAACATGACTCTGATACCAGTGGTGGTAAAAATCGAAGAAATGAGATTGGAAGAGAATAGCGTATTTTCTAGGTTGAGAGCAGCACATTATATTATTGAACATATGCTAAAAATAGAAAGTAGTTACAATCTAAAATTTGATGATAGTTACGAAGGACTTCTGTACAACAAAGACTACTAACTACCACTAACAGCTAACTTTTACGTATGAGTGTCAATGTACCCTTTATTATAGTAATATAGTAATATATGAATAGTAATAAGTCTAGTGCATCTAGGAGACCTTGTGTAAGGATCTTTGTCTAAGAGAGACACCTTCATGAAGAAAAATAGAAGACATCTCTTATTAGGATATCCAAAGAAGAGGATATAGAGCTATTAGAATCTTTGTACTAACAATGGTGCCTCCACTTAGTCTTATAGTAGATATGACACTTTAAAATGAAGCGCTCCTCAATCTCCACTTCATAGAGGGAGCATAAATGACAAACTTGTCACCATATAGAATATGGTGGTTAGTCTCAACCCATAACTAGTTGAAACATGCCTTCAATCAGCCAAGGGAATATCTTCAAGTTTGTGAAGGAGAATAAATGCAGGTTTGAGATTTGGGAAGGAGAATGTATGCAGATGTCTGAAAGTGAGTATATGCAGTTTTGAAGAAGAGTATATGTGTTGAGAAATGTTATAGGCAGATTTGTGAAGGGAAGTATAATTGTTGAAGAGATTGAATTGTCCATCATCCATTGTAGAAGCAACATTCAAAAGGTGGAATTTTGTTTGAAAGTTGGTGCTTCCTAAAGGAGAGATTGATGTCTCTTGCTAAGTTGGTGCTTAGCAGTGGGGGTTGATGCCTCTAGTAGGTTGGTGCCTACAAATTGTGGGGATTGGTGTCTTCAGTGGGTTGGTGCTCACAAATTGTACAAGAAGGGATTGGTGTCTCCTGTAGGTTGGTGCCTACTAGGATTATAAAAAAATTATATAAAAAAAATATTAATAAGTCTAGTGCATCTCCTTGTGTAAGGATCTTTGTCTAAGAGAGACACCTTCATAAAGAAAAATAAGAAAAATATAAGACATCTCTTATTAGGATAGAGAGCTATTAGAATCTTTTTACTAACAGTGGTGCCTCCACTTAATCTTATAGTAGATATAACACTTTAAAATGAAGCGCTTCTCAATCTCCACTTCATAGAGGGAGCATAAATGACAAACTTGTCACCATATAGAATATGGTGGTTAGTCTCAATCCATAACTAGTTGAAACATGCCTTCAATCAGCCAAGGGAATATCTTCAAGTTGTGTGTTCAAAGATGTTGGAGGTAGCCCGGGCTGAATGATGATGCCATCAATAATTTGTGAAAAATGCTTATCCTAGAAAGCCAACAAAAGGGTAAATGAGTGGGGAATGTGTCATGCCCTCGAAATCGCAACACTAAAAACCCTAACATTGAAATACAAATGAATAGCAATATAAATATAAAAAATATAAATATAAATACTAGCAATTTAAATATTATTATAATTATAATCATTATAAATATGATATTAAAAATAATAAAATATTAATAAAATATATAAAAATATTAACAATTGTAAATGTAATCAAATCTTTATCAAATAGGATCCTAATAAATCTAAGGAATTACAAGGTCTGAAATTCTGTGTGAGAATTCTAAGTCAAATACAAAT
The DNA here is from genome assembly GCA_007115665.2 of Sequoiadendron giganteum. Classification (NCBI taxonomy): domain Eukaryota; kingdom Viridiplantae; phylum Streptophyta; class Pinopsida; order Cupressales; family Cupressaceae; genus Sequoiadendron; species Sequoiadendron giganteum. Next base: position 7,229,024 of record CM021100.1, on the reverse strand, counting down.
TTCTAGATTTCTTCAATTATGCTGAATGCGCTGATTGCAAAACATTAATAAATTTCGATGTTTGCATATCAATGAGGGAACCACCATATGTATGTTTGGAGACCCGCCTCTAAGAGATGCGTCTCATGAGAGGATGTGTCCCTTTGAGCGCACTGGTTCCACACACAACCGACTAACATTCAGTTAGTATCTTTAACCCACACACATAACCTTATATGTGGCGGGTATATAACATGAGTTCCGATTTATATTTAAATGCAAAATTTTAACATCATTTATTTTATTGAATTTATGCATGCTTATAAATTCGATTTCACTTATTTTTCCAGAAATATAATAAGGATTAATTTCGATCATATATAAATGATAATGATGCTATTTAGCAATCATCATTTATATTTGACCGAAGCTATATCTCATTAACACTCCCTCTTAGCTAGGGAAGATATTTCAAATCAAATAAGTGGAGATATCACCTTCACACATGATATCAAAGATATGATATGTTTTCTCAATATTGTCAAGTCACATGACATTCTTCATAACACATCTTTATTATGGTATGTGCACTGACATCAAGTCACATGATGTCTACCATAATTCATGGCATATCCACGGATATATAATTATCCACCATGATTATCTCTTAAGGATCACAATGATCTTCAAATTATATCAAGTCCCATGTGTCCAAGAGATACTATCATGACATGTCCACAGATATCAAGTCACATGATATATATCATGATAGTTCAACTCATCATTCTAGAGTCATCACTTTACAATGTCAAATACAAGTGTTCATTATTAGAAAGATCGTCACCTTTCAATAATGTACACAGGGGTAGTAGGCCCATAAGGTCAAGGAGTCACACACACGACAAAAGAGTTTACACATTAAACATCTTTATATATCAGTACAATTTATAAACAATTTGTATTTCAAACATAAATAACAAATTACATTTCAACCATACCAAGTTTCTTCCTGAAGTGCTCTACCTTGATTTGGGAGAGGGGCTTGGTGAGAATGTCTACAGTTTGATCATTTGTACTAATATACTCCAACTGGATCACTTTGCTTTCCACCATATCTCTTACATAATGATAGGGGATCTCAATGTGCTTAGATCTATCATGAAAGACAGGATTTACAGAGAGTTTGATGCAACTCTGATTATCACAATGAATAATTGTAGGATTCAAGGGCTCACCAAAGAATCCCACAAGCAATTTACGACACCAAACTGCTTCCCTTGCTCCCATAGAGGATGCAATGTATTCAACTTCTGTTGAGCTCTGTGCAATTGAAGACTGTTTTCTGCAAATCCAGGAGATCATAGCCGATCCTAAACTGAAGCAACATCCTGATGTGCTTTTCCGATCGGTTACACTTCCAGCCCAATCTGAATCAGAGTACCCATGTAGATCTAGTTAGTTATTTCTGTAAAGAAGACCATATCCAATAGTGCCTTGAAGATATCTCAAAATATATTTCACAGCCATTAGGTGAATTTCCTTTGGCTCACACATGAACTGACTGAGAACATTTACTGCATAGCAAATATCAGGTCTGGTGTTAACTAGATACATCAAGGATCCAATGAGCTGTCTATAAAGGGTTGGATCTGCACACTTGGATTCTGTTGCTGCTTCTTTCAAATTGTGAAGGTTGGTTTCCATAGGTGTAGACATTGGTCTACAGTCCAACATTCCAAATCTCTTCAGAATATCAATAGTATACTTCCCTTGGTTTAGTATAATGCCCTCTGATTTCTGCCATATTTCCAAACCTAGGAAGTAGTGTAGAATGACCAAGTCTTTCATGTCAAATTCATAAATTAGATCCTTCTTTCCTTGAGCAATGAGGTGATCTTCTCCTATTATCAGCAGGTCATCAACATATAAAATAATTATTAGGATATCACCTTTGATTACCTTTAAATAGAGATTGGAGTCAGCATCATTGTTGGAAAATCCTAGTCCCAAGCGATAGCTGTCAATTCTTTCATACCAAACCTTGGGACCCTGTATAATTCCATAGAGAGCTTTCTTTAGTCCGCACACATGTGAGTCAAGTTTATGTATCACAAAACCTTCAAGCTGTTCCAGATAGACTTCCTCTTCAATGGTTTCATTTAGGAAGGCAATTTTCACATCCATTTGATGGATCTTCCAGCCTTTAACTGCAACAATGGCTGACACTGCTCTCATAGATGTGTAACGGGCAACAGGTGCAAATGTTTCTTCATAATCAATGCCTTCCTTTTGAGAAAAACCTCTTGCCACAAAACGTGCCTTTTGTTTTTCTATACTGCCATTAGCAGCATGCTTGATTTTGAAGAGCCATTTGTAAGAGACAACAGATTTCTCTTTCGGTCTAGGCACTATGTCCCATACATCATTCTTTAGAATGTACTGATATTCCTCCGTCTTTGCATCCTTCCATGCTTGATGTCTGAAAGCTTCTGTAACACTGAAAGGTTCTGAGTTTATGATGTTGTTCATTAGGGCAACATAGCTAGAGAACCGTTTGGGTCTTTTACTTTCCCTAAACGTTCCTTTGGGTGCTGCATGATCCTCGGCTTCTTTGATCATCTTTCTAGCCCAAAGTGGCCTCTTTCTGCCATTGTCATTTGTATTCTCATCTGAAGTAGAAGGAAATTCATGTGGCATTTCCTCAGGATACTTCCTCTGAATCTCAGGAGCAGGTTCCATTTCAGGTACTCTAGGGGAATAGGTTTCTATCTAACTAGAACTTCTTGCCCTTTTGAATGCAATGTCTTGTTCAAAGATGACATCTCTGCTTAATTCAATTTGTTTCTGCCCGAGTACGAATATCCTGTAGGCTTTGGAGGTTTCACTATAACCCACAAATACCCCCTTTTCTTTTTGGAAGGTTCTAGTTTGAATCTCTTCTCTTTGGGCACATGAATATAGACAGGACAACCAAAAATCCTAATATGACTAATGTCAGGTTTTATGCCAGTAAAGGCTTCTTCAGGAGTTTTGTTATCAAGATGAGAATGAGGGCATCTGTAGACAATAGTCTTAGAGGCTTCTGCCCAGAAAGAGGTTTCAATGTTTTGGTCAAGCAGCATTGCTTTCACAGCTTCTACAATGGTTCTATTTTTCCTTTCAGCAACCCCATTTTGTTGAGGGTTGTAGGCAACTGTGAACTCCCTCTTAATTCCAACACTCATGCAAAATTCCTTAAAAATTTCAGAGGTGTATTCTTTCCCATTGTTTGTCCTTAAGGTTTTTATTTTCTTCTGGGAGAAGTTTTCAGTAAGGGCTTTGAACTCTTTGAACCTTTTGAGGATTTCTATTGACTCTTTACACTTAAGGAAATAGATCCAGGTTTTCCTAGAGAAGTCATCTATAAATATGACATAGTATAGAAATCCTGCTTTAGAGGGTATAGACATGGGTCCACATAAGTTTGAGTGAACCAGTTCTAACACATTTAGGGTTTTGCTCAAGCTGTTGTGAAAGGATCCCTTTGTATTCTTTCCTAGGGCACAACCTTTACAAGTTCCTTCATGAGATGGTTTTAACTCAGGTAAGCCTTTTACAAGTTTTTCCACAGAAGGTAGGGCACGAAAATGAAGGTGTCCTAATCTTCTATGCCAAATCTCATTTGAATCAAAGGTGTCAAGGGTAAGGGTTTGTTTAACTTCAGTGCATAGTTTGTAAAGGTACCCTTGTCTTAAACCTATGGTTTGAGCTTTCTTGATAGTTGAGTTCTTAGGCCATGCTAGAACTTTCCCATCCATAAATGTAACTCTGTATCCATTGTCTTGAAGGGCAGAGATGGATATTAGATTCCTCTTAATTCCAGGTACAAATAACACTCTAGTGAGTTGAAGAGACAGACTAGATTTCAGTTTGATAGAGCAAGTTCCAACCCCTTTTACAGGGTGTGTAGAATCATCCCCAATGGTTACTTCTTCATTAGTCTTTTCAGTCATAGTGTCTAGGTGTTCTCTGAATCTTGTGATATGTCGAGAGGAACCACTATCAGTTACCCAATTGTGGGTGTTGTTAGATACTTGACTAGATAGGGCTGAATAGAACACAAAGTTCTCAGATTCACGATCTGAATTTGTCTTTCCTACTTTAGCAAAAGATGCTTGTTGCTTTGCTCTATTAGGGCGCTTCATTGCATATTGGCCATATTGATCACATCTAAAGCATTGAAGTTGAGAGATATCTTTCTTCTTAGAAGATCCCTTTCCATTGGAATTTCTCTTTCTTTTAAAAGATCCTCTCTTGTAGGAGTTTTTCTTTTTCCTTTAATTAGACGTTGTGTTGAGTACATGGATGTCTTCATCTATGTTTTTTTGTTTATTTTCTTTTGTGGAGAGTCTTGTTTCCTCTTGTAGGCAGTCTATCCTTAGCGTATCAAATTTGGGGAGTTTAGACCTCTCACTTATTTCCTTGAATAAATGACTCCCATGAGTTTGGTAGGCCTCCTAGTGCAATTAGTGTTAACTCTTTGCTATCAACCTGATATCCAATTGTGGATAATTGATCCCTTAGTTCGATGATCCTCATGAAGTATGCATTGATTGTTTCTCCTTTGTTTATTTGGATATTTTTGATTTGCCTCTTTAATGCAAGAGTCCTACTTGTATTGTTGATCTCATAGGTGCTCTCAAGAGATTTGAACATTTGATATGCAGTTTCATGTTTTGCTAGGATGGGCACTATATGATCCCTAACTGCATCTACTAAGATTTTCATGGCCTTTTCATTGTTTTCAATCCATTGAGTTTTCTCAGGATCAGCGTCTGGTTCCTTTTTGTTTTCTCTCACAAGTGAGTCTAATTTGTTGTCCTGAAGAATCATCATTATTCTAAATTTCCATGATGTGAAGTTGTTTGCTCTTGCAAGACGATCTCCAAATCTAATCAGACTTGACAGTATGAAGAATGTGATGTGAATTCGATTTTAGAAAATACAAATTTTCTAGAGCAATCTGATATCTAGATTTGATTTGGATTCACACAACTTGGCTCTGATACCATGTAAATGGAATCAAATCTTTATCAAATAGGATCCTAATAAATCTAAGGAATTACAAGGTCTGAAATTCTGTGTGAGAATTCTAAGTCAAATACTAATTTCCAGATTTCTTCTCTTATGCTGAATGCGTTGATTGCAAAACATTAATAAATTTCGATGTTTGCATATTAATGAGGGAACCGCCATATGTATGTTTGGAGACCCGCCTCTAAGAGACGCGTCTGATGAGAGGAAGTGTCCCTTTGAGCACGCGGGTTCCACACACAACCGACTAACATTCGGTTAGTATCTTCAACATACACACATAACCTTATTTGTGGCAGGTATATAATATGAGTTCCGATTTATATTTAAATGCAGAATTTCAACATCATTTATTTTATCGAATTTATGCATGCTTATAAATTCAATTTCACCTATTTTTCCAGAAATATAATAAGGATTAATTTCGATCATATATAAATGATGATGATGCTATTTAACAATCATCATTTATATCTGACCGAAGCTATATTTCATTAACAACAATGAACTAAATTTATAAATGTATTAATAAAATAAGATACATACAATAATCACCATATATTATGAATTAAGAGCAGCGATTAGAGGGCACCAAGGCTGCAATTGATGATAAAGGCAGTGATTGATTCCTATGAATAAGACAAAAGGAGGCTGACCTGTAAATAAGACAAAATCCCTAATAAAAAGTAGGAGGCAGTGATGAATATCAAGACAGCAATTTAATATATATCCCAGCTATTAATATAAGGCAGTGTTTCCATTACTAAAAGGCGGCAATTAAGGAAACTAAAAAGCAGTGATTATGTTTCGAAAAAGGAAAACTAAAACTGATATTATGAAAGGGTGCATGCATGAAACAAGATGTCTTCTCATGAGGTGACTCTCTTAGAAGATATATAAAAGGTTTTGTGAAATGAATTTGGGGGAAGAAGGAAGGTAAGAAAAGAAGGATACAGGTCTACATATTGAGAGAGAAGATAATGCAGATGTAGTAGAGAAAATATGCATAGCAAGATATATACACAAATCTTAAAGAAGTAAATAACAGGTTTGAAAAGAGATAGTATAATTATCAATATATATGTGTGTGTGTGCGTGCATGCGCAAGGGTGATTATTGTAGACGACCATGTTAATAAATAATTATATTGTAATCGACCGTACTAATTGATTAAATAAATGTTGTAGTTGGTCGTACTAGGAATAGATAATAATAGTTTAAATAATACATGCACAGTTTAAAGTAAAAGTTGGATTAGTTGTCGTGCGGGTAGTTAGGAAGAGTTGTTGACGGTTGGTATCTCAACCAACCTCAACCATCTATATATGTATCTTGTCATTTGTAGTCAGAAATGGACAATTGCTATGTACTATTGATATACTTCATGAATAAAATCAATCCATTGTGCTGATTCATATTCTAGTACGTGCACTATGTTTGTGGGTTATTCTTGTTTACGCCCATAGTACATTGAACACTACCTAGTGAGTAAACATTTGGCGCCGTTGCCTAAGCGGACTAGGGAATCACTCGTGAGTATGATGGCAACGTAATGGGTCGATTGACGTAAGAGCCTATGGAAACTAATGAAGAAAGGGAAGACGAGTTGACCCAAGATTTGGTAAATCTGTGGAATATATCACTAAGAGATCACTTACGGAGGGAAGCCCTCAGGCGAGAGATCCCTGAGGCAGTTATTTGGGACAGATTGGAAGTGAACAATGAGGTTGACCACCTCCTCAACCGTCTGCCAAGATTGCTGGCCCGCCATTTCATCATCCTACAGGACCTTCGGCCGGAGGAGGATTAGGAACGCCGAAGGCAACAAATATTGCAGCGATACGAAGAATGAACCAAATGGGAAGAGGAGGAACGAGACACTAGCCAGAGATGTACTCCTGGCAACCAATGATCGCTTGAACAACCCTTAATGTCTGTACAACCTAACAATGAGAAGAACTGAGTACCAAGCATGCACGAAACTTAGGAGAAGGTTCAGCGATCACTTAGGGTACAAGAGCAAGAAAATAGACGACAAAGACTAAAAGAATTTGACAGAGAAATTCATGAAGATATAACTGAGAAAAATCAATCCATTAGAAGAGCACATCCGAACTTGGATGGAATAGATCGATCTATCGTATGAGCATACTAAAGTTTGGTCGAGGAAAGGGACGAAGCACCCTTCAACACTCTGTTCGTAGAAAGGTACAAAATCAGTGAAAATGAAAATGAATTAAGTGAAGAACTTGATAGCAGTATCTGACGCATTCGAGAGTTGTCCATATCGGATGACGACGAAGGGCTAAGGACTGGAAGATCTGATCCTAATACCCCAGGGGAGAGGGAGCAGCGGAGTGAACCCCAGGAGACTCGAGGTGTTGAGGACGTAGACATATGTCATTGGAGAGACTTGTACGTGGCCGAGAGTGCAAGTGACGCACTGAGACATATCAAGAGAACCAATCCAGTCAGGTCCAACGTACAAGGAGGAAAGCGGGGAAGGATGGTGACTTCGCTAGCCGAGCGGCAAAAACTATCGAAGTTTATGGGGAATGAGTTAGAAGATCCAGTACACCACTGTAAAACGTGCGAAACAATTTGGGTAGCCAACGAACAAGATGATCCGTATTACTGGCTGAAAGCATTCCCAACAACGTTGATAGACAGTGCCATTGATTGGTACACAAAACTAAACCTAGCAACAAAGCTGTCATGGAGACTACTCAAGAAGGCCTTTTAGGACAAATTCAAACTCCTAAGGGATCATAGTGAGATTGTAGCAGAAATCTATAGTACGGAGCAGGGGAAGCATGAGAATTTGCGCACATACAATCGGCGACTCAAAGACTTGTTGGGAAAATTGGAGGTTTAGTTGGCTGATGGGCTAAAGAAGCAATGGTTCATTGAGGGTTTGCTTCTGTCATCAAGAAAGAAAATGAAAGTCGTGCCTCCGTCGTTGTACGTTGAAGCATACAATCGGGCAAAGGATATAGAAAGCGAAAACAAAACATCCTCTTGAGGGAAAAAGAAGACGGATGATAAGGAGAGTACGAACGACAACAACAGTGAATCCAAGACCCTACAAGCACTCAGAAAAGATATGATGCGAATCATGGAAGAATTGAAGGCTACAAAAGAAAGTATGAGGGAAGCACGAGAATTGTGGTGTACAGAGTGCAATGGGGAAGGTCACACAAAAGCGAACTATCCGAAGATGTTCTGCAATATTTGCCAAGTTATGGGACACTCCATCAAGGAATACAATTTGAGAGCAAGGGGTACGCAAGTACTCTTCACTCAAGGAGAACCATCAACATTGTTGAAGACACCATCGAAGCCCTAGTACAGTAGCAATGCATCCCTTGGAGGTTACTAAAGCAACATGAGTCTGACAAACAAGATACAGTATGATGGTAAAGGAAGGCCCATGATACAATGTTGGAAGTGCAGCGAATGGGGCCACTTTTCTAGGGACTACCAAAACGGTCAAGGTTCAGGAGGAAGATTGTGCAAGTGGTGTGGACCAGGTGACCATGAAGACAATGAATGCCCCAAGCAGAAGGGTATCCATATGCTGGAAGTAGAAGAACAAGAGGTATTGGTGATCACCAAAGCGCAAGCAAAGAAGGCCACCTACCCAAATCCACATAGGAAAAAACAAAGGATGAAAGAAGCAAAAGCAGAAGTGGAATTGGCGATGATGAAGGAAAACAAAATACCTCTGGAGAAACTAGTAACCTCTCGGCGGTCGGAGGTGGAAAACAACATCATACGACAGGTACTGCAAACCACTGTACTGATCAAAGTAACCGACCTTCTCCAGACCTTGCCGTAGTTGGGACTGGCAATGACAAACGTCCTCGGGGATGGCAAGCAATCGCGAGCGGAGGATCGAAGGAAAGAATTGGTACCAGAACCACCACCGTACGGTGAACAAACCATTCATCTCGTACTAATGACAACAAATATCGGGAAGATGCCAGCGGTTGTTCAGATGAAGATCGAAGGGAATATTTTGACAAATACTATCGTCGATGAAGGATTGGGAGTCAACATACTACCCGAAGATACATGGAAGAGTCTCGGGAAGCCTACACTTTGACCTTCGACGTTCCAACTGGTTGGTGTTGATCAACATGGTATCAAGTCGTTGGGAACACTGATGGCGCAAAAGGTGACGATTGGGACACAACACTTTTTGCTAAATTTTGTCGTCATCCCTTTATTGAGGAAAGCATACGATGCACTACTTGGGAGAGAATGGCTGATAGCTGCCAAGGCAAATCATAATTGGAAGAGGAACACACTCTCAATCGAGAACCATGAGTGGAAGTATGTCATTGACTTGAAGAACCAAGCTGTCAGCGAAGAGTTGGCATCCTCCATATCCGAATCTGACGGGGGAGAGTCAAACATAGACGAAGGAAGGAAGGCTATGGAGCCGAATGACGAAGGCATACTTGAACTTGAGAGTTGCTCGGAGGATGAAACCAGTTCACTGAATGGCTTATTTTATTGGTAGATGGAGGACTATGAGATGCTCCATCGAGAGTGTAACATGCTATAGATTGGAGAAACCTAGGAAGAAGAAGGGAAGGGCATATCCATCCAAACAATTCCGACCGAGTACGGAGAGTACAAAGAGAGTGTACTAGAACTAGATGATACACCAGCTGAGAAGTTGGAACCTGACAAAATACGAGGTAGTGAGAGAAAGTTAGAAAAAAAGGAAGGAGACAGAGAGGAGAGAAGAAAAGGAGATGGAGAGGAGAGAGAAAAAGGAGACAAAGGAAAGAAGAGAAAAATAAGCAAAGGAAGATCAAAAAAATTAAGAAAGCAAGAGAAAAAATAGAAAAAGAGAAAATTAAAATTTTAAAAAAGGAGAATCTAGAGAGTGGGAGAAAAGTGAAAAAATAAAAAAAGATAGATATAATCAAAAAAATTAAAATAAGGAGGACTAAATTAGTCATCGCCAAATTAGGCATCGCCAAGAAGGTTGTATGACCACTCTAGAATAAAGCAAAGTTTGTATGAGGAAATAAAGAAAAGGCCATACGAAGTGTTTAGGAGGCCATACGAGGAAGTAAAGTAGAGAACGTACGAAGTCTTGACAAGTCCACACGAAGGGTTGAAAGGGTCGTACGAAGTGTTGAGCAAGCCGTACGAGGGAGTAATGCGAAACCCGTACGGAGGGCTGAGAGGGGCGTACGAGAAAATGAAGTGAAGTCCGTGCACAACATTAGTGAGGTCGTACGAACACCTAAATTGAAGACTCAACGAAATTTTAAAAAGGGCGTACGAGGTGAGAAGGAAGTACAAGGTGCCAGTTTGAAGATTGTCGTACGAAGGTCCAAGCCAAAAAGTGTTGTACGAAGGTTTGCTGTACAAATTGCCAAGTTGAAGATTGCTGTACAAAGGTTCATTTCAAAAATTGCCGTATAAGGTGGAAGATCCGTACGAAGCTTGCAGATACAGGTTGTATGAAGGAACAAGCTGATGGCCATATGATGTGAAAGGGTCGTACGAGGGTTGCAAATAATAGCCACACAAGATAAAATCGTTCCAAGAAGGGAGAAACTAAATTGCACAAATAAGAGGAATAAGAAAAGTAGTGCAAATTTTTTATTTTTTGGCTTCGTCAGCATTATTCAAAACCTGTGGAAAAATCATGAAAATGAGTCATTCCATGCAGTTTTGAGTGGTTTTGGAAGTGAAAAAACATGAAAATGAGGCGTTGCCCCCAGACCCCTGCGAGGGGCACTGCCCCTCAACCCCGTTGGGGGCGCTGCCCCTTGACCCCGATGGGGGCATTGCCCCTAGCTCCCCATCAAATTTATTGGAATTGCCAAATTGCAATACAACCAACCATCATAGTACAGTTACAAGAGTAGTGGGCAGTCAAGCAAATGAGAGTTGCAGCTCTCGAGGAGAAGTTGGCGGAGAGGGACAGAGTATTGGGTGAGTGTGAAAGTCAGTTGGCAAAGAAGGATACCTAGGTGGCCGATGCGCAAGGACTTTCAGTAGAGAGGGAGAGTCAATTACAGGAAAAGGCCGAGGAGTGGGCTACCAACAAGCAGGAGCTCGAGTTGGAATTTTTGGTTTTCAGTTGTCTGGAAGACGACTACTTTGTGGGGGGGATGATGTAGACGACCATGTTAATAACTAATTATATTGTAATCGATTGTACTAATTAATTAAATAAATGTTGTAGTCGGTCGTACTAGGAATAGATAATAATAGTTTGAATAATACATGCACGGTTTAAAGTAAAAGTTGGATTAGTTGTCGGGTGGGTAGTTAGGAAGAGTTGCCGACGGTTGGTATCTCAACCAACCTCAACCATCTATATATGTATCTTGTCATTTGTAGTCGGACATAGACAATTGCTATGTATTGTTGATATACTTCATGAATGAAATCAATCCATTGTGCTGATTCATATTCTAGTATGTGCACTATGTTTGTGGGTTATTCTTGTTTACTCCCATAGTACGTTGAACAGTACCCAGTGAGTAAACAATTATTGTAAGTTTAAAAAATAATTAGTAATAATCATAGATATATATATGAATATATGTATTATATTTGATTATGCAATAATGATGCTTGCAACAATTATTGAGTCTTATAAGTACTTATGATTCTTTAATATAAATTGGATAATAGATTTTTATTCGTTGAGTTACCCTTTTAAATGAATAGATTATATATATATATATATATTGTATGTCTTTATCCTATGATCAATCAAATGTAAGGTCAAAGGAGGCAAGTTTGGGTGATGCAGTTTATAGGCTCTCCCATTTTAAGTAGGCCACTTCAAGGGTGGAATTGTCTTGGTTGGACGTTCCTGTCACTTGGGGCCAAGGGGTGAGTTGTCTTGGTTGGACATTGTGTGCTCTTGGGCTTAGATGGGTTGAGTAGTTTACAAGCACCCGTTTTCAAGGCTTTCCTATCAAGCTAAATTATGATTGGTTGTTAGTATGGATTCAAGGAATTTCAATCATAAGAGGGATGGGCAAGACAACATGGAGAGGAAAAGCAAATACAAGTTTATCCACTAAGTAAGCCACCCCAAGGGTGGAATTGTCTTGGTTGGACGTTCCTGCTGCTTGGGGCCAAGGGGTGAGTTGTCTTCGTTGGATATTGTGCGCCTTTGGGCTTAGATGTATAGCTTCGGGTGGACTTATCATGTGTCTCATCCAAGTCCTATTATGCTTAAAACTTCCACTATGCATCATGGGTATTGTTAGTTATGTATTTTGTATAGCTTAAATAGATAAGGCATTTATTATGTTCTGATCGTGTGAATTATATTTCCAATATTATCTAACATGATTGTAGGATCTAAACCAAGATTCATCTTGCTTGAAGCATTTAAGTGGTAAGTTATAACCCTAACTACATTATATTTGTGAATCTAGGAAAAGATTTAGGGCAATCTCAAAAGGGGACATTATAGAGTGTAAGTCAAAGTTATTGTAATGTCCCCTTCTCATTAGTGATCAGTTCAATTGCTCATCAGCCATTTCGGAGGCCCGTAGGTTCGTTGAGGTAAAATCAGGGTTTCCTTTGGTGGAGGTTTTGTGGTATTTCTCAGAATTTACTATTTATAGTAAATTCTATTTTTGGCAATATCTCAGTTGTCAGCTCTTCAGTTAAGTTCCTCTTCAGTTAGGTGTTTCTCAGTTCTGACTTAAAAACTTTATTTGGTGAAAAGTTAAATTAAAGGCTTTAATGTTATATTTTTCAGTTGACCCCTTGGCCTAGTGAAATAACTTTAAGTTGTGTTTTAAAAGTGGCCATTAAGGGGGACACCTTCATTAAAAAGTTAATTAAGAAACATTTAATGAATGTTTTTATTGCCTTGAAGTTGGATGCCTTTTTGAAGGAGTTTTATTATTTTGGAATTTGAAATATATTTCAAAATGATTGTTGGGCGTCCGTTGCTTGGTATCTGAAGAGTCACCTCTATTTCTATAAAAGTGAAGCTTTGCTACAACAATTGGTATCCATGAACTTATGCTAATGTTATGCTGTCAAATTGACAACTTGGTTTTCACTTCGAGGGATGCTTACCTCCTAGGTCCAATCCAATTTCGTGTTTGAAAGCTAACATCTAGTTGGTCTTATTGTTGCTTCTCATCCAGACTAGCAGATTGAGTCTCATAGATTGAAGATTTTGGAGTTTTTTCCAAATTTTGAGTTGTTGGTGCAGCCATGGCTGAAGGTCGATTTTACTTGCAGCTCTTATCTTGCATTTATTTCTGATATGGGTATTTTACCTATGTGTTCCTAAGCCTTGGGCGACCTTCTCCAAGAGGTTTCAGATTTTACCAATGTGTTTATGATTTTTTATGAAAAAATCGCCCCTCTTGAAGGCCGTACTTTCCATAATGACATTGGGATGCGCGCATTATTAAATGTGGAGACTTTGGTGTAGTTTGTGTGTTTGAATAGGGGCGCCTTTACTCCTAGAAGCTGCTGCAAGCGATTCCATGTCAATTAGTAATGATATGATGAAGTTATGAACATTTTGGTGTGCTACAGTTTGCTGGTAATTCATTTTCAGTTTACTGATTTTTATATCAGACTTGTTTATTTTGAGTTTTCAGTTCTCTTTTCAATAAGTTGGATAGATATCTAACGTGGGATCATCCAGTTTCGATGTGCTTCATAGCTATTGTAATTCTAATGTAATTTTGCAGCTCTTCTTCATTTTGTAAGACTGTAAATAGTAGTATTGTTCCAGTCCCTTATTGCTGCAATTATTTCATTTAATTCACATTAAGCACCTCTGAATGGTACACCGCCAGTGTGGAGAATGAATGTTTTAATCTATCTTGTACCTACTGTCAAGTGGTGAATCCCCACTCCTTAGTGGATACCTGCCGCAACGAATGAATTGTTTATTTGTATTTTCTTTCCCCCCACTGTCTTGGTAGAAGAGTGGAAATTCTCTCATGGTTGGTTATCTGCCTAAGTTCTTTTCAATTTTGTAATTAGCAATCTGCCATATGTTAGCACCTTGCTTCTAAAGGATCTTGCGTGCACATTCTTGGTTTTGTAATTAGCACTCCGCCATATGTTAGCACCTCGCTTCTAAAGGATCTTGTGTGCACATTCTTGGTGTTGAGTTTAATTCCTCTCATTCAAATGTAATCATTTCAGTTATTGATTAAGTAGATCCTAGGGATCCTCTGGCCATATGCCCACCCCTTCTCCTTAAGTGGTTTTAGGGCGCATTCTTGGTTAGAGTTCTTTTCCGCATCGTTTTGGTTTGAAGCTAACCTTAATGGGTGCATGATTACATTGTAATTGTCATTGAAAATCAAGAAAAAATTGAGAGGGTATCTTTCAGTTATCTTGAATGTGTTGTTCGTATATATCCACTCTAACAATTGCCTTGAAATGGAATTGGGTCCTTTTATAGTTCACGATATCGGGTGATCTGTTTTTGGGTCTACAAATGGCTTATAATATATGGGACTACCCCACACTCCATGCATGAGGCACCTAATTGTGCTACAAATGAGGTGTACATACTCTACCCTTTGCAGGATTTGAACTTGACGATCTTCTTTGAGGAAAGAGGGCAAGTAGGGGCATTTGAGGTATATACGAATGTAGGGAGCCGATAGATCAAAGTAGCAAACTTGTCTTAGAAAACCAACAATGTCAACGTCTAGCTAGTGCCTTGCATTGCAAGAAACTAAATCACGAAGGGGTTGGAGTTTTTGAATAAAGAAGGGAAGATCCTAAAGATGTTCTCAAGACGAAAGGGTTGACCACCAAATATAGATGAGTCTCAACCCTAGCAATGAAAACGATTTACTTGAGTCTTAAGTTAGGACCTAAAATGTTTGACTCATAAACAATTGTAGTTCTAATGGCTATATCGAAGGAGTACACCTTTCGAAGGCATATCATGTAAAATTAATCTTAAAACATTATTACTCTAGGATAGGAAGTGAGGTGACTTTGTATCCCTTGTAGAGATGTAATTGAGAGATCAACTTTGGTATAAGTAATTGTCCAATAAATTAAAATGCGGAGTATGTATAAGCCATTGTAATCTCCACAGGTTCTTATCTATAAGCAAAATTGAAACTGAAAAAAGATCCTTGGACATGATTTCGAAGATAGTGACCTTGGTTTTCTTAAGTTTAACAACATGCACAAAAAAGCCACAACTTATTAGTTTACATCATCCTTAAATTCTTGACCATTTGTTCTCTATAATTGATACAAATTGAAAAATGTTGATTTTGAGCATCCCACTTAGACCAAAAAGTGGGACACACTAATGTGGGATCACAACCATCTCATAGAGTCTTGTACCGGTAGTTATGGGATAATATGAAATACTGGTATTATGTAGTTTTTGGAAGAGTAAATGTCTTAGGAAATAATGGAAGGCATTTATGGAGTAACAAGACTTTGGAAGATCACTGATAGGCCTCCTTGATAATTCGCTGAAGTCTATGAATGTGACCAATAGTCTAGAAGTCTCTCCTAACGCTTGCTTGTATAGTTGACGTATAATTAGTCTTTATAAATATTCAAAAAGCATCATGTCTAATGCTATGGCATAGAGTTTAACAGATGTATTTATAGTCACAATAGTCTTGTATTCATATGGGTGTAAACTATTGCCCAATATTTGAATGGGGAGGATGATATGCTGTGACAAAGGGGAGGGGACCATTGACCTTATTAAATAGGGTAACTTAGTCTGGAGCTGATCCTCAATGATGGGTGATCTGGAATATCATAATGAGAAATGGCATAGGAAACCCGAGCCTAGGGCTTGATCTCTGAAGTGGGAATTTTCCTGAGGAGGATACGTTAATAGGTGTTACAAGAGCAAGTAACCAAACTTCCTTTTACATTATTATTTCTCTATTGTATCTGATTTTAGTTTTGAATTTCAGTGAGTGAACTTTTATCTTGTGACTATTAATATGTTTTTCTTCCTTTGTTCTTACTGAGGAAAGTATTGAATTGAGTCATGAATGATGGATATACATTTCTCTATAGGTATGATTATGTGCAATTGTCATCGCATACTGGGTTATCTAGATTCTGTCAAGCTGTATGATTTTCTGGGTATCTGCAACTTGCAATATCCATGTTGATAAATCCATTGAACCTTGTGCAATGCAAATATCTTTGCAATAATCATCTTGTTAATTGGTTATTTCTCCACATCATGTGGTCAATTTTGTAGTTTATTGAATGTGTATAATTTCTTGGTGCCCATGATACTGCCTCATTAGGATGCTGCTGTAGGATATAATTTTGTAGTAAATGGACTTTCCCTTCCACGATGCAGGTTTATTATTTGATTATTTCCTTAGTTGCATTAACTAAACACACATTTGTTTTGTTTAGTCTGAAACTAAAATTCATGAAACTTCACCTTCGGTTGTTATTTCTTGAGATTGGCCTTAAATAAGTTTGTTTTGAATGAACAGGCCATTGAAACCATACCCTATTTCTCCAATGCATCTTGTTCCTGAGAAAATTTTGAAGCCTGATTGGGCAATTGATGTAAGTATATTTATGCATGTGAACAGATTGCTGAATTGTTAGGTGTCATAATTTTGTCTTTTCTTATTAGTTTCTGTACCATATGTATTCTCTCTGTTCTCTTTGTTTGCTATTCTTGTTTAATGAATCTCTCAAATATTAGTTATACAAATACACACTTATTAACATGAAGAAAATGGAATGGAATATGATAGCATTGCCATTGTTTGATCAGTGACATTCTATTAGGTAGTCTTTTATTAGGAATGATTGCTTTTCTAATTGGTATTTCTATGCCAGTACATTGAGTCAGGCGCTCACTGTATGAAGCAAGATTTCAAGTTAACTGTTCAATAACTCTATTTTAGGGAATACCAAAGGAGGAGCCAAGTAGCGATCTACAAAATAGAGTTGAGGTGTGTGCTCAAATTCTTTGTTTTTCATTGTGTTGGTCATAGGACAACTTAAGCAGTCTGTATTCTGGTCCTATTTACTTGAGTGCAAATCTAATTGGGTGTTTGGCTTGTGCTTTTTGAAGATCAAAACTCCACAACAGATAGAAAAAATGAGAGAGACATGCAAGGTAAGACAATGCTTCTCTAGACACACAAGATGTACTAATGTCTGTGTTTTATCAACAAGGGGGTATTATTTATTTCTTGTTTTAGAAAATAACTCTCATATCAGTATCTGTTCACTGTCTGAATTGTTTTCCATTTTTATAAGGGGAAAAATTTATTTAATCTGCAATTTACAAGCAAATACATGATTCCCATCAGATTGTGAGGCAGCCTTCCATATTAAAACTGTATAATTGTAATTCAGGTAGTATCATATTTTCTTAAGATAGTGAAGTGTGGAAACTAATGGTATGACTATGGCCTTTCGAGTTGTTACGATTGTTGTTATGTAGAGGGTTAGGCTAACTAAGCGCTTTAGGGAAATATCCTTCAGCATTTAGATGGTCATTTTACTCTGTCTTCATGACATTGCTCTAAACTTCATTATAAAGTGTTTCTTGAGGAGCTTGCTCTTCTAATTTTATTATCTCCATCTTTTCATGGAAGAATTGACCCAATCATGAATATTGCGCAAGGCATGCTTGTCTGTATCTGCAAATCAAGTCATTAATAAAATGAGCTGTGAAAAAGTAAGAAGGATATTGAACCATTGCTATCATCAAGGATTAATCCCTTTACCTTTTTTACTTTCTTAGTATTTGACTGCTTCCATATAGCCCTAGGGTCATGGATTACCATGGTTCGTACCTTTTACATCCACAAGTCACCTTGAGACAATATTGGCAAAGCTAAGTCTTGTTTCCAACCATTGTTGTGTGCTATACAAAGTAAAAAAAATTATTTTAAAATTTGTATTAAAATATTAACTAAAAATAAGTATAAATAGTAGATATATAAAATGCAAAATGAAATATATATTTTTAATTTAGTATTCAATCAAATCAGAGAATTAAGTTACCCTTGTCAACTCCAGCTTCAAGAACTTTCTACACTTGCTTGCATCGTGTGATGATATGTCAAGAGCATTTGAATGCAACTGGTTGCTTCATTATGACCCACTTTAATTTGCTCATCTTGTTGACCACCAAATTGAGTGTATGGACTGCATATGGCATCCAAAACTCTGGGAATTTGTAGCCTCCATCAACAATCCTGTTGCTTTAAAACATTTACCATTTTTCATAATGACTTGGGTGGTGTTGCACACCCATTGACTCAAATTCCTATTAAGAATGTCAAACATAGTTACCAGCAGATGGATACTGGTATGCCATTTTAAAAACAAATAGGAGACGGGCACTTGGAGATGCCAATACAAACATACACATATACAATTTAATATTAGAAAAAAAGTTATAAAACAGCTATGCAACTTTGAAAAAATGAAATTATAAAACGCTTTAAAACTTAAAAGCTACTATTTTAAAGTACATAAATAATAAATACTAATAGATGTCTATTGTCAACAATGGCAAAGATCGATTAAATGGGTAGTTGATAATCATCATTATGAAAAACAATTAAAGTTAAAAAAATAAAAATAAAATATAAAATTAGTTTGCAGAAATAAGCGTTTAAAAGATTAAAGTAGAAACTAAAAGTAAAATAATGCTAAAATAATATAACTTAATAAATCAGTCTCACAAACTGAAAACTTAAAGCTAAGAATTAAATTAATAAATAATAAGACAATGAAATTTTAAAAACTCAAGTAAATTTTTAAATATTAAAAACCAAAAAGTTAAATTCTATGTTACCGAATTGGCTGAAAAATCAGGCATTGCCAGGTACAATTTGTTTTGGAATTGGATTCAGGTACATTGGCTGAAAAATCAGGCATTGCCAGGTACAATTCGTTTTGGAATTGGATTTGGGTACAAAACACCTATGGAATTGTCTAGGGTACATTTTTTACAGGTAGAATTGTTTCAAATTGTCCATGAATGTGCCCAGTTGAGTTTAACTTGTTGAGGGCATTTTCAAGGCATTTGCAAGGATGGGTGATAATTTCCACACGTTTTATTTTCACCTAAGCCCTAAATGACTATCATTTTCACTTGGATTTCGTAAAACACCTTACATTTCTTTCCTTGGCTTTGACTTCCCTAGGCTTGGCATCCCTTGTGTTGTGTTGAGCAATTTCTTACAATCTCTTGTTGTGGTTTTTGGCCTTCAATTTTCTCCATTCATGCTTTCTCCTTTTTTGATCTGGTGTAATCATTTCTCAAATGAATCAAAGACATCCCATAGAAATCTCATTCTTTGTGGTGGTTGAGAAGAATATAGGCACTTGACATTATGTGTTTACTCTTGTTACTTAACTTTGACCAATGCCGTGTTCATCCTCTTTGCTTAACCACGTTGACAACTTAATTACTTTTCACATGGTTGGAAGCAAAATTGTAACCTTTGAATTCTTCATTTGCCATGTTGATGCTTCAAATCTCACCGCTTCAACCTTGCCAATAGAACTGTGACACATTAAAATTAAAATGCTTCTTATGTTTTGTAGGCTGGAAAGGCAGGATGGGAAAGTTTCCATCATATTTCCAATAGTTAGAACCTTCTCTTTCTCTCTCTCTCTCTAAAGAAAACAAACTAGTACAATGTTGAAACATTTAATTTGCCACTGAAGGAAAAAGGCCCTTCATTTGAAATGCAACTTCAGAATATTTAAATATGATTTATCTAATTTACTTATATTAATGATGATGCTGTTGGCTTTGATAAAGGCTGAATACTAATTATATTATTTTAATATTGGACAATGACCATCAATTTTGAGAATTACTATACTATATTTCAAATTTGTAATATTTAACTAACAAATATATATATACACATGACTTTTATATGTTTTTTGTATGGATGTACCCAGAACATACCCAGCCCCATTAATTTTTTTTTACCACACCAGTTTATTGTACGCACATACTTGTAGCCATACCCAAATCTGATCTGGTAACTTAGGTTAAAAATTAACATTGAATTCAAATTGTAACCGTATAAACTAAAATACTAAGTTTAAATTTAAAAATAAAATAAAAGTTATGTTACCATAAAGACTTAAATGCATTTTAAATTTAAAAGACTTTAAATATTAAAAGATTAAAGGATAAAACCTAAATGCAACATTGCAAAACAAACATTCAAAGACTCAAAATATATTATTAAAAACAATGTCTATTGGGAAGGATTCAAAGACAGCTGCAGAGCAGACAACAGGAAGACCTCAAGGCAGATTGGGGGAAGATTGCTGCCGAAGGCTGAAATAGATCAGCCAAAAGGACTGTTATTTTTTTAATCATCTCAAACCTCTCAGCTTTCACTTCTGTTTTTTTTTTAAATTTACATCTTAAGAGAGACTGTAGGAGGAGGTGTGGATGGACATCTTTGTACCCATCTCTTGTACCAGCGATGCATCCCTTAGGGTTGGAGATGAGTCTTCCTGCAACTATGATGTCAACAATGAATTTTGTATCTTGACTTCTCTTTGACAGTCAACAACCTCAAGATCATTTTCCCTTAGGGGTACACTACAATAACATTCAACAAGCCCTATTTTTCCAAGTTTTCTATTGATAAAATATGCTGGAAATGCCTTTTTTCCTTCAACAAATTCCTGGCCATGTCCATACTTGTGTTTTACCTGGTCAATAGTATAATTCTGGCCTTTCCATGACTACCTTTTGTACCATTTTGGGGTTTAATCAGTGCCCTTCAGTATCTTCTTCCAACATGGCAGTCTGACTAAGTTGAAGGAGAACCCACTGGCATAAATGCAACAAGCCACTATTAACTTACGTCAGTGTCTCTAGTTACAAAGACCTTACCATGGAGATCATTTCTTTCTTTCTCCCAGGTTTAGTGTGCTCTTTCTCTAAAGGAGTTGGCTGGATTTTTTTTTTAAAAGATGCACAATATAAAGGTGCTCTACCCCCATTAGCAGGTTACCTTCCTGGTTTTTTATTACATGACAAGGGGTTTCATGATCTCTTGCAGAAGTGCCTTCTGCATGCTCATGCTCCCAATTGTAATCTATCATTTTTGCTGGACTTGAGCCTTTTTGAATATGGTCTTTGCAGACTGCAACTTGGTGATTCTATATTTGACATGAATTGACTAAAATCACTAAACTGGTTAAATGGTATTTAAAGGAGTCTGGTATGTAATGTTCCACTTTAAGCTAAGAAGAAGACAAAACCAACAAAAATTGGAGGGATGATGTTAAGAAACATGTGTTACAAGCCTGAAAATTTTAAAACCAAAATTTGGAAAAAACTAGAGAAGTAAAATGTTAAGAAGTTAGAACAAAGATTTGATGAACATGTAATGTCCCCTTTTTCACGAGCATCAGAGTTGGGGGATTAGCCTATTTTCTTGACCCTCGTAGGCTAATAGATCTGGATAAAGGGTTTCTCGGACGGGCACTTGGTCGTCAATTTGCAGTGTGGATCTCCGGAGTATGGTGGCAGGGTTAATTGTGTCGTTTGGCACGATACTTGTGCTTAAATTAATGATACTCACCTTTTATTTCACCATCTTCGGCCTAGAGACCATGTGTCTTTAAAAGGAAGGGGTCACTTTATATTTTGCAGTTACTATTCATTACTAAAGTGAAAAAAGAAATAACTTAAATGAATAGTACTCACTTTTATGAATAGTGTTTTTTAATGCAAAAACTTATAAATAGAAAGAGAAAATTCGAATTTCTTCATGGATGAATGATTTAGCTTGTTGAAAACTTGGGAGTGAAGTTTGGAGGAGGAAGGAAGCTAGGGTTTCCTGATTTCTTGCAGTGGGTGAGCCTGGTGGGGCTCTGTTCTTCGTTCTTGAGCTGCTTGATGGTGTGAAACACCACCTTAAAGTTGCTGGTCAGATTTTGGTTGCTTCAGTTGGAGACTTGTGTTGCTATTTGCAAGTTATTTCGAGCGAGTTTTTATGGAGTTTTGAGCGACCATAGTCTCTATTGATGTTTATACAAGAGCTGTTCGCTTTTGAGAAGTTTTGGAGCTGTTTTTTGTAAGTTACAGCCAGCTGCGTTTTATTGAGGGTTTCAACCAGCCAAAGGAAAAAATACGCCTTTTCTTAGAGGCTGCAATCACACCCAAAAGGGGTGCCCTTGTCCCAGAAGGCTTCCCAATCCGGATTTGGTTGGGAGAAGTTCGTTATTTGAAGGTTGTGTGCATTTCTTTCGGTGCAGGTATTGTAGCAAGTCACTATTCACAGTGATGTTTGGCTGTAAGTTAAAATGCAATGCAATATAAAATGTTGTTAGCTTGAAATCTGATGTAAGTTATATGTTGAATGCATCTTATTATGTAATGAAGAAATTATATTTGGCCTCTAAATTGAGCAATGTACTCGAGTTGTTTCAGTAGCTTAGTTTATTTGAAGCTTTCATGGTATGCATATGCTCTTTATGTATCATTCTAGTATTTCTAGCAAACAAACTCAGAAGCACAAAAAAATAAATAAAACCAAAACAAAATCAGACCTACGAAACTCAAGTGAGAAACAAATCAGCAGAGTGTTGGTACACCACAGAACATATCAATTTTTAAAGAAGATACTTACAAAAAAATTATGGAAATGTTAATGGTGTTTATGCTGTGTTTTGGATAGGTTGTGATGTTTATGTTAATTATTAGAATAATATCCAAATTTTTGAGTGAAAATGAGAAAAGTAAGTTTATAATTATTTCAGATGGTGAGATACAGTACAATCTTGACATCACCTTTAGAAGAATTTTCAATATTCAAATTTTCTTCCAAGTGTTTCCCTCAATCTTTAAGAAGATACCTTGGAAATTTCTTCATCAAGATGTTTCAAGCAATCCACTTATGATCACCACATTTTGTCAGTCAAAATCATAGTTTGAGGACTCTGCGAGCCCTAGAAGAGACTCTTGGGACTCACGAGTCCTAGGGCTCGCCGAGTTGACTCGTCAAGGACTCTCGAGCTGAGTCCTGGAGAATCCAAGCTAGGACCCCTGAGTCTTGTTGAGTGACTCGCACAAGTCCTGGAGCCAGACTCCCAAGTCCCAACTTAGAACTCTTGGCATCGCTTGGAAACAATGAGTATCAATGTTTAAAACTTGTATTTTGTTTGTTTTTTTCATTTGAAAATTTAAAACTATGAGTATGAATGATGAAATTTCAAATATTGAGTGTTTGAAGATCATATAACAAGTGTAATATTTGAATTATGAGAAATTGATAATCAAATTAGGCTCTTATGTTCTCTAACTGCATTAATTTTTTTTTTTTTTTTTTGTAAAACTATGGTTTTTTCCTTTGTTGAGTCCTAGTTGAGTTTTTTGCTGAGTCCATGCCGAGTCCTATTTTGGGCTGCCGAGTCCAAGTTTTCAAACTTTGGTCAAAATAACTCTATTTTATGCTTGCTAAGGAGGTGCATGATTACAATACTTGGACAACTTGTTTGCATGCAAAATGCTGAAAATAGCATATAATATGAGAAGTCCCGATCTAATCAAACACAAATTTGCCATATCTTGTTAATAGCAAGGAAAAGCATTCTTTCTATCGTATGGCTAATCATTCAAATTTATATAACAAAAAAAACTGCAATAACTGTTTGAGATATTGGCAAGTCACAACATGTAGAAGAAGAGGTTGTCACCTTCCATGACATATAAATACTAAATAGCTAAAATATTCATTATACTGAACATTTTATCTTTTGTAATGATTTAACAGTATGTTTTAACTTTTATTGCTCAAGTTAGAAATTTTATGCAATATCCCTTCAATTCCAGCAAATTTTAACAACCCATTCACATAAGAATTTCATACGGCTCATGCGTTGAAGCAGATAGGATGGAAAAAGTGTCTGAATTTCCCCATCCTATGAGGTACCATGAACAGATGTTCGGAGAGAGATACTATGGGTTATGGAATCTCGTTGTAAGAGAGTTCCTGTTCCAAGAAGATCTATCTATGGATATTGATTGATGAGCCAAGGAGAACTCTTGTTTATAGAGTCAAACAAACAGTTAGTTGGGATTAAGCAAGAAAGTATGATGAATACTGCTTTTTTTAATGTATAAATGTATGCCTGTAATTGAGATAACTATTTTGAGAATTTTTGACTCAAGGGAATATTTTGAATCTCATGCTGCTTTAGTTGCCAAGAATGCTCTTTGCATTTGGTTTCTATGCATTTGTGATATAGCTGGACTGGTTTTAGTGAGCTATTGCCAGTGCTTGGTCAGTGACAATTCTTATACTGATATTTCAATGTTGATTGTCATTATTCACCCTCTGAGTGCATCTGCTTGTGATGCCCCCTCCTAAAAATCCCTGTGATTTCTTTTAAGAAGGGTAATTTAATAATAAAATAGAAATAAAATTAAAGTTTAAGTTTTAATAAAGGTTAAGGGGCATGTGAAAAGTTATGTCCATTAAAGGAAAAAGGTATATAAGGCAGATGGAGCAAGGAGAAGGGCAAATAAATGAATGGAATACATCTTTTATTATTTGATTTTTGCTACTTGGAGCATGGAACTGCAGTTCAGTCTGATCTAAGGACAAAAATCCTTAAGGTCTGGAATTAGAGGATGGAATTCCCCTGAATTCCATTATTGAATTAGAGGAGGAAAATCCCTAATTCAGATCTGGGGCAATCTCACCTAGAGATTGCTTGGAAGTTTCATGTTTTGACAGTTAGGATTGCTGTCAATAACTAGTGTACACTTTTGGAGACTTTTTAAAGACATTCCAATTAATTGTAATTCACTGCAGACTAAAAGTTAACTCGTTAGCTGCTCCTGAAGATAAGCCTGAATTCTTTGAGCAGAATTCTAAATATAATATCAATTATAGAATTAAAATATTAACTAAAATTTCTGAATCAATTTCATCCAGAAGCAATAAATATTAGTATTTTATTTATAAATTGAGTAGAAATTATCATAATTGTGTGCGTGGGGTTTGATTTCTAGAAATTTTCCATATGGGTCATTACAAATGGTATTAGAGTTGGATCCTGTCAGCTTGTGAAAGAGGCCACAGAGATGACGATCTGTAATGTCCCCTTTTTTCCTAGGACAACGTATTTCCAGCTCAATGTCGCTAGGGTTTTCATAGTGTGCTCTCTGAGGCTTTTTTCAGGCTTGTGGATCATACTTACTATTTATAGTAAGTCATTGGGTCTTTGGTTTGGTCGGCTGGCGGAGCTCTATATTTGGCATGATGGTGTAGTTATATCCTGTGATTATTTTAGTTAATATTAGTCCTATGAATTAAATATTAATAATGACAAACAATAAAGTTAAATAATTTAACTTTTGCGTTATTAATAAATTAAAAAAATGACTTTAATTTAAAAGGGGATATGAATTATTTTAAAAGAATACTTTATATATCAAAGTGTGGCGTCCTAATTTAAAAAGGATGAATGGCGGGAAATAAAAGTAAATTTAAATGAAATGAATTTTGAAATGCAATTTGGGTGTGGAGTTGGGAAATTTATAAAAGGTGATTGAGAGCTCATTGTTATGTTAGGTTGGATTATTCTGTTTCTCATTTGAAACCCTTGTGGGTTCTAGAGATTGAACTTGGTTCATCTCGAACTTCTAGAGGACAAAACCCCTCGTGGAGAATATCATCCACGGTGGTGAAAGATCCTCTCCGGATGATTCTTGATAGATTCATTCAGAGTCTATGCTTGTGCTTCATTTGCATATGTTGAAAAATAATCAATTTACATTCCTGGCGAGAAGGTTGTACTTTTTATACAGTTTTCAGGTGATGCTATGAATCCCATATGTCAGTTGTCAAATGAGAATATCTTGCAGAAATATTTATGGGTATTGTTTCCTTATTTCCTTCAACCTGAGCGATCATTTTAATATACTGTTAAGGGGGAGTTGATGATTAAAGATTTTTATCTTGAGAGGCCGTACACCTCTTGTTGGCCATTCCATTATTCTTGGCCGTACCCCTTGAATTGTTGATTAGTGCAGATAGAAGCAAAGAATGGTTATGGGCATTGATTAATTGTTATTTCCTTAGCTGAATTTTGGTTTCTGAATCCTTGACTCAAGTGTTAAAGCTTATACTGAATTTTCTGAAGTTTCCATACATCAATGTCCCATGTGCTGAATGCCGTACCTCCTTGATTCATTCGATTGGGTTGACAGGGGCCTTTAATGGTTATGGGTAATGTTTCAAATGTTTTTCCTTGCTGATATGATCATTGTAGACCATTGAAAATAGCTTTCAATCTACAAGTTAATTTTCTGGGAGCAGCCGTACATATGCCTGTACATGTGCAGCCGTACAACATGTTTGGTGTGCAGTTTTGGATAGGAGCTAAAAATGGTGATGGGCATTGGCTTAAAATCTCCTTCTATGCTGGGCGACCAGTTTAGAGTCTTAAAACAAGTTAATTAGTACTCATTCAATTTTCTTGATGAGGCCGTCCATATTGAAGCTACCGTACATTCTTCTTGGGTGGCGTATGAATGCTGGACTGAAGTGTTGTTAAGGGAGTGCTTAGGTTGGTTATTGTTGTGTATATGCCAGAAGTATTCCAGCTTGGGTGTGGGCTTTGATTAGCTGAGTATCCATTCCACAAGTGGCTGCAATACATGATAGAGCCTGACGTGAACATCTCCAGTCTGATGGCATACTTGGCTGTAGCTTATGTCAGCTATTTACAACTGTATCTCAGACATCAGCAATATTGGTAATTACATTTCTGTTTGGTATTGCTTATAAAATAATAGCTGTCATCAATAGATAGCTCAGAATAGCTCTGTTAAAGGAGATTGCATGCATGACTGTTCATCCCAGATTGGTAATATTCTCCTGATCAGATCTGTATACGAATTAGTTTGTGACCTTACTGCTGTACATACTTTTCTGCTACCATTTCATTCTCAGATTTGTTAATGTTGAAGCATTTCCATTGTGAATGAATGTCTCATTATAATGTCATGAATGAAACTATCTATCTGGTGATATTTCATATGTTATTAATTATTAAATGTTTTCCTATTAGGGCTTCTTTTAGGTTTTTCGTATTAGGGTTTCTTTTAGGGTTTGCATGATCTCCTTTTATAAGGATTGATCCCATTGTATATTTTATCAATTCCATTTTGTTCTGATAAGATGATTTCTCCATTTTTCAGAGCTTCAAACCCTTGTTTGTTTTCTCCATCCATTCTCTTCCTTGTGACAGGTATCCATTTGTATGCAGGCGTTCTTGGTGTCTGAAGTTGGATTTCTCAACTTCTACAATCTGGTGATATTTCATATGTTATCGCAAAACTGAGCACACAGTTCCTTAAAAATGTTCATCCGACAAACCCACTGAAATCGAAAATCATTCCAATCAGCAAAACAGAAAACAAAAAAATCCAGGGGTAGTCATTACACAATCATCCATATTATCCATAGCTGTTTGAATGTTTGAAGAAGTTATAGCCATGGAAAGGAATCACCACCAAAAATCATCCATGGAAGGAAGAGTTTGCAGATTTTGTAGTCACCAAGCAAAAAGCTCCAGATTCTAATTGCAGCCAAGGAATTGCTAATTAGCTCTGCCAAAAATTTTGTTCATTTGAATCGGAAAAAGGTTTGTCCCCTAAACAAGATTTAAAAGTACAAGCCACCAAAAGATAAAGTAGATCACAGAAGTCTGCAGGCCACCATTGGAGGAGAAAAAGAAAAGGTTTAGATATATCTGTATGGGCACAATTTAAAGCAAATAAGCAAAGCAAAGCTGTCCATTGGAAAGCTGCTATGGACAAGAAGAAATCATTGGCCATTGCGCAAAATAGTTAAATAGTATATTAGATTGTATCATTTTATATTTCTAGAGATTCACTGTTATAAGGGAATCACTCGTTATATGAGATAGCTTCATGATTGCGGTTATCATAAACAGTAGTCAAATCTTAGCCTGCCAAATAAAGTAGTAAATATTCGATTGAATATTGGGAGGGTGTTGAGAAGATAAGATAAGAGAGCATCTTGTTGATATTGTCATTATATCCTACACACTATTAGTGCTTTGGGAGTCTACATTTCATATCCAGTCTAAACATATGGGTTGTGGTTGCCACTTAGAGCATACAAATTGCTTTTTAGATCATTGTAGTTGCTGATCCAAAAGCTAGCACATCAGTTATTAGGACCTGATGAGTGACATTTAGCTGTAAGTTAGTGAATTGCTCTGGTAGTTTATTAAAGGATCTATTCAGGTGTTGGGATTTCAAACTTATATCAGAATTGGATCATTTAAATCCATTATCATAATTGACTGATTTGATGCACAAAAGACTTGAGTATTTAATTCTGAATTTCAGTATTACTGTTAGCATTTAGTGGTTGGAATTTGGGCAGACATATTTTACATTGCTGGTGGGTCTAACCAACAATCTCTATTAAGTTGTCAAATTATCATGAATTTTTGATTGGGGGCATTACAATGATATTAGAGTTGGGTCTTCTGAACCTGTGAAATAGAAGTTAATCCTATGATGCAAAAAAAGAATTCATTCCATATAAGCTAAGTTACCGGTTCGGGTTTGAGGGTTCAGTTCGTGGATTCAATCAAAAAGAATTTTGCGGTTGGGTTCGTCCATACAAAAACATATAAAAAAATATATATATATACATATTTACAATAGGAATTAAGTTTAAAATACCACACATAGCATCATATATTGTATAATAAACAACACCATCATAAAAATAAAAAACATTTGAATGTCAATTAGTCAAACTCGAATGTCATGATATATTATAATGTTATATATTAAAATTAACGACATTGCTGCATTTCTCCTTGTAGCTAAGCATCAAGGAAGATTGTTCAATTGGATGACGATATTATAGATGAAGACTTGTAGGCAAATTTGGAAACTTGGACTTGGAGAGTACATGGAAAATCAAATGAATTCAATGGGAGTTTGGGGGCAATGCCCCAAATGGGGTCAAGGGGCAATGCCCCTCGCAAGGGTCTGGAGGTAGCACCCCCTTATAGGGGCAATGCCTCCAATGAGGTTGAGGGGTAGCGCCCCTCACGGGGTTTGGGGGCAGCATCCCTACGTGCTCCTTGTCGCAATACAGGGCATGGTCAAGGGGCAGAGCCCCCGCCACCAAGCCCAAATTAAGACTTTTAAAACCACACAAACCTTCATGGCATACATCATTTTGCATTCACAATAAGACCCAAATTAAGACCTTCAAAGCCACACAAACCTTCATGGTAGACATAATTTTAGGGTTTGGGGGTTTTATCTAATATTTATGTTAAAAAAAAGTAAAATGAAATTAAAAAGATAGATATTTTTTGAAATACACCTCGGGTTTGCTTGGGTTTGGCAAGGCCGTACCCAAAACTTGTGGGTCCGGACCTTGTTTGGACCTACAAGGAACTAGAATCGGACCCAAACCCTGGACTTAGGCTGGACCAAACTGGGACCTAGGCCTAGGTACCTACGAACCGGTAACATAGCATATAAGTGACAAAACGAGTGGATATGGCAGATAGAGAGAGAAAAACTCCTTTGGAGATAGTTCTTTTAGATAAGTTTGAAAAGAAGATTAATACAATGATAGAAATGTTGGCTCAAGTGCTCCACATGAAGTAGAATAATACAAATGCTCTCAAAAATTAGATCAATAGCACACTATGAATGTTTGTTGGATTTGATGATAGACCTCTACTTCCCACTTTCATTCATAGATAAGAACAAAAGTCTGAACCAAGGGTCATCGAAAGAAACTAGATGTAAAATTCACATCACTTGGTGGTTGTAATAAATGAATATTAATCAAATTCTAGTTCAGATTACTCTGAAATGGCTTCGAAAGGCAATACCAATGGTCAAACGAAACAATTTGTTTGCTATGAAGATGATCAAGGTGCTAATGGAAGATTAGGTGATGAAATTATTGAGCTTGATAGCAACAAATATGGCAATGTTGATTCTTCTTGCTCTGGAGATGGCAACCTAAATTGTCATATTCAAGTTGGCACGTTTGGTGTGCAATGCAACAGTATTACAGAGGCCAACAATTCACCGAATTTTTCAGTTATTGAATCTAGTGCTGGTCCCAAAAAAGTGATAAAAGAGGAGTGCATTCATATTGCAAGAAGCAATTTGATGGATTTGATGATGACTATAATCTCACAAGCTTGTTTGCAAAATGCTAGGAATATAGTAGCAGGGAAAGTGAATCAAATTTTCCCATACAATTCAATATTCATAAAGATATTGACAGGCCAATAGACAAATCTCTATCTGATCTCAGTTTAAATTCTAAATTTGATGGAGGTGGGGATGTCCATACTTTAGCTAGTGGAAGTGATGGTTCTACTTCTGAAACTCATGGTGACCATTTTGAAGAGCAATATTTGGAATTTGAGAATACAACAAATGAGAGTACTAGAACAAGCAATGATTTTTATAATGACCACCCCATGGATCCTAAGTTATCCAATGAAATGAGAAGAATTTTGTGATATTTCTGGAAACTCTTTAATCAGATCAGTTGCAAAATGTGAGAACCACAAAAGTGGACCAAAAAGATATAAAATAATTTCAAAATAGAACACTGCATTTAAGGTCACATGTTTGTCATGCCTTTAATCCTCATCTCTATATATGGAAAGCGAACTTTCCTACTTTTATTCAAAGAGATATCCATGAAACTGTGCAAAGGTTGGGCCAACCCAATTAGTTCTTTGCAGATGCAGTTGATGTCACAAAGGAAATTGATCTTTGGATTGATGCTTCCTTTACTTGGTTTCAAACTATGTTTTGCTAGATGTCTTTTTGTTTATTTTTTTTGAGGATGAGAGAAAATTCATCTTAAATTACAGACCTTGACAGTTTCCAACTTTTGGTTTTGTTATTGAGTGTTATAGGGAAATACAAGTACACAAGCTAGAAGAATGCTGGACAATAAATTGTCCTCATACTTCAAAGGATGTTATCAACCTTATGACACAAAAACTATATTGGTAGCCTAGTTGAGGCAAGTATAGTAACAACTCTTTAGGGACATCACTATAGTATAGAGTCAGACATAATCAAAAGGTGCAAGACAATTAGAGAAGCATCACTTGGTGTAGAGTTTTGGATTCCTAACTGTATTTAAGTGTTGAAGCAGAAGCTAATCACATCTTAAGGAGGATCGATGTCTAGGAATTACAAATCTCCAAGGTTGATTTGGGATCCTAATAACTTAAAGAGCATCCTAGCTTGCAATTGCTTGAGGACAATCAATCTTGGGACAGGTAGATTGTAATTCCCTTTCCTTAAAACCTTACAATTTCTTTTAAGAAGCATTGGTTAATAATAAAACAAAATTAAAATTGAAGTTAAGTTTTATTAAAAGTCAAGGGGCATGTGAAAAGTTATGACCATTAAAGGAAAACGGCATATAAGGAAGACCAAGCAAGGAGAAGGAAGAATATTTGAATGGAATACATCCTTTATTATCTGATTATTGCTCCTTGGAGCATTGAACTGCAGTTCAATCTGACCTAAGGACGAAACCCCTTAGCATCTGAAATTAGAGGATGGAATACCTCTGAATCCCATTACTGAATTAGAGGATGAAAACTCCTGATTCAGATCTCGGACAATCTCACCCAGAGATTGCATGGAAGTTTCATGTCTTAGACAGTTATAATTGCTGTCAATAACTAGTGTACAATTTTGGAGACCTTTCAAAGACATTTCAATTAATTGTAATTCACTGTAGATTTAAAGTTACTTGATAGCTGCTGCTGAAGATAAGTCTGAATTCTCTGAGCATAATTCTAAATATAATATCTAATAAAGAATCACATATATTAACTGAAATTTCTGAATCA
Organism: Sequoiadendron giganteum; assembly: GCA_007115665.2. Taxonomy (NCBI): domain Eukaryota; kingdom Viridiplantae; phylum Streptophyta; class Pinopsida; order Cupressales; family Cupressaceae; genus Sequoiadendron; species Sequoiadendron giganteum. The sequence continues at coordinate 7,197,056 of CM021100.1, read as the reverse complement.
ATTCCATCCAGAAGCAATAAATATTAACTGCTTATTTATAAATCGAGTATAAATTATCATAGTTGTGTGCTAGGGGTTTGATATATATGAAAATTTCCAAATGGGACATTACATAATCAAATCTGCAATGCAGTAACAGAAATTTTGCTTGCACTGAATATACCTGTCAGTATTGTAGTTTGTTAAGCTGTGGTATGAATATATATCTAAAAATGTGTACTTTTCAAAAAGCTTGGAATTCATAGGAAATGATAATATATATGTTTGAAATGCATGGTAGGCTTGTCTTATGTTTTCTCTAAAACAATGATGCAATTGCTGAAGAATATTTTAACAATGTACATATAATATATATTTTAAAATTATATTTATGGTACATCAATTTTTGGATCTGTCAGACAGTGGAGAATTCATTATTTATTTTGTTTTGCTATTGTTCATTGGGTTTAATGTTTTCATACTTCACAACCTGTTACCATGCTTTAGTTCATTAGTTTTTGTTGTTGTTTCAAGTTTAGATTGCAAGAGAGGTTCTTGACGCTGCTGCAAGGGCTATTAGACCAGGGATAACCACGGATGAAATTGATGAGGTTGTTCATGAAGCAACTATTGCAGCTGGTGAGGGCAGTATCTTCAATGTAACAATGATTGATTCCAAGTGTTTATTTTAGAAATGAAGAAATCAAAGTTGAAACTTTCAATCCACTGTTACACGTACAATGTAAAAGCATTATGACCAAACTTGAAATTTCTTTATTTGGAATTTCCAAGGATATGACCTTTTGTACTATTTTTTTTTTTGGTGTTCATTATTCTCATCTTTTGGTACGTAAAGTTTAGATTTGATTAGTTGCCTTCAATTAGTAGTTTAATTTTTTTTCTTCCAAATTTGTTTCTAAAATTCTGTTTGGTCACCCAGGTGGTTATCCGTCTCCATTAAACTATCATTTCTTTCCAAAATCTTGCTGCACGTGAGTATTCTTTTGGGGTTATTGCATCATCTATTGTCTTTATGCAATTTGCTTGTGATAGATTTTCTTGGTGTTAGTGAGGTTCTTGTTCTTTCCAAGTTTTTGGAATTGTTTTATTGAAAAATCTTGTTTCTTTAATCATAATGCATGCTTTTGATTGTCCAGGTCTGTCAATGAGGTTATCTGCCATGGAATTCCAGACGCCAGGTACAATTTTTAGTGTGCATTCGTGTTAAAAAACATTTTGATGTTCACATTTGATTAATACTTTGCTTTAGTATTTTGTGTACAATTTCTACTTTAAAGAGAGTTTTCTTTTTTAGTTTGAGTCTAAAGAGTAGATTTAAGAATCATTTGGTTTGGATTCACATGGATGGATAAGGTTTAAATTCTCATATATAATCAGAGTGATGCATTCCTGGTAGATATTTTCTTTGCCGTCAGCTAAACTTGAAAAAGCTTCCAAATGCAAAACACCTTTAAGAAAGCTTTTAAAGTCAATCTGCTGCTGTGTATGTGTCTATTGTTTGGGATGGACTTGTTCTTGGATACCCTCTGTTCTGTATATTGTTTATATGAAAAGTAATATAGCTGCTATTTTAATACATTTCCATGCTTGTACAAACTTGGCTTTTATGCTTGGTAGAGACATGAAGACAAACTGACAAACTGTTTGTTGGCACATGTCTTGTGCTTTCTTATTTATTATGTATCAAAAGAAAGATATGCCTCTATTCAAGTACATAAAGTGTATTCAATATTCCTGTTAAATATTGTGTTTTTTGCATAGATATCAATCTGTTCAATGTAAATTGTTTTGTGTTGACTGCAGGAGATTGGAGGAAGGAGATATCGTGAATGTGGATGTCACGGTTTATTACAATGGTGTTCATGGTATAATAATGGATATTTTTTTAGTTGCCATCTCCATAGATGTTTGTTCCTGAACTTTTGTTCTATTGCATGTCAATTGATGTGCAGGGGATTTAAATGAAACATATTTTGTTGGTGAAGTTGATGAGGCTTCTCGACAACTGGTTCAGTCTACAAATGAATGTCTGGAGAAAGCAATTGCAATAGGTATTTATTTTAAAGTGTAACTACAAGTTTTCTTTTAGAAGGTTGGTGCATTTTCATCTTCTAGCATTCATGCTAGAGAATAACACTGACTTAAAACCATTTAGAGTTTTGTATTCAATGATCTTGTACTAGCCTTTCATACATTTTGAAAAAATGCATAGGATAAGTGTAACATCCAATCCAATAATCACTTAATAAAATATGGAAATTAATAAATAAAAGAGAATAATGTTGATCTAATTTAGGAGTCAGACATTTGACTAGTTTTTTTTTTAAATATATAAAATTCTTCTACAAGCATTACAGTTAGCACAAGTTCATTTACTATAATTTTGGCATCACTATAAAATGCAACATTTACATTACAGATACAGGTACACACATCTTGAAACCAGATTGACAACATATGCAACAAATCTAATTATAAGAGCCATGCTCTTTCATAACAATTCAGAGCTATAGTATTGTAAATGATAAGTATAAGAAATTAAGTAAAAGTCATCTACTCTTCTCAATCAGTAGGTCACAAGATGAATAAATACATTAACATTTGCATTACAGAATCTCTTCTCATCCCTTTCTCTGTAACTTGAAGTGGAGGAGACAGAGAACATCATTGAGGTGATATCCACCCTGTCATGAAACATTACACTTCCCCATGCTACTCCACTAGAGGAGCCCGACTCATCACAAAGGGTCTAGCAATATGTGGCCAACATGCATGATGGAATCTAGTGCATAATGTGAATCGCTATCAAGCTAGCATACCTATATGCTCATGCAACATATATTTAATATGCACGTCCATTGTAAACATAATATGGGAGAAAATGTGAATCAATCCAAGCAATGCACTTATGAGTGTAATCAACAACAATCAATGTTTAAAGCACAGAATGTCCTGATCATGTCACTATGATATCTTGAATTTCTACAAGATGGATAAAACAATGTCCGGAAGACAAAGCCCATACTGGCATTAATTCAAATAATATATTCCCAAGGCAATAACATTAACCATGCAGTCTATCAAGGAACAATTCCGTATTCCAACCATAACTCCCCGAATCCACTCAACAGTTACTGATACTAGGGACGAAGGGTCTTACTTCCTCATTTCCTAATTCTTCAAATCTAGAGTTCTTCTAGAATTCAGTGAAAGGGATAATACCATTCAATAAATCCACTCAATTACATAATAATACATTTGTATATAATGATAATACCCATTGAAATCACATATTTTCATCATATAATCACTTAGCAATTTCCAATCTGCTGATTGCAGTGAAACAAGACAGCGTTTAAACAACCATAAATTTTACATTACTTGGCCAAATTCAAAATTTCAATATGTTCTGGAAAGGTGGAAGGGTAAAGAACAAAACCCAAAAAGTGTTTTTCCAGAATCATAAACAAATGCGAGCAGTTCTCTCTCTGCAACTCAGTCCACTAACAGAAAATCAGTCGAGAACAACAGTTCTTTCATTCATGCTATTTGTTAAGTCTTGCTAATACGGATCTCTCATAAGATTTTACCAATATTTGATTTCATTTTCATGGACTCTGGAAATATTGTACCTATAACAGTCCATGGTAGTCCATTTAGGTTTTAATTTTAGTGGTAGGTTAAGGTTGTTTAGATCATTCCAGTGACATTTAGCACAGAATTTCATCTTAAATTTATAGTCTAGATGAGGTCTTTTACAACATAAAAATATTAACATATATTTCCATGGCTGTCTAAGTATAGGAATATGGTGTTGGCCTCAAAACAAACTGGGTAAAGCACAGCAGATCATAGCCAATGCATTGAGGTAGCAAATTAAAATGCACTAGACCAAGGCTACATAGTTTTGGTTTTAGTATCACTACCTATTCCTTCCCCTATCCTGAATATATCTGGAAAAGAACAAATGAAGGAAGGAAAATAACGGATCTTCCCAACTGTCAAGCTAACACTGTCATGATTTCCATGAACACTTGTCACTAACTGATTTGGGTTTAAAAGGTTAAAATGTTACTTGCAACCAGGAAACAATTTGATGAAATAGGCAATACAATCAGTAAAGGAATAATTTATTTTGATTGATAGTAGTCACATTTGTTTGACCAGCTGAAAGCTTATGCAACCTGATATAGTCTGATCAGACAGATACTAGGGAAAACCAGTCTTTCAGGCTGCAAATAGCATTTAACAAAGAAACTGAAAATTTGCATGAATTTTATAGAAACACGGAACTAAGATACCACTACTATAACACAATATTTCTACGAATCACATAAGAGTTTGGAAATATAAATGATAGCCCTTACCTTATAATTTACTCTTTTAAAAAAAATCTAGTAAAGAAATATCAAATAAGTTATACAGCATACATTCTAGTTTTCAAAGAGTGGTAAACATGAATACCCTCAAACTAGATGGTTTGTATGAGCATATTCTCAATCACCGAAAAATCTCTAAATTACACTGCTATATTCATGCACAGAAAATGGAACGAGACTAGCAAAATAAGCATGAATGCCAGTTACTTCTAATATCATTAGTTCTTTCCTCAAACTGGCTAACTTGTATGAGCATACTTTCAAGCACCCAAATGTCTCTATTTCACTGCACATTCATGTGCATGAAAAAAAGTTTAGAAAAAAAGTTGGTAACACAATAAAGCATCAACACAAGTTTACTTCTTCCAAAGGAGTCACTTTTTTTTAGCATAAATTTATTGGATATGATAAACAGATTTGGAACAATGTAAAGCTACTATGCATTATACAACTAGCACAGCAAGTACTTAATACTGGAATCATCTATTCATTGTTCACATCTCAATTTCTCTATTTGTATGCTGTCTTTCTATTGTTTTCAATGAGTCTTTGCGTCTGCTCTGTTGGCGTTTCAATTCACACCTCTGGTATGCAAATTAGAAACAGACAGCTATGCACAGATAAACTACTCTTCGAATTAGGAGGGGAAGCTCCCTCTTTGCTGATGTTGCATAAAGAAAGTAAACTAAACTAATTTTCCAATCTTTTTGTTCAGCTAAGAGCACAAGATTATAAAACTCAAGAGCGCAAGATTAGGTTCAAAGAGCAATTTATCTGTGCATAGCTGTCCGTTTCTAATTTGCATACTAGAGGTGCAAATTGAAACGCCAACAATTTTCTGGCACCCACCGTGGGGCATGAGGCATAAAACTTCCAGAAAACTTATGTTTTATGCCACGAGAATGACTCTTTGGCGTCCTACTGCTCCAGTTCAACAGCCTAATCTTACACTTGCAATTATTCAACCAAATTTCGAGATAATTGAGGAGAGCAAGCGGACATCATCAACAACCTAAGGAGTTTCATATTTGAAAAGAAGGAAACCCCTGCTCAGTGGAGAAACGTTGTTACCATCATAGATGAAGAAGAAAGGAAAGCTAACCTTGCAGCCGGAAGACCTGTATTGCCACCACCTGCTTGGAATTAAAGAATCTTGGCTTACAAAGTTTATACAAGGAGGAGAACAAATCCTCTCTTTCAAGGAGACTTTGATACAAATCCTTTCTTCCCACAAACACGCCCTACAGAAGTTGGAGAGCCATCCAACACAGTTCCTGAATCTAACACAATACCTTAGATCAAAGAAGAAGAACCTGCAGTCAAGCAAGAAGAACCTGTAATTCAACCAGAAGCAATGGGTGATAACAATGATCCTAACAATTGCAATTGAAGACAAGCAATTCCGCTGCCTTGGGTGATTAAATTGGACCTTTGGCCTTGGCAACGAATCATGAACTACCTAAGGGGTCGAGGAAGCACTTTCCACGGTTTCATGGCGATGGAACTCAACATCCTGATGATCATATTTCAGCCTTCTCAACGGTTTGTGCCATTTTGCATGTGGCACTCTCAACGGCTTGCGCCGTTTTGCATGTGGCACAGAAAGACATTGTTGTGCGTCTCTTTGTTGAGACCCTTGTGGGAAATGCTACCGAATGGTTCAATCACCTGAAGCAAGGCTGCATCACGAACTTAGCAACTATGAGCGAAAAATTCTTGCCAAGATTCAAGCTAGTTGAAGATAGTCACCAGTTGTTCACCCAACTTTCAAACCCAAAGATGGAGGTCAATGCACCAATGAGGGAGTTTGTGGTAAGGTCTAATCGCCTAGTCACACATCTTTCACATACACTCGGTCCGTCACTTGAAATTCTGTTGAGCAATTTCGTGAACGCTCTTCCATCTGAGATAGCCTTTTTCCTGAAATCAACTAATGAAATAGAATTAGACAATGCACAACAAGGTGCTATAGAGATTGAGGACAACATGATTACTTTTGGAAAAATGAAGGGAGATGCTATCAGGCCTTTGGTTTAGAGTTCCACAGACCCACTGCTATAAAAGGTGGCCAACGAAATGAGTATTATGAGGAGCCAGTTGCCTACTCAGCCTACACTGCCTGTTCAACCTGCACCACTTGTGTTGGTCGCACCACAACCGTATCAACCTTAATAGCCATATCAATTGAGGAGAAATAACTTTCAGCTTTACAACAATTATAGGCCATGGCAGCCAACTCCACCAAAACAAACAACTGATGCAACTCAACACACAGTATTTTGTTCCTTTCATGATACCGGTGCACATACTGATTCCACATGTCCTGAAAACTTGAGAATGAATAAGATAATGGGATACATTGAAATTGCATGAAGTATGAGCTTTGTACCAACACCTAGTTCGAATGGGGTCTTACCACAATTAGATAACTTCGATGGCGACTCCGCAACGGGATACTTTGAAAGTGAACTTGATATTGAAGAAAAAGAAGATCCTTGAAAATACTCTCTTGCAGTGAATCCTGAAAATTTTACAACACTTGTGTTTACATGAGCTCAACATCTGAAAGCACAAAAAGAAGAAGAGAGACTGAAAGCACAAAAAAAAGTAGAAAAAGGAAAAGAAGTGGCTTCCGCTTCTAATCCTAAGCCTTCTTAGGAGAACTCTCTAAAGCAATTGCTCAAGATTTGTCTTCAGCAAATTTTGGTATTGTGGATTACCTGATGAAGAATAAGGTGCAGATTTCTCAACTGGAATATCTCCAAGACCATCCAGAGCAGGTGGATCTACTTCTTAAGTTTGTGAAGAAGGGACTTGTCAAGCAACCGACATTGCTCGAATCATGCATATCAGCAGAAGACAAGCCTAAACCCTTTTATATATCTCTATATATAGGGGGTTTCAAATTGAGCAATTGTATCATTGATTCGGGAGCCTCAGACAACGTCATGCCTCTACAAGTGATGAATGCTCTAGGACTTTCATGCACCAAGACAAAAGACAAATGTTATTCACTGGAGTCCAAGTGAGTGCAGTTGGTCGGACAATTGAAAGATGCTCAAGTGAGGTTGGCGGCTTGTCCAAAGAAAAAGATAATGATGACCATCTTGGTAGTTGACATTCCAGCTAGCTACAAGATGTTATTGAGTAGAAGCTTCTGCAAAGATCTTGGTGGAGAGATACAAATGGATTGGTCTTCTACAACTATTCCATTAAAGAATGGTACTTTCAAGCTAGAGCCAGAGCCCAAGTCTCGATTTGTGGTGGTGAAGTCCCAAGATCCTCAAGCTCAAATTCTATATCAAGAAATAAGCCTTAGTACTAATGCTATGTTGTTAGAGATACCTAAAGAAAGTCAAGAGGTTGCATATTTCGTTGATAAATCAATAGACGATTCTAAGCTGTGGACTATGCAATTTGATGGGAGTTGTTCTATTGCTGGTTCAAGTGCAAAGAGTTGTAATAATTTCTCTTGAAGGATAGTTGTATCCTTTTGCATACCACTTACAATTTGAATGTACAAACAATACGACGGAATACGAGGCACTCTTACTAGGTCTCATAAATGCAAAGGATATGGGAATCAAACAACTTAAGGTTGAAGGTGATGTGAAGCTGGTCTGAGACCAATTCAGAGTAAGAGAAGATCGCCTCTGGCATTACAAAAATAGGGTGTGGAATGCAATCGACTTGTTCGAGGTGTTCGATATCAAATTTATTCCACATCTAGACAATAGCAAAGCAGATGCCCTTGCGGTATCAACTTCACTTTTTATGCCACATTCTGACTTTCGCTAGAATGCATTTGCTATCGAGCTTATATATAGGGCGGCTGCCCTTGACAACTGTGATAATTGGCAGGTCTTCGATGATGATGACCACATTAAGGAGTTTCTTGTTACGGGAATTAATTTCAAAGAATTATTCTTTGAGGGTAGCTCATCTTCTTTCAGAGAATCAATAACAGAGGTTTCCGATGTGCCAAAAGTTATAGAAGATGCAGAAAATCCAAAGGAGATAGATACAAGCATTATCCAGTTGAAGGGTAATAAAATATTCAAGGGCTTGGTATCCTTGGAGAATATCTTTGACAGGCATGACTGATACATTCAAGATCAAAAGAACTCAAGAGATAAGACCTCTGCAGATTATCATCAAGTAAATATTGGTATAGAAGACAAGCCTCAGCTTGTTTATCTGGGCACATGCTGCACTCCAGAGGAAGGAGAGGTTTATCTCCCTGTTCAAGCAATACCAAGATGTCTTCGCCTGGTCCTATGAAGACTTGGAAGTTTTCACACCAAGAGAATTGTCTCATACAATTCCTCTCAAAGCTAAAGTGAAGCCCTTTAGGCAAAAACAAAGACACTACAATCCGCAAATTCGAGATACCATCTACACGGAAATTCAGAAAATGGTGGATTCCAAAATCATTTTTCCGATTCATCACTCCACCTAGCTATCTAACATAGTTCCTGGACAAAAGAAGAATGGAGAAATCAGAATCTGCGTAGATTTCAAGAACTTGAATCAATCCTCCCTCAAGGATAATTATCCTTTGCCAATCATGGAGCACACCTTGTAGACGGTTACCGGTTCGGAGATGCTATCCTTATTGGATGGTTTTTCTGGATACAATTAGATTGCAGTGGTTGAAGAAAATTAGTATAAGATGACATTCACTACCCCATGGGGTACCTTCGCCTATGAAAGAATGCCCTTTGGCCTCATCAATGCCGGTGCTACATTTTAGAGAGCCATGGATTTGGCATTTGGAGACTTGAGGAATAAAGTAATTGTTGTCTACCTAGATGACCTCATTGTTTTCTCAAAGATATGAGGAGATCATTTTTCACACTTAGGGAAAGTCTTCGAGAGATGCAGATACCATAAAATATCATTGAATCCTAAAAAAACCATCTTTGCGGTGACAGAGGGCAAACTGCTTGGCGACATCATCTCCAAAGAGGGAACTTGAATTGACCCAAGTCGGGTTGAGTCTATCAAGAACTTGTCTCTTCCAACAAGCAGAACTGGGGTACATTGCTTCTTTGGTAAAGTGAATTTCATACGAAAGTTTATACCAAACTTCTCAAAGCTAACAAAGGATATATCTGCTATGATGAAGAAGAAGTTTGTTTTCAAGTGGACAGAAGAAGGCAAAAAGGCATTCGTCGCAATAAAAGAAGCTATCAACCAAGCATTGGTGTTGGTCCCTCCTAAGTTTGATAAGGATTTTATACTTTACTGTTATGGATCAGAGCACACTTTGTCTGCCATACTGACACAAAAACCGAATATCCAATAGCTTTCATGAGTAGCAGTTTCAAAGATGGTGAGTCGTGATACTCTCAGATTGAAAAGAATGCATATGCAGTGGTCCGAGCCGTAAAGAATTTCAGATTTTACATCTTGAATTCGCACACAACTATGTATGTCATTGATCCAACAGTTAAAAGTGTGTTAACTCAGTAGGAGATGGGGACAAAGAGAGGAAACTAAGTCGCAAGAGTACAAGAGTATGACTTGGAGATCAAGCCGACCAAACTTGTCCGCGGGGGAGGTCTTTGTCAATTGATAGAAGAAGATGGTGATAAAAAACACAAAGCCGAGGGTGTACTTGAACTTGAACCCAAAGATAAAGAGGATCTTCCTATGGTCCTGCTACTTGAGTTTGCGGAAGAATGGTTTACCTAGATATGGTATTACCTAACTTATGGTGAATGCCCAAGACACCTGGATAAACAATAGAAGAGAACACTAAAGCTGAAATCACAAAACTATGTGCTTATGAATAACGTTCTATACAAGTGAGGGCTTGATGGAACATTTCTATTATACATCGACAAAGACCAACAACGACGTTTGTTGGAAGCTTTTCACAGTCAAGCATGCAGTGGCCGACTATGTTCCACGATGTGTATGAATGGGTGCACAAATGTCAATTGTGTCAGCAGTTTGTTGGCAAAATGAAGTTGGCAGACATTCCTCTCATGCCAGTTGTTATAAACGCTCCATTCTATCAATGTGGTTTGGATTTCATAGGTCCTATCAACCCACGTTCCAGCAAGGGGCATATTTATGTCCTTACAATCCCAAATTATTTCACAAAATGAGTTGAGGCCATTCCAACCAAGCGGGCTACTTCTGAAGTCGTGTGTGACTTCTTGAAGGAAAATATTGTTTTGCGCTTTGGGGTGCCTCATAAAATTGTGACAAATAATGCAACATGTTTCTCATTTGAGGAGCTATTGGAGTTCTGTTTTGATCATAGTATCACTTTATCACATTCATCAAATTATTACCCTCAGCGTAATGGATTGGCCAAGTCATCAAACAAGAACATTGTCACAATAATATGCAAGTTAGTTGATTCCATTCAACGAACTTGGCTTAAGAAACTCTATGATGCTCTTTGGGCTAACATAATTATTCCAAAGAAAGCCATTGGTACTTCGCCCTTCATCATCACGTATGGTACAAAGGCAATATTACCTAACACACTGGAGTTGTCCACCTTACAGTTGCCATCTTTAGTAGAAGATGGGGAGTTCATGAATCCTATTGAAAAGCGTATCCTATACCTAACAAAGCTTCAAGAAGAAAGGGTGGAGATGGTAGACAGAATCACTCAGCATTAGGAGCGAGTGAAGAAATTTTTTGATAAGAAAGCTTGGCAGCGAGATTTCGAGTTTGGAGATCAAGTCTTATTGTGGGATAAGAGACATGAGCCCAAGGGAAGGCATGGAAAATTTGACTTCTTGTGGTTGGGGCCGTTCAAGACTCACAAACTCGTAGGGGAGAACACTTATATTCTCTTACGCTTGGATGGACGTCTCGTCCCTCTACCACACAACGGGAAATATCTTAAGCACTTCATTCCTTAGGGGTTGGAGTAAACTTTTTGTAAATAATTTTCCTTTCTGTTCTCGTGATGTGTTTCCCCTTTTCGTGATGTGTTCGATATGTTGTGTTTCCCCTTTCCGTAGCAGTTTCGTTGTGTTTTAGGTAATTAGGCGTCTTGTTTTAGGTGATTTTTAGGGAAGTTCCAATTATGAGGTGATTCTAGGAAGTCATATCCTAGGTGACTTAGGGAAAAGTCTTGTTTTAGGTGATTAGGAAGTGTTGCTAACTCTGATACCCAATGGATAAGGCACTGGTCTATGCTTAAAAACCTAGAGATTCTTTGGTTCTCCTATGCCGTAAGTATCCAACATGGTCCCCAGACAAAGCCAAATATTGTACCCCAAATTAAATTTTTTGCTACACTTAGGCATTTTGAATAAATGGTCGAAATTCTTGTTAAAATTGTCAAAAAGGTCAAAATTTGGAATTTGCATGAGGGTAAACAACTCTAAATTTTCAAAATTTGATGATCTGGGTTTGCTCATAGTGACCTAATCTACAAGACCTAGATCTCAGTTTATCAAACCTAAATTTTAGGAAAATTTTTAAAAATAAAACTTTTTTTTGGGTTTCTTCTCAAATAGATACTGGCAAATTTTTCTAAAAATAGAAAGTTTGGCTTCTAGGGTTCAAACTGATTTTGATTGGTGTTGATGAATGGTAGCTTAGGTCAGATATAGACGATGATTGCTATAAGCATCATCATCGTTTATATAAGATCAATTGCTCTTCATATTTAATATTTCTAAAATAACTAAATTCGAATTTTATAAAGCATGTATAAAATCGAAATTAAATAAATGATGTTCAAAATTCGCATTGAATAAAAATCGGAACTCATATAATATATGTCTGCCATGTATGAGAGGGTATATGTGTTAAGTTTGTTAAACCAAATGATTATCGATTGTAAGTGATGCTCGTGCGTCCAAAGGGACACGTCCCTTGAGTGGACGTGTCTCCTCATGTGGAGACACTTCCTCTCAAGAGACGCATCCCTTAGAGGCGGGTCTCCTAACATACAAAAGGTGGTTCCATCCTTGATATGCAAACATCCAAATTTATTAATGTTTTGCAATCAGTACATTCGACATAAAGAGAAGAAATCTAGAAATCGTTTTTGACTTAGCATTTCTCACACAAAATTTCAGACCTTAGTTTATTCTTAGATTTCTTAGGATCCTATTTAATAAAGATTTGATTACATTTACATGGTATCAGAGCCACGTTATTTGAATCCAAATCAAATCTAAATATCAGATTGCTCTAGAAAATTCGAATTTTCTAAAATCGAATTCACATCACATTCTTCATAATGTCAAGTGTGATCAGATTTGAAGATCGTCTTGCAGGAGTAGACAACTTTACATCATGGAAATTTAGAATCATGATGATCCTTAAAGAGAATGAACTAGACTCACTTGTGAGAGAAAATAAAAGGGAACCAGAGGCTGAACCTGAGAAAACTCAATGGATTGAAAACAATGAAAGAGCCATGAAAATCCTAGTAGATGCAGTTAGGGATCATATATTGCCTATCTTAACAAAACATTGAAACTGCATATCATATGTTCAAATCTCTTGAGAGTACCTATGAGATCAACAACACCAGTAGGACTCTTGCATTAAAGAGGCAAATCAACAATGCTCAAATAAACAAAGGAGAGTCAATTAATGCATACTTCATGAGGATCAGTGAACTAAGGGATCAATTATCCACAATTGGATATCAGATTGATAGCAAAGAGTTAACCCTAATTGCACTAGGAGGCCTACCCAACTCATGGGAGTCATTTGTTCAAGGAATAAGTGCGAGATCTAAACTCCCCAAGTTTGATAGGCTGAGAAGTGAGAACTGACTGCCTTCAAGAGGCAACAAGACTCTCCACTAAGGAAAATAAACAAAAGAACATGGATGAAGACATTCATGTACTCAACACAATGACTAATAAAAGGAACAGGAAAAACTCCTACAAGAGAGGATCTTTTAAAAGAAAGAGAAATCCCAATGGAAAGGGATCTTCTAAGAAGAAAGATATCTCTCAAGTGCAATGCTTTAGATGTGATCAATATGGTCACTATGCAATGAAGTGCCTTGACAGATTAAAGCAACAAGCATCATGTGCCAAAGTAGGAAAGGCAAATTCAGATCATGAATCTGAGAACTTTGTGTTCTATTCAGCCTTATCTAGCCAAACATCTAACAACACCCACAACTGGGTAATTGATAGTGGTTCTTCTAGACACATCATAGGATTCAGAGAACACCTGGACACTATGACTGAAAGGTCTAATGAAGTAGTAACCATTGGGGATGATTCTGCACACCTTGGAAAAGAGGTTGGAACTTGCTCCATCAAACTAAAATCTGGTCTCTCTCTTCAACTTACAGGAGTCTTATTTGTACCTGGAATTAAGAGGAATCTAATATCCATCTCTGCCTTTGAAGACAATGGATATAGAATTACCTTTATGGATGGGAAAGTGTTAGCATGGCCTAAGAACTCAACCATCAAGAAAGCCCAAACCATAGGTGTAAGACAAGGGTACCTCTATAAACTATGCACTGAAGTTAAACAAGCCCTTACTCTTGACACCTTTGATTCAAATGAGATTTGGCATAGAAGATTAGGACACCTTCATTTTCGTGCCCTACCTTCTGTAGAAAAACTTGTTATAGGCTTACCTAAGTTAAAACCATCTCATGAAGGAACTTGCAAAGGTTGTGGCTTAGGAAAGAATAGAAAAGGGTCCTTTCCCAATAGTTTGAGCAAAACCCTAAATGTGTTAGAACTGGTTCACTCAGATTTATGTGGACCCATGTCTGTACCCTCTAAAGGAGGATTTCTATACTATGTCATATTTGTAGATGACTTCTCTAGGAAAACCTGGATCTATTTCCTTAAGTGTAAAGAGTCAATAGAAATCCTCAAAAGGTTCAAAGAGTTTAAAGCCCTCACTGAAAACTTCTCCGGAAAGAAAATAAAAACATTAAGGATAGACAATGGGAAATAATTCACCTCTGAAATTTTTAAAGAATTCTACGAGTGCTGGAATTAAGAGGGATTTCACAGTTGCCTACAACCCTCAATAGAATGGGGTTGCTGAAAGAAAAAATAGAACCATTGTAGAAGCTGCTAAGGCAATGTTGTTGGACCAAAACATTAAAACCTTTTTTTGGGCAGAAGCCTCTAGGATTGCTGTCTATATTCAGAACAAATGTCCTCATTCTCATCTTGTCTATATCCCGAAGAAGCCTTTACCGGCATAAAACCTGACATTAATCATTTTAGGATTTTTTCGCTGTCTTGTCTATATTCATGTGCCCAAAGAGAAGAGATTCAAACTAGAACCTTCTCGAAAGAAGGGAGAATTTGTGGGTTAGAGTGAAACCTCGAAAGCCTACAGGATATTCATACCCGGGCAGAAATAGATTGAATTGAGCAGAAATGTCATCTTTGAAGAAGACATTGCATTCAAGAGGGCAAGAAGTTCTAGTGAGACAGAAACCTATTCCCCTAGAATACCTGAAATGGAACCCGCTCCTAAGATTCAGAGGGAGCACCCTGAGGAAATGCCACATGAACTTCCTTCTACTTCAGATGAGAATACAACTGACAACAGCAAGAAGAGACCAATTTGGGAAAGAAAGATGATCAAAGAAGCCGAGGATCATGCAACACCCAAAGGAAGGTTCAGGGAGAGCAAAATACCCAAACGTTTCTCTAGCTATGTAGCTCTAATGAACAAAATCATAAACTCTAAACCTGTCAGTGTTACAGAAGCTTTCCGACACCAAGCATGGAAGGATGCAATGACAAAAGAATATCAGTCTATTCTAAAGAATGATGTATGGGATGTAGTACCTAGACCAAAAGAGAAATCTGTTGTCTCTTCCAAATGGCTCTTCAAAATCAAGCATGTTGCTGATGGCAGTATAGAAAAACATAAAGCATGTTTTGTGGCTAGAGGTTTTTCTCAAAAGGAAGGCGTTGATTATGAAGAAACATTTGCACCTGTTGCTCGTTACACATCAGTGAGAGCAGTGTTGGCCATTGCAGTAGCTAAAGGCTGGAAGATCCATCAAATGGATGTGAAAACTGCCTTCCTGAATGGAACAATTGAAGAGGAAGTTTATCTGGAACAGCCTGAAGGCTTTGTGATACACAAACCTGACTCACATGTATGCAGAGTGAAGAAAGCCCTCAATGGACTTGTTGTGACCTTTTCACACATCGCCCCATTGCAAATGGGGACCCTAGTAGTTTTTCCTCTAATGGTTTTTGCTTCTGAGTTTTGGTCTTTTGTGGGGTACTTAGAATTTGAATTTTTCCGGGTCAAGAAATGATTGTTGAGCCAGAATCAATGCATGAACGTTGCCAAAGTGCTTAGAAGACCTTGTGGATGAAGATCGACTGTCATTTCGATCAATTCCGACAATTCCGAAATTTTAGGGTTTCCACCCGGGCCCCTATTTTTTAGGGACTTTTTTTTTGGCATTTTTAGCCCATTCTGGGATCCCTATTTTTTAAGGATTATTTTTAGAAAGTTTCTATTTTTGGAGGAATTTCTATTTTTGGTAGGGTTTCTATTTCTGGAAAGTTTGTAGGTCATGGCTTCGTCAACATCAACTTCAAAAGGTTGCAAGTGAAAAATGGGTGAAAAAATTTGAAAAATGTGGAAAATTTGCCTAAGGCATGAACATGCATGTGCTAAATTCGCACAAGCATGAAGAGATAAAAATTGCAAGTAGGCAAGGAAGTCCGCCCAAGCACATGCAAGAAAAATTACGAGGAATGAAGGAAGTTCGCCCAGGCACATGCAAGAAAAATTGCAAGAAGAAGATGAAGTCCGCCCCAAGCTAGACATGCAAAAGAGTTGGCAAGTTCGCTCCAAGGTGTTGGGAGGTGCAAATGCAAGATGAAGTCTGCTCCAAAGTGTTGGGAGATGGCAAGGCAACAACAAAGTCCGCCCAGCAAGGTGATAGGTGGCAAAACATACTTGAAGTCCGCCATGTGCAAGGTGCAAAAGGCAAGCAAAGTCCGCCATGCCTAGAAGAAAAATTGCAAGGCAACTTCAAAGTCCGCCCAGTAAGGAAGAAGGATGGCGAATGACATGTAAAGTCCGCCATATGCAAGGTGCAAGGAGCACTTGAAGTCCGCCCAGCACAAATTAAAGATGGCAAGACATTAGCAAAGTCCGCCCAAGTGCAAAGTGGCAAGAAACATGTGAAGTTCGCTCCAAGAAGGTTGGGAAGGGGTGAAAATATGAAGAAGTTTACTCCAAGATGTTTGGAAGTGGTGAAATTGCAAGGAAAATTCGCCATTGCTAAAATAAAATGACAATTGCTAGTGCAAGTTTGCCCCAAGCTTGGTAAAATGAAAAAAAATACAGAAGGCGAATGCACTTTGGCCATGTATGTAATGAAAAAATACGTGGAGAAGTAAAGATTAAAATGTTTGCCTTGAAAAAATCAAAGAAATTAAAATTGGCCTAAGTCTAGACATTTGGGAAAATTAATTGAAAAATCAAATGGTACGTCTGGCAAAATTGGAATTCGCCTAAGTAAAATCATGGCAAAATTAAAATTCGCCTTAGGCAGAGGCACAAAGATATTTGAAAAGATTAAATTTGCCTTTGAATTTAAAAATAATTAAATATTATTATTTAATTATTTTAACGAACGGGTTGGAAACAACACATAAAATATTATTTTAATATTTTATTTTCCAAAACCCATCTAATGAGAAAATTTAAATTTCTCTAGGCAAATTGTTGAGAAAAGAAAGAAGCAAAAGAACTTCACTCGACTGGCGACAAAATTAGAAACTTACTTTACCGACTTATGTTGAAGATGGAAATTGCCATTCGAAAGCCAAGTGCCAGCCAAGTTCCGATTGAATTAATTGGAAATAATTAAAATTTGCTAAAAAGGTTGATTCTTTCAACCTTAAATTGGTTTGGCATCTCATTTTCATTCATTCGAAAGCGAAGTGGTGAAGAAAATTTGTTAAGACAAGAGAAGTTTGTGGAGTTTTATATTTTTTGTACGAAGTAAAAGGCTGAAAGTGCGAATTTACTTCAGCAGCAATACATTTTTTCATTGCCAGGCAGACTTTACTTCCTCTATTCCGGCAAATATTTCTCTTTGCGAACAATTTAATCCCTTCATTTCCAGCAATAATTGTTTTCACGAATTAACTTTTCAAATTTGCTGGAATATATTTATGCATAAATAATTTCTGAATTAAAATATTTATTTTTGCAGATTTACACTGGATAACAGAGAATCAACAAAGAAGATGAAGTTCACCAGCAAGGGTTCGCAGACGGAGTCTAAAATTGTCTCTAAATGGAAGGATGTTGCCGACACTGACCTTGGCCACATAGACTTAGAAGAATTCTGGAAGAGAATGTAAGGAAGTGACGCATGCATGCCAACTCCAAGTGTGCAAAAAATGATGAGAAACGGCATAGTCCATGTTGCAAGATTTCCGCCAGCCGTTGAGTGTCCAGAATTAATGGTAGAATGCGCCTTGCATTACAATGCTGAAGAAAGACAGATTGAGGCGCCAAATGGCAGAGTACTGGCATATTTGGGCGAACTAGCTATATAGGAGACTTTTGGCATTCCAGCAAACCACAACTACCATAGAGTCTATCCACAACCCAACTTTGAAACATTGGAATTACCTTGTGATCTATCTTGCAATCTTAGCACGAAAGGTGATTTTTATCACGAGAGGATAGAGCGTCTCTGGACACTTTTATTCTAGTGTGTTCGTGTGTGTCACAAAACACGCACCAACAGGACTTAAATAGGCTTCCAGAGTCTGGTATGAAAGAATTGACAGCTATCTCTTGGGATTAGGATTTTCAAAGAATGATGTTGACTCCAATCTCTACTTCAAGGTAATCAAAGGTAATATGCTAATAATTATTTTATATGTTAATGACCTACTGATAACAGGAGAAGATCACCTCATTGCTCAAGGGAAGCAGGATCTAATTTTTGAATTTGACATGAAAGACTTGGGTATTCTACACTACTTCCTAGGTTTAGAAGTATGGCAGAAATCAGAGGGCATTATTCTAAATCAAGGGAAGTATACTATTGATATTCTAAAGAGATTTGTAATGTTGGACTGTAGACCAATGTCTACACCTATGGAAACCAACCTTCACAAATTGAAAGAAGCAACAACAAAATCCAAGTGTGCAAATCCAACCCTTTACAGATAGATGATTGGATCCTTGATGTATTTGGTTAACACCGGACCTGATATTTGCTATGCAGTGAATGTTCTCAGCCAGTTTATGTGCGAGCCAAAGGAAATTCACTTAATGGCTGTGAAACATATTTTGAGATATCTTCAAGGCACTATTGGATATGGTATTCTTTACAAGAATGATCAACTAGATCTATATGGGTACTCTGATTCAAATTGGGCTGGAAGTGTAACCGATCGGAAAAGCACATTAGGATGTTGATTCAGTTTAGGATCAGCTATGATCTCCTGGATTTGTAGAAAACAATCTTCAGTTGCATAGAGCTCAACAGAAACTGAATACATTGCAGCCTCAATGGGAGCAAGAGAAGCAATTTGGCTTCGTAAATTGCTTGTGGGACTCTTTGGTGAACTCTTGAATCCTACAATTATTCATTGTGATAATCAGAGTTGCATCAAACTCTCTGTCTTTCATGATAGATCTAAGCACATTGAGATCCCCTATGATTATGTAAGAGATATGGTGGAAAGGAAAGTGATCCAGTTGGAGTATATTAGTGCAAATGATCAAACTGCAGACATTCTCACCAAGCCCCTCTCCTGAATCAAGGTAGAGCACTTCAGGAAGAAGCTTGGTATGGTTGAAATGTAATTTGTTATTTATGTTTGAAATACAAATTGTTTATAAATTGTACTAATATAGAAAGATGTTTAATGTGTAAACTCTTTTGTCATGTGTGTGACTCCATGACCTTATGGGCCTACTCCCTCTGTGTACATTATTTAAAGGTGACAATCTTTCTAATAATGAACACTTGTATTTGACATTGTAAAGTGATGACTCTACAATGATAAACTATCATGATAAATATGATGTGAATTGATATCTGTGGACATGTCATGATAGTATCTCTTGGACACTTTGATGGATATCATGGGACTTGATATCATCTGAAAATCATTGTGATCCTTAAGAAAATATCATGGTGGATATTTATATCCGTGGATATGCCATGAATTATGGTAGACATCATGTGACTTGATGTCAGTGCACATACCATAATGAAGATGTGTTATGAAGAATGTCATGTGACTTGATGTCAGTGCACATACCATAATGAAGATTTGTTATGAAGAATGTCATGTGACTTGACAACATTGAGAAAACATATCATATCTTCGATATCACGTGTGAAGGTGATATCTCCACTTATTTGATTTGAAATATCTTCCCTAGCTAAGAGGGAGTGCTGATGAATGGTAGCTTAGGTCAGATATAAACGATGATTTCTATAAGCATCATCATCGTTTATATAAGATCAATTGCTCTTCATACTTAATATTTCTAAAATAAGTAAATTTGAATTTTATAAAGCATGTATAAAATCGAAATTAAATAAATGATGTTTAAAATTCGCATTGAATAAAAATCGGAACTCAATATATATCCGCCATGTATGAGAGGGTATATGTGTTTAAGTTTGTTAAACCGAATGATTATCGGTTGTAAGTGAAGCCCGCAAGCCCAAAGGGACACGTCCCTTGAGCAGACGTGTCTCCACGTGTGGAGACACGTCCTCTCAAGAGACGCATCCCTTAGAGGCGGGTCTCCTAACATACAAAAGGTGGTTCCATCCTTGATATGCAAACATCGAAATTTATTAATGTTCTGCAATCATTACATTCGGCATAAGGAGAAGAAATTTAGAAATCGTTTTTGACTTAGAATTTCTCACACAGAATTTCAGACCTTAGTTGATTCTTCGATTTCTTAGGATCCTATTTGATAAAGATTTGATTACATTTACAATTGGCTTAAAATACTTCCTCATTAGGCTAGTCCAAACAGAATCATCAAAAGATCAGTTCTGTCGTGGTGGGTTTATTATGATTTTTCAAGAGCTCTGAGGTCATTAATGGAAGTTATACAACTTCTAGGTGTCAGATTCAGAGTCCCAGGCATTGCACAGATCAAGAAACTGCAACTGATGATCGAGGAACGAAGAACAAAGGAAGTTGGAGAATCTCAAAAATTGCAAACTTTTGACTAAGTTTGGAAAGTTCAGGCGCCCCAGCTCAGTCTAGGCACCTAGGATGTTTTGCCTTAGTCATTTCCCATCTCGACAGTCGAAGCATGAAGTGGTGAACAAGGAACGAAGGAGAAAGTGAAAAATGTGAAATAAAAACTTTGGCAAGCTTAGGTTCCCTAGGTAGCCAGGGGTGCCTAGGGTTTTGAGCCACCTGACTCACTGATTAGGGTTTGCAAATGTATCCATTGTGTTCAGAATCTTGCTAGCTATCCAATGTATATCTCAACCTGATCATTAGATCGCTCAGTCAACCGTAGTCCCAGATCAAACAAAGGGCATAACATGAGGTTTCAAGTCTGAAGGATGAAACTCAAGCAAAAAAAGACTAAGTCTGGCGATCAGGGGCGCCCCAGTTTGTCAAAGGCACCCATGCTTTAAGGGCTAAATAATGGAATTAGGGTTTGACACCTCCAACATGTATCCTTCAATTTTGATCAAGCTCTTCAATGGATCGAACGGTGAGCACACCAAATTTATCAAGCACCCGTTATGTCAGATCGAACGGGGGAGTAAAATTGTGCAGAATGAAGAAATTCAAAGGCAAAGATGAAAGTCTTAAGAAATATTCTAACACTAGGAAGCTTGGTCGGCCCAGGTAGCCAAGGGTGCCCAAGGATTTGAGGCTTTGAAATCAGTTTTCAAGAAATATCACTTCCAAAAAACCCCCCTTAGAATCCTCCGAGCTATCCAACGAGTCCAACCATCAGTTCATCGGACCTCCTGATCATCTAGAAACGAGAATTCATCAAAAGATTAGAGAAAACATGCAAATTGAAAAGCAACAAAAAATGGCTGACACTGGTGATCATGGGCACCCTAGGTAGCCAAGGATGCCCAACATTTTGAGGGATCAAAAGATGTTTTTATCAAAAGTTGCCTTCAGGATAATCTTCTCAAATTCGATCAGGCTCCGCAACGAGATCATCAACCAGTTCATTGGATTTTTCGAAGTTCATATTTTCCTGATCAGCTCACACATAGGCTCCTTTTTCCATGCTTGATTTCTCCAAGGCATCAATTTTCTGAAGAAGTGGGTCAATATTTTCAATTTTCTGCAATCTGGGTTAGCTTGGTTCATGATTCTGAAAAACTTTGGAGAATTTTTCAACTTTCACGAACCTTCTTTTGTTTTTGCATGTCCAAGAAATCTTCAGTATTTTCAAACTCTGATCACCTAGGTTCATCCAAAACGTGATTTTGCACAAAACCTAGCTCTCAGCTTTTTCAGAAAAAATTCAAAAATTAGGGTTTTCGCTTTTTCAACCAGCCATCAACAATTTTCAAAAACGAACGATTTGGGTCTTCTAGTAGCAAGATTCTCTACAAAACCCATATCTTAGATTATTTTTGAAAAATCTGCCCGTTTGGAGAAGAAAAATCAACAAGCTAAATTTAGGGTTTGTGCAAAACTTGTCCAAGCATAGTCAAGTTTTCAGTCAATCTTCAAGTTTTTCAGTATGGAATACTCTCCCATCGAATTCAAAGCCAAATCAGTGTTGTATCATGATTTCATCAAAACTGCTGAAACTGACTTGCATCATATCAAACCAATGTTCAATTTGCGTGCTTTGGAAGACGTAGGCAATGTTGCAATCAAGCACCTTGGTCATTCTGGATTACTTGCAGTATCATCAATTCTCGTCTCAATGCAAAGTCTAGAGTTTGTAATTGCTTCTGTCAAGCATTACAACCTAGCAACATGAAAAATTCAAGTAGCAGATGGAAGAGTTGTTTGCAGCCTCAAGCCGAACATGATTGAAAAGTGATTTTCAATACCACCTTGGCCAAAAAGTTCCGTCATCTCCATTGAAGAATGCAACAAGGTATGGCACATGCACAAGGATAAATATCACAAGAAAGTTGCACAAAAATGGTTGAAGGAAAAACACAACACTTTGCCAAAGAACATCGAGCGTGGAAAATTCAAGGAGGAGTTTCCAATAATGATTACTTTGCTCAATCGAATCACTAGTCAAGCAGTAGCTACAAAATTCCAGACTTTGATGTTCTATGTCATTTCTCATTCCATGAAGAAAACATACTTTTATGATTGATCAACTTTGATCAGTGATAGTTTTCACCTTCAAATGACATAATACTTCAAAATCGACGAGTTTCACATGATTTCCTACCTTGTCTACCTAGTAGCCTTTCAAGGAAAATTTAGAGGGTTGAACGTCAATGGGACTCTAGATATACAACATGTTTATAATTATTACCCTTGGCTGGAGTTTTTAGAGTCGACACACCACTACAAAAGGGTAAATGAGGCATTCTTGATGTATATAGTGAGAGACCTAGACAATGAGTTGCATGTATGGATTTCATCAATTGCCAGGGCAACAATGGCACAGTGGGCTGATTGGTTCATCCAGTTTTCTACTTTCTCCTACATTAGAGTGTATAGCTTCTCAAGTAGTCCAGTCATGTTGCCAAGATATCCTTCAGATGAGGTAGTTTTCATGGAGTTTCTAAGGCAAGTGTATCAAGTTCACACTTTCTTGCGAAAATGAAAGAAGACTGCTTTCAGTTTTCCATTTGAGTTGGGAATCTACAGATGTAGATCGCTAGCCTAAGTTGATGGGTGATGAGTTAAAATTTGGTCTCAAGCCATCCAACGAGAGATGATCATACGATCCTCATGGTGTCTTCACATCCTGCCTTGGTTAGAATTATGCTCATGTGCCTGCAATTGAAGATTTCTGGGCTAATTGCAAAGATGAGCTTGAAGTGCGGAAGCGTAGTAACAATAGGTTCACACTCCACTAGATGAAAGATTGCTTGTCAGAAGATATTGAAGGATTGTCTGATGATGATGGAGAAATACTTCTTCCTATGTACACCCGAAATCAAATTGAGCAGCAACCTCTTCCACAAGTCAATTGGTCCAACAAAGAGTGCACCTTAGTTGAAGAAAGAATGAATTGAGTAATTAAGAACAACAAAATCTTCCTAAACCTCAAAAGATCACAGAAAGAGGCTATCCCAGTTGCAAAGCCGCCAAGAGTGCAGCCATCTCTCCCTTCTTCTTCCAAACCAAAACCAAGAATGAAGGCTATGAGTCATCCGCCAAAAGTTGTGAAGGGTAGTAGAACAACAAAGAGTGTAAAGAGAAGGTTGGATTTTTCCAATATAGTTCAACAAAGATAGCTGACAGTTGTATCGAAAGTTCTTCCACAAGAGCCAACACCACAAGTAGAAAATGTGCCCATAACTCTTGATTCTCCACCATTGCCGAGGTCTTCTCCAATCCATATTGATTTAGAAGATGAAGAAGTTAGTGAAGTTGAAGCCGAACCACCCTGAGAAGTTAGAAAAGATACCATGTCTTGGCTTGAGAACTCCTTAGGAAGAAAGAGGAGGAGACCTTCATATCAGCTAAACTTTGATGAACTTGACAACATTTACCAAGATGCACCTGTAGAGAAACCTAAGAAACAAGTTCACTTTGAAAAGAATCCAAATGGCGAGATGATCATGGAGACTACTACACCTCCAAAAGATAAAAATATTGATGAAGTGGAGGTTGATGATTTTATAATGGTTAAGGCCATCTCAGCAAAAGCACTAGGCACATAGATGTAAATTTGTTTGAAGTTGCAGTAAAAAATCTTAAGGATAGAGTGCTTAAAGATGGGGAGGATAAGGCAGCCCTCAAGGCTGAAAATCGACAACTTAGGTAGTATATTTCTAATCTTCTTCATAGCACTTCACAAGCTACTCAGTTGCTGCCCCAGGTTCTAGAGACACTGGCTGATCAACATCAGCTAAGGCAGTTGGTGGTATATGGGAAGCATATGTGGGATTGGATTGAGGATTCATCACCAGAGGTAGAGTTGTTCTTGTAGAGATATATCAGCTAAGGTATAATTCCCATGATCTACGCCAAGGGATTCAAGGGTTTGAGTCGTGCATAGTGGAGGTGAAACCAATACATGAGATTATCATTGTAGATTTGAAGATTGCATATGATTCAGTGGTTTCAAGAGAACATAAGAGACAAATCCTTGCATGGAGAGAACAACATCATTTCAAGGTGAAGACATATGAAAGAATATCTGAAGAGTTAGCTGTATATAGACAAAGGGTTGTTGATGTTCTCCAGTTCATAAGAGAATTTGTTTCAAAGATCCCTTGTTGATATCATCATGATGATGGTTCCTTCATTGAACTTGATGAAGTACAAACATAGTTCTAGAATGTTGTTCGTGGCAGTGTTAGCAGTGATCCTATTGATGGAAGGATGAGTCAGATTGCAACAATGTCAACAAGATTCAATAAAACAATTGAAAATGTGAAAGATTCTCTAAGTTCAATTGCAGAAGGTGAAGAGATCTTGGAAAAGCGGAATTTTGCTATAGATAGTATTGATGCTCTTGATAGAGATATAGTTCTTGATAGAGATATAGTTCCCGCTTTTTGGCGGATGTGGTTGAGATTTAAAGCAGCAGTCAACACAATGCTTTCTCCTGGCTTTCTTTCCATTCTTATTTCATGCTTTCTTTCTATTCTGGTCTCAGGCTTATCCATTCTTTGTTAAAGACAAATATCAAGTTGTAATAGTTGGCACTTTCCATGTTTTTATGCTTTCATAGGTTGTTAGATGGTTGTCTTGTTTTAGTTTTAGAAATAAAGCTTGCATGTTGGCAAGTCTTAGTTGTAACAGCAAAGAGAGTTTAGGGTTCCCTACTCCTCTGCTTGTGTATAAATAAGGGCAGTCTTGCCCATTTTTCTTTAACCATGCTTGTGATAACAAAATGCTGAGCCTACTAGTGCCTTCTAATTGTTATTCAGTGTTGTTCACTTAGTGCAAGAGCAAGCTTGTATGTCTCCTTAAGCTGCAAGTTATTGTCCAGTTCCTGTATCTTGTGTCAATGTATTCTGGTTGATCGCTAAGCTATAAGCCTATTTTGCTACAATCCTGCTATCCCAGAAGTGCGATCTTTGTTCCTTGAAATTTGAGAAAAGAAAATCTTATGTCTACTTTGCTTTGATCTACTGTTTCAATTTTCCGTTTTATGTGTTATGCTTACATGATCTCTATTTCAGCTTGCATTGAAAGTATAGTAGATGTGCGTTGGAAGGAAGTTTATTTAAGTATTTATGTCAAAGAATCATTCCTTGTTCATTTTTGACTCTCAAGCTTTGCGTTTACTTGATTAGTTAGAAACGTCATTAGAGTAGGCTTAGTTGTAGTTGAAATTCAAAAGAGAAAATCTCAGCTATGACGCTTGAGTTTTATAATCTTGTGCTCTTAGCTGAACAAAAAGATTGGCAAATTAGTTTAGTTTACTTTCTTTATGCAACATCAACAAAGAGGGAGCTTCCCCTCCTAATTCGAAGAGCAGTTTATCTGTGCATAGCTGTATGTTTCTAATTCGCATACTAGAGGTGCGAATTGAAACGTCAACATGCTCCAAGAGATCTCTGGTACACATCCAGAGAACTAAGTTAACATTTGAGTTACTTAACATCCTAAACTCCTATTTCCCATGGTAGAGTCAAATTTACTTGCATTTAAAATTTTTGGGCCTTTGTCCACACTATCATATGTAACTAGTGATAAAGATGAATTGATGCTTGTTGACTTATCTAGTTGCCAAGTTTTGTAATTAGACACTGATACAATGCCAAGTACCTCCAGTACACGTTGCTCCCAAACGATATGCAAAGAATAGGCACTATAAGAGGCAACGGCCTAAACTTTATTCCTTCACCACTTAACATTGTCAATACATAACCAAGCACCCATTTAAGAGATATATCATATAACCACTCAAGGGTGAGTTCAATTGTTAGGAGTAATTTTTGATTCCTTCCACCACTTAAAAACATGACTATACATAGCTAGGAGCGTTTGTTTGGTTTCTTTGACACCATTCAATATAGATAATTTTTTTTGTTTTGAGATAAACAATGAACATTAAATCATGACTTCTTTAATCTTGTATTTCACACATGACCATGAAACAAAAAAAAATGAAAATACAGCCCTTAGAAAGGATAAAGGTTTCTTAAAACAAGACAAGCTACAATTATGACACTCATTTTAGTCCATGATAACTTGTCAGGTGAACATGACGTAATATACAAGGACTATGACATTAGAAGTTGTAATGATGAACTTTGCATTTCCATGCCCATTTGGGCTCATTTTGACAGAATGTTTGAATGCAACCTATATCTTAACAAGTAGCACAATCTTGTGCGAGTTTGGCTCAGGACCCAATGCTGGTACAAGCTCTCCCTATTATTCAATTAATCTAGATATATATAAAGAGATTTTATTCTTAGGAAAAAATATATAAAGAATGTATATATACAACATTCACAAAATAATGCAATTATTCAATATCAGAACTTGAAATTCCTAATCTTATTCACACAGATGCAACCTAACTACATGAGTCTAGGTGGGTGTGTGTTGATTACATCGTGATAATTTACCTCCATTGGCTAAAACCTTTTCCTCGATGATACTCTCTCCAACCTGAGAGAGTGTCAACAGTTCCTGAAGCATTTATGGAAACAAAACATATAATTAATCATTACCATCATAATCATTCTTATTTGCCTTTCAAATGATACTTTAACATAACCGACTATCTTTCCTAATTGCTAGCTATTAGACGATTAATACATAATAGTTCAATAATTAAACTAGGCTAATTAAATAGGATGTGACAATAAGAGATGTTTGGCAATTCAAATGGTGCCTGTTCCATTGTTTGATTGAAAGGATTTTCAGTTCCACACGAGACTATATAACACTAAAAGGAGAGAGGTACTTATTTCTCTCATTTGTAGAAGACTGGTATGAATTGTAAGAACCCTTAGTTTCTTGCAATAGTTATATAAATGCAATCAAATCATTAGGGCCATTCTTATGGACAGATTTGAATGGGAAAACTTACAGTTTTGCCTTTGTAAGTGTAGCAATTTATATTTAAAACATCCAACAATATGAATGTGATAGGAATGTCCAAGGCCATTTCTCTATTGGCATATTGTTGATATTGTACTATGGAATGTCTAGGAAAATCTTGAATTTTCAGTAAAATAACAGTGGATATTTTTGGGAGTTGTTTTCCAAAGTATTGAAGCATGATTTGTAACATTTCTGGTTGCTACTCCTAAGGTTCTGTTTTTGATAACTAGATTGCATGGTAGGGATATTAATGGATGCATTACATTTTTTTTTGTTAATTGATACAATTTCTTTTGTTTGCCTGAACTTCACAAGATTTTAGTGGATATTCTAGATGAACAAAAGAGGTGTGTTTGTTGTCAAAGCCTCAGTAGCCAAATGAATTCATTAAATTGTCATATTATATATTTGACTTTTGATGGTGTTGAACCAAAATATTTAAGAATCCATAGATGCAGTTACACGTCATCTAGGCTTCTGAGTAACAATTAAACTCTCTGTCTACTTTATTAAATATATTAAATAATATAATGGTCATCTTAGTTAGGTTAGTTTCTATTTTCGTCTTTTGTTTACATTTGTTTCTTTTAGAAATATTGTCTTTGTAAATCTATTTAAGGAGCTTTCGTCTCCTTTGTTAATACATCGAATATTTGCCAATCTTCTTTGTTATATGGTATCAAAGCAGGTCAATGGGGTTTCATAAAATTTGGCGAATTTTTTAATAAAAAATTTGTAGTTTCTTCCTATGTGGAATTTATTTCTAGAAATTTTTGAAGGGTTTGTTGCAGAAATTTATTGAGTGAATTTCCGAGGGATTCAAGAAGAGAATCGCGGCACCTTTTTGAGGATTTTCGTGACAAATTTTCATTAGTTTTTTGGAAAGTTCGCGAGCTTTTGAAGGGCATCAATTTCTTGAATATTTTCATTGGGAATCTTTTTTCCGTTCGTGGGTCTTTCTCTGCTCGTGATTTCTGGCAGACGTTTTGTTTTTTGGAGCGATTTTCTGGAGGCTTTTTTCGTCATTATTCCTGGATGTGATTTTCGAAGTTTCTCTTGTGCTCTTGGCAAGCGATTTCCTTTCATTGTGACCAGTTTCTCAGCATTTTTCTAGTGTTTTCTAGCGCGACATTGCTAAGCATTTTGTGACGGGTTTCGTGGGTATTTTTAATCACGTGTTGCCTCATTTCTGGGTGCGTTTCATCTAATGGGCGTCATTTTGTGAGCTCCTGATGTATATTTTGTGAGCTTCTGGTGGTGGGTTTTCTAATTTTTTTACTTAAAAAATTAGTGGGGGTTTTTAAATATTTTTTTCTTGAAAAAATTATGGAGGGTTTTTAATACTTTTTTCCTCAAAAAAATTATGGAGGGTTTTTTAATATTTTTTTCTTGAAAAAAAATCTAGAAAGGTTTTTACCGTTTTTTCCTTAAAAACGATGTTTTGTATGTTGATCTGTGTCTCGGATTTTGAATTGGGTTCTTGTAATTTGCACAGTTGTGTGGGATTCCTTTGTGGGTTTTTACCCTTTTTTTCCGAAAAAACGATGCTTTGTAAACTTTAGTTCCAGGGTTTTGCGATTTTGTCCTAAAAAATCGTGGTTTCTTACAACCTGTTTTGGGGCATCGTCCTCATTTGCAAAAGTTCAGAGGATTTTCCGATTTTCCTCAAAATCATGGCAATTGTTTTTCGATGTCTCTGGCTACAGGGAGGGACAACTTTGTTATACCCAACATCAGGTTGGACGTTTTGTGATTTTTTTGGTTATTTCCAGAAGTTATGTAGTTTCTGGGAGGGTTAGTGGCAAACTCATCTCAAGTGGCAAAGTCAGTGGTAGGCTCTTGTCTTTTGTTGCAAAAGGTTTGAAGAGAAGGGGGCAACCTTCTTTGTTTTTGTGTGTAGTTAGAATGATGACCTTTAAGGGAGGGTATTAAATAATATAATGGTCATCTTAGTTAGGTTAGATAGTTTTTATCTTCATCTTCTCTTTACTTTTGTTTCGTTTGGAAACATTGTCTTTGTAAATCTATTTAAGGAGCCTTCGTCTCCTGTGTTAATACATCGAATATTCGCCAATCTTCTTTGTTATATACTTCATAGAATAGCTAAAATAGCTGTTGTGACTTTGTCAGGCTTCCTACTTATTGTAATGTGTCAATGAAAGTAGATAAATATCAGAGATAACTCGTGGTGTTGTATCAGCTTGGCTGATTTTTTGGAAAAGTTGTTTTGGACTATCCTTTTTTGTCCATCTTTTATGTCTATAATTCTATTCACTCGAAACTTATAATGAAAATGGTCTAAATGTGTTGGTACTCATCTTTCATTGGCAACATTTTCGAAGTGTATTAGTTCTTTTATTTTATTGGCAATGTTTCTTAGCTTTGCTAATGGGAAGAGAAGTTGCTATTCACTACCTTTTTTGTCCCAATCTTTTATGTTTGGAATTCTATTGACTGGAAACATATCATGAAAATGGTTGAAATGTTTAGGTACTCATCTTTCATTGGCAACATTGTTCTCGAGTAGTATGGGGTTTACTCATGTGTGGCTGTTGTTAAGATGCAATATATAATCTGTTTATGTATATGATGGGGTGATTACTTATCATAAGGAGGTCTTTTTGTGTGTTTCCTGGTTCATGTATAGGATTTTGTTGCATTTGATTGAGCTTCCGCAAAATTATGTCAAATTGTACAACATATTTATGGAGGTTTGATTGTTCATTTTATGATATCTAATCAGTTTTTATCTCTCACTGAAGTGTATCGTTCATTTTCCATGCTCAGTAAAACCTGGAGTAAGGTTTCGTGAAGTGGGTGAGGTTATCAATCGACATGCCTCAATGTCAGGATTATCTGTGGTACAGGGGTCATTTTATCTGGACATTTAAATTTTAATCTAGGTTGCATGTTTTCCTGTAAATATTACTCTATTTGTTGAGATTTGTAGTTTGTGGAACAGGTGAAATCCTATTGTGGGCATGGTATTGGGGAGCTCTTCCACTGTGCACCGAATATTCCTCATTATGCTCGTATCCTTTTGACTTAAAAGACCTTTTTACTTGAATAACCCAGAGATTGAGCATTCTTTGGCTTGTTGCTTAATGATCTAGGAAAAAAATGAGACTAGAAAAGATGGAGAATAAGTTATTCATTTTGAGTCATGTATGACCTGTATTATTATGCTATGAATATATGTAAGATTTTATGGTTTAGTAATTGCAGGAGGAAAACATTATTATAGTTGGGTGGCATTCTCATGAAATTTGGGAAATATCTCCTTGACCTCAATATAGGAAATAAAGCTGTTGGCATAATGAAAGCTGGTCAAATATTTACAATTGAGCCTATGATCAATGCAGGTATGAGATTTTTTAATAGGGTTGTTTATTTATTTATTATTGAATTCAATGTTATATTTTTGTTTTTCACACTGAAAGATTATTCACTTCACATAGGAGTATGGCGCGACAGAATGTGGCCAGATGGATGGACAGCTGTGACAGCAGATGGGAAGCGTAGTGCCCAGTTTGAGCACACCCTCTTAGTAAGTAGTGTTTTGTTTTATCACTCTACTGCATGTTTACATGGTATATTATCTCTTGTAAATGTGGTGGAACCTAGGTGCTTTAGTTTGTCAGTGATACCAGTACACCCTTTTGAGCAAGACATTCTCTTATTTCATCTAATGAACTGAGAATGAACATTCAGCAGTTTTAAATTGGGAAATGACAAATGGAACATGCACACACACACACACACACACGCACACACGCACGCACGCACACACGCACAAGCACACGTGCACACAAATTAAATCTGGTTAATTATGGATAATTGTAAGAAGACATAATAATTAATATGGCATTTGGGTTTTATTAAAAGCTATAGTCACAAATATTAAACAGCACGTTATCAGATATTGGAAATAAAAGTGTCTTATGAAGTGTAAAAATTTAAATGCAAAAGAGTTAAAAAGGATAAAAAATGTGTTCCTTGGTAATTGAGCAATCATTTTGAAATAAAGGAAGGACATGCCCCTCATTACATGAAGTTTTCTGTTAGCAGCTACATTTTTGCTAGTGATCTGTATTCTATCCACATTTGATTTACTAAGAAGTTTTATAAAGCTAAAAAATATATTTGGTACACCCAATTATAAGTTAAATAGGAACAAGTTATTTTCTGATTATTTGATGGTAAGTTCTGTCCTTTCAACCACAAAGTAATGCCTTTGGTTAAGATGACATGATCAAGTGATATTTATTACCTCAAATCTCTCCAGAAGTTGGAACTGGTCTCATTGGTTGAAGTATGGCATATCCAAAATTGGACACAGCATTTTACCCTATCTCACAGTAAACATATCTTTGCTATGAAAGCTGCATTATTGTCCATCCAAATTTAATTTGGGCCTTTGCCATGCTTCATTTCAACTCCTCCCAATTGACAAGGAAAGTAAGTTACTTTATAGAAAAATTGTATAAACTATTCTCCACTTTAACAATTGAGTCTAT
Source organism: Sequoiadendron giganteum (assembly GCA_007115665.2). Lineage (NCBI taxonomy): Eukaryota > Viridiplantae > Streptophyta > Pinopsida > Cupressales > Cupressaceae > Sequoiadendron > Sequoiadendron giganteum. The sequence continues at coordinate 7,165,007 of CM021100.1, read as the reverse complement.
TAAAGTGCATGCTGATGTTGAAATTTTTATTGACTCAACCAATCGATCCTTTCACCTATCTTGAAAGTTAATGCAGAATTAAGCTACTTTAATCAGGAAGAGACCTTCTAACAAGATGACTAGTCAAATGCAAAAGGGTAGTTGATTTACTACAGAAAACAAACTTATGTGCGCATGTGTTTCAACTAACATAACTGCTTCATATACAAATTGCAAAAAGGGTAAAGACCATTAATCTACTCTATAATCAGAATACTTTCTCATGAAAGTTATTAATTTAACACCACAAATGAGTAAGCAAAAATAAAACAGCAATGATGTAGTAAATCAATATCAAATGTTTTCTATAAAATAAATCTATGCTAAATGGAAGAAGCAAACTAACTAAACTAAACAAAAAAAAGGCCTAAACTGAAGTTAGTAAAATACAACATTATAATAAAGTACATCATTATATTAATAAGAACTTAGTTACAACTGCACATAGCCACCACAATACACAATAGAAACTGGATGCACAAGGGAGTCCTGCTAGTCCATCTAGCAAAATACAAACAAGAATTATAGATCCGGGTAAAACTCACCACTACCCATCTCAGCCCGCTAGGGTTATTCCTCTTTCTCCACATCAAGAATTTGAATAAGAAATTGAGATTTATTTTGGTCTAGACCTCTCCAATTTTCCACATGCCAACCACTCCCACTTTTGGAAGCCCATTTAGCTAAAAAATAAGCAACTCTGTTCCATTCCTTGGGGACATGGACAAGAGATATCACTTCAAACTTTATGGCTAACCAAAGAATTTGTTTAGCCTCCAAGAGCAATCTTGAGAATTTCCACTATTCAAAAAGTTAACAAGGATCATAGACTTAGTCTCACAAATAACCCTTTTCCAATCCTTTGCATAAGCTCTCACAAGACCAAAGAGGAGAGCTCAAGCTTCCATCTCATTGTTTGAATGAGTACCCCGAAAAGAAGAGAAAAAAAACTGAACAGAGCCTACCCTATCACATCCAATACCACCGATACTTGCTAGATCCAGGTTACCCCTAGAGGACCCATCAGTATTGATTTTACAAAAATCCCCGAGGGGAGGGGTCCATTTACTTGAGCAATTCACCTACCTAACAAGCTACACACTAGAAATAGATCGAACTTGAAATGAAGGAGAAAAGGAAATTCCCAAATAATTAGCAATGCACAGATCCGAAGAAGAAAGAGAGCTTTCCTCTCCAAATTTGGCCCCAATAGTCTCTTTGAGCATTCCCTTTATTTTTAGCCAAACTTGAGTAACTTCCTTGCTCACATTTTGGAAAATACGTCAATTTCTTTCCAACCACATTTGCCATAGGACAAACAAGGGACCAATATCTTAGGTTGCTAAAAGAAAAGAAGCTGAAGCGGGTGGATGACCTAAATTGTTCTAGAACTTAGATAAGGAAGTGGCATTAATAACAGGTCTATTCTAGAGTTCCCACCAAAGATTCCACAAATCTTTAGAGAAGGGGCATTGAAAGAAAAGGTGATGTGTTCCTTCATTTTTGCTGCAAAGAACACACATGGAAGGCCCTTGAAAACCTTTCTTACAAATATTTTCCTAGGTTAGGCACTTTGTTTGACTCAACAACCATAAAAATAAATTACACTTAGGCCATACAAACTCGTTCCGAGTTCTTTTCCAGCTAGGGTACTCAACATCCCTTCCTTTCTAGACCTCTAAAAAATGATAGCCACTCCCAATAGAATACTCACCAGGATTATTGCCCTAGGCAAGAACATCCGAATCTTCCAAGAAGCTACATAGTTTGTTATATAAAATTGAAGCAAGACTTTCTCCGTCTTCAATAGATCCTCCTTTGGCCATAGTTCTGGCCATGGAGAAGGGAATGTTTCAAAGAAAAATTATACTTAGTCAGCCACCTTGGACCATCCAGCCGCCAAGAAAATATCCTGCAAGGGTTGAAGATGAGGGAAAGAAGAAATAATGAGGGGATGTGAAGTACCCTTCTAGATTGTAGGAAGTTTTTGTGACTGCTTCAGTTTGATAGATGTGCCATTTTATCAAACATGGCTCTTGACATTGCATGTATTATGATAAGGCTTAAAATTGAGGAACTCATACAAAACTGATATTCAACTTTGCACATGCTATTCTTTCACATGACTGATATACAAATGATATTTTCAGATATACTCAATAGACTCATGCATGCATCAGATAAGACATTAATTATGAGCAAATTACAATTGTTTGTGCTCAGAAATACACTACAACAGGGCCAGATTTGTACTCACTAATAGTCTGATCAGCAATGGATATTTAACAAGATTAAGACAAGTATGACTCAGACAATAGACAGTAATACACAGCAGCAAATCTGAACCTGTTTCAAACATTAATAAGCATAGCAAATTAGTGACAATACCCATTTAAAGCTCTATTCGTGAATCTGAAACAGCAGCAGTAGTCTGGGGTGATTGCAGCCACATTTTAATGCTTGGAAATGCTCAACAGGCCTGTGTATAGCGAACAGCAATGAGCAGATTAAAAGAGACTCAGAAATAAACACACGCTCAGCCTCTAGAATCTCCTGCGACCTCCTTAAGAGCCCAAATCCTGTGCAAACTCCCACATGCAAACAATTTAGAGCCTGGAATGATGGTATACAGCTGCGCCGAGATCAGAAACCACCGTTTGGAGTCTATGCAGATGGAAAAAGAAAGCGCTGGAGTTATAGTGGCTGTACAATGTCATGCCAAAGCTCCTGATATGGAAGTATCAAGAGGCGCCCAACACTAACAACAATAGCTTCTAGAAAACCCACAATTTGTGTATGGATAATAACCTTTAAACAGCTCCTTGAATATGCAGGTATTTGACGCCCAAGAGAACTGCAAACCTCCTTGAATATGGATGCCCAAACCCTAATCTCAAACCACAGAAATATATATATTGTTTAATTCCCAATTTTTGAAGAGCACACAGAGCGGGGGAGTGAATCAGTATTTCAAAAACTTTGAAACTGAAAACCTCATGAAACAGAAATCAAAACATTAAGAACATTCATGAACAAGATAAACACCATGAACATCGAGATTACATGGAAAAACCTTTCGGGTAAAAAATCACAGCAGAATATTGCTTTTGTCATCTTCAAAGGGCACCAACCCAGTTACACAAGTGAGCACCAACCTACTGAGAGCACCAACTCTCCCGAAGTACCAACTCTGGAACAACTGAAGCACCAACTCTAGTGTTGTTGAAGCATCAACTTCAGACTTACAAAATCCTTGATTCAAAGCATTGAAAACCTTTTGCTCATACACCCAACTTTATATTCTGATATTCCCTTTCTGATCAACACAAAACCATAAAAACTTCAAAGCAGTGAGCAAGTTACTCAAGAAACTGCAGCAGATGATATGATTTAGCAATGAAGAAGAATCACTGTTTTGAATACACAGTTCTCACAATGAAATTGCATACCAGCACCTCTGAAACACTTTTCAAAACTGTTAAAAGCAGTGTATGCTACAATGACCCACAAACACACCAAACTTCACCTTTTCTCAGCACATATATACTCTGATTTTTATTTAGGTGCACAATAGCCATTAACACTAAAATTATTTAACTCACCACCACGAAATAAGAAACTGCAGCATATATATTCAGTCACGTCCTCTTCACCCGATGGAAGACTCATTCTACAGCCCGCATCTGAAGAGTAAATTCAGTCCATTAAAAAAATGCCATTCACACATACTCAGAAAAAATGCCTTCTAAAATCCTCTTTTAACCATCGTAACCTTCAGCACACACTTTCAAAAAAATTCTCATCACCAATAAAAAACGATGACACTCCTTTTGTGTATCACCTCTCCCACATGTAGAGACAGAATAAAAACGGACCCGTCAGCAATTAACACCATAAGCGCAAAAGAAATAAAGACCCATCCATCATTAACATTGACATCCTTAGCACAGAAAATACATGCAGCCAAAGTAATCTTTTTACGCCTCCAAAAGCTTTTTCAATAAAAATCGGTCAAGGTTAAAAGATGCGAATATTTGAAACTGGGCATAGCAGCCACATCATAAATCAATACCTTCATACAATGGTAGTCATGGTTTTTAAATGCAATCGATATCCTTAAGAAAAACAACCTTATAATGTACAGTGCAGATTAATACTCAAAAACTTACACCTATAGGCCCGTATCTCTTCTAAAGGCTATTCTTCAAAGCACTGTAATTTCTAATCCATAACGGTTTCACACGTACATCACTTCAAGAACAAAGCGACACTAAATTACAGCACACTTTGGGTAAGTGCAGTTATTATGTATAAGACTATGGTTGACATGTGGTAGGGATGTTACTTCCAGTCAGCATACATTAAGCAACCCGATATCTTTAAGCTATTGATGTGTATACAGACCCGCCCATAAAGACATGTCATAGCAATTAAAAAATGGGCCAGAAAAATATCATGACATTTGAATTTAGCTGCCCTATGTAGAAACGCATGCTGTGACGCCTCATTCAGAAATAGTCAAAACCTTTACAAAGCCGTTGCTACTAAAAGGAATCACTAGAAATTGCTAAGGCGTGTAAGTAGAAAATAGTAGATAATCCGCCTCCACAAAATAATCATATAGCCGCCTCCATAATGAATTCATTAAACACAAACCGTTACCACTAATAATAATGTGCAAACCATAATAATAACTGAAGCCTCCATCACACAAATAAAAGTCGTTGAACTTTATTACACAAAAGAAACAATGCTCAACAAATTCTGAAATAGGAATAATCGACCTCATACAAATTTGACCTGGCAAGAGACTTTTCAAACACCTGACTTGGCACCTTTGATGTGGCACAAAGCTGACATAAACCAAGTAGGCAAACAGCTAAAGTAGGCAAGCACATAGCTGAAACAAGCAGGCAACCTGTATTACTGTAAAGGAGATAGACTGCAGTGAAAACTGATTCTGCCCAAAATCTGTTAGGAACACTCCTGTGTTGCAACATGGAGTGGGCCATTTTAACAATTGTATGATTGTGCCACTCTACAACACCGTTTTTCTGAGGAGTGTAGGGTGTGGTTAACTGGTGTTTAATCCCATGTGTATCACAGAAGTTGGAGAATGCAGTAGAATAAAATTCCCCCCCATCATATGACCTAAGAGTGATTATGCAAGAACTAGACTCTTTCTCTACTAAGGCCTTAAACTTCTGAAATACATTAAACACATCTGATTTCTGTTTAAGAAAGTACACCCACATCTTCCTGCTGAAATCATCAACAAATAACAAGAAATATCTACAACCAGTAATAGGAGTATTCATAGGCCCACAAATATCAACATGAATTAATTGCAGTACCTTAGAAGCTCGCCATGAGTCACCATCTGGAAACGATGTCTGATGTTGTTTCCCGACCTGACAAGCGCCACACATGCTGTGATGCTGAGTTTGAATGTCAGGTAGACCAGCTAAAAGTCCCTATCGAGCAAGCTGAGAGAGATAGAGCACATTCAAGTGCCCATAACGCTGATGCCATAAACTGGTGACAACAATGTTTTTGGCTGCCATGGCTAACTTCGGAGAATCACCCGTGTCCACAAGCTTGTAGAGACCATGATCCTCAATACCGACAGCTACTGCAGTGCGAGTCTCCCGATCAACAATAGAACATTTGTGCACACTAAAAACCACATCTAGCTGAGGAGAATTCCGCATGATCTGACTGACTGAGAGAAGGTTGAGTTCCATGCCAAGAACGTAGTACACGTTGAGGAATATGAGATTCCTCCTGCCAGACTGAATCTGAACAGTGCCCTTATCGACAACTGTGTATTCTTCGCCTCCTCCAAAAACAACAGAGTCAGTGAACGGAGAGAAATCTGTAAACCAGTCACGCCGATGAGTGAAGTGTCGCGAAGCACCTGAATCTATGTACCAGGCAGAGGACTTAACATGGTCTGCAGGTCTTTTAGCCATAAAGGCGTAAAAGGCAGATTTCTTCTGCTCAGTGTGCTTGGCAACATGGGCGTTCTGCTGAGACCCTCCCTGCTTCTTTTGTTCAGAAGCCAAACGTGCACGACAATCTTTCTTCATGTGACCAAATTTGTGACAATAATTGCACTAAATATTCTTTTTCTTAGAGTTGCCCTGAGGTTGTCCTGAGCCTTTCTACTGCGAAGGTTGACCTCTCCCTTTGTTCTTAAACTGAGTGTTAGCTGCAAAGGCCTGCTCTGTAGAGGATGATGAACCACTGCTACCAAATTGTTGTTTCCAGCGGTCTTGCTACAAGAGGATAGTGCAAAGTTTTGGAAACTTTAGGTCAACATTAGCAAACGTAATATTGAGAATCTCTATGAAATGTTCATAGGGCTTAGGTAGGCTCTTCAGAGTGATCACCACCATGTCTTCTTCCTCCATTTTTCGACCAATAGCCTCCAGTTGATCTTGGATCTTTTGGATTTTGTTCAAGTGCACCTGCAATGTTGTCTTCTCATCCATGACAATAGAAAACATGTTTCTTAACATGGTCTGTAGGTCTTTTAGCCATATAGGCGTAAAATGCAAATTCCTTCTGCTCAGTGTGCTTGGCAACATGGGCATTCTGCTGAGACTCTCCCTGCTTCTTTTGTTCAGAAGCCAAATGTGCACGACAATCTTTCTTCATGTGACCAAATTTGTGACAATAATTGCACTGAATTTTTTTTTTCTTAGAGCTCTCCTGAGGTTGCCCTGAGCCTTTCTACTGCAAAGGTTGACCTCCCTTTGTTCTTAAACTGAGTGTTAGCTGCAAAGGCCTGCTTTGTAGAGGATGATGAACCACTGCTACCAAATTGTTGTTTCTAGCGGTCATGCTGCAAGAGGATAGTGCAAAGTTCTGGAAACTTCAAGTCAACATTAGATGACGTAATGTTGAGAGTCTCTATGAAATGTTCATAGGGCTTAGATAGGCTCTTCAGAGTGATCACGACCATGTCTTCTTCCTCCATTTTCCGACCAATAGCCTCCAGTTGATCTCAGATCTCCTGGATTTTGTTCAAGTGCGCCTGCAATGTTGTCTTCTCATCCATGACAATAGAAAACATGTTTTTCAAGAAAAACGCACGGCTTTTGTCAGAAGTTTCATGCAAACCCTTCAAGTGATCCCAAATCTCCTTCGTTGATTTTCCAAGCGGGATCTGATGTAGCTGATCATCAGTTACTGAAAGTTTGATAAGCATCACCACTTCACGATTTTGCTCATCGAACTTCTCCTGGGCTTTGTTTGAAGTGGTGGGTCGAGTAACATTGCCCAAAATCATCTGATCAAGGCAGCCATATTCAAAGATGGTCATCATCCGCTGCTTCCAAGTGTTATAATTTCTGTCATTGAGTCTTTGACTGCCTTCCAACATAATGTTGGTCAAACTCGCCATCTTCACGCTTTTCGAGACAAAAAACAAGGTACTGAGAAGAGGTTGAATGCACAAAACTTGAGGCACAAGTTCCAATGCAAAAATTGAGACAAATTCTAGTACAAAATTGCAAAAAGTACAATGTACGTATGGCACATAATTTTAGGCACAAAAAACGATGCACCCAAAAAAATCCGAAACCAACCTAGTTGAGCTCTCGAAAAACCCACCAAGAATATGTAATCGATTTTTTTTTTTTCAAGTTGGAAATACAAGGCAAAATCCTAGACGAGTTTGGAAAAATCCTAGGGCGCCATTAAAACTGCAGAAGATAGCTTCAAATGCGCAAAAATTCATGGTCAAGCACCACAGTAGACCAAAAGATAGAGACGCGTCTTCAAAGGAGCATGTAGATCCAACACAAAGACACGAAAATCATGTCTAAACTGGAGATTCAAAGTCGTGTCCGTAGGATTGGAAAAAATGCGGCCAAGATGACCATGATCTGGGCAAATAAAAAAAACGCGTGAGCAAAAGGTTAGGACGCGGACGCGTGAGTAGAAGATGAGGAAGCTAGCGCCCAAAAAATAAATGAATCACGCCCACGAATAGCCATAAAAAAAGAACACGCGAATCAAATATGAGAAAACCAGGAGAGCAATGGGAGGCACGAAAAACACCAGAAATTCTTTGATTCTGCACAAAGGAGGGTCACAATTTTGCATGAAAAATGCAGACAAAGAAATTACGAACCCTCGTATTTTCAAAACACAAGGATCTCGAAAAAAAAGTGTTCTTCAAATTCTTGAAAATTTTCAAAAACAAAATTTTTAGAAAAACAATTTTTATTTTTTTTATATTTTTAATGCTTGCTTTGATACCATATTACTGTAACACAGTTAATTGGTAAAATTTTGATGTATTTACTAATGATCAAACCGATCATTAAATAGAATTACAAAGAACGAAGTTTCCTAAAAGAAACTCGTCAAAAATAGAAAGAATCTAAATATACAAGATTTACAGAGTATTGACCATTAAACCAAAATAGAAACAAATAATACGAAGACATTATTCTAATAACTTGCTCAAGCAAATAGCCAACTAGCTCAAGCAAACAACCAAGAAGCTCAATCACATAGGCAAATAGCTCAAGCACACAGGCAATCAGCTCAAGTACCCAAGCAAGCAGCTCAACCACCTTGACATCAATGACAAAATACTCAACAATCTCCCCCTTTGTCATTGATGACAACACCTCTTGAAATCGAAACCAATACTGCACCTGGCAACACCTCTTGAAACTTGAAATATTTTGAAACCAAATTGCTCCCCCTGGTTCATTACTCCCCCTTTGACATCAATAACAAAATGGCATGGCATAAAGAACGAATTTGTTGATCTCATGTCATGAAAATCATCATAAAATGAAGATTTGATGAATAATCAACAACTTTACAAGCTAAGAGTTACTCAAATAACTCTTTCCAATACTCTTCCAGAAAACCAAAAACACAAAAATAATATCCTACATAACTGAACCGGGGCTAATAAGATATAACAATGAAAGTTCCCCCTGAGTCCAAACACCTTCTCAAGGATGGAGTGAATTCACTCCTAACTTCTCTTTTTCTACCTCTTCCTTCTTCCTCCAAACCTTCTTATCAACCTTTTTTGCTTTGTCAACCTTCTTGTTTTGCTTAGAAAAATCTACTACACCACTTCTATAGACTCTTGCAATATAATCAAAGTTATTGCATTTGTAACATATAACATTGTAATTCATCCAAGGAGGAAAACAATTCCTATTCACATATTTGAAATCATTTCTTGTATAAACTCTACAATTTGCAGCCTTGTGACCAAAACGATTGCATGAAAAAAAATACCCATAAAAGAAAGAATTGTTAAACGTGGTCATTTGATCTTGTCTTGGAATAGGTCTTCTGAAAGTGTTATTTCTGATCTTTGAATGCAAATCTTTTGAGCAATCAACGTTACCTATCTACTGTTCTTCATTTGTAGGCATGGAACATTGACCTTTTCCACAACCAACTCCACCTTTGTCACCAGGAGATCTATGTGCACTAATTATCTTGTCCAATGACATAGAGCATTTTCGATTTATCTTCTCATTACTCAGCTGTTTTGATGATTTGTCTATATTTCTAAGTGAAACAACTTCAGATTCAAGTCTCTCTACATTCTCTTCTTTTACCTTAAGCTGATTTTTGATTTCTTCTTCTATGCTCTTGGCCTCTTCAACTTGAACCTTCAAATCAACTATCAATCTTTTTGCTTCCCCAAGGGCTTGAGATGTCTTCGTTTTTGCATCATCCTCTTCTTGTAGCAGCAACTTCAAATTCTGATTTTTCTTTCTAAGTCTCTTAATTTCACTAAGAGGACTTATTAGTTCTTCAAGATCAACTTCAGCTTCTTCATCATATTGCTCATCATGAATATCTTCATCTTCATTCTCAAGTAAGTTTATTTCTTCAACCATAAATAAAATTTCTTCTACTGAAGACACATCACTAACTTTTGATGAGCTATTGTGATTATTCGAATAAAAACTTTTAGCAGATTTCTTGTACTTATTCTTCTTACCTTGATACTCCTTAGAATGTTTCGATTTCTTTTCACAATCATTGTCCTCATTCTTCTCATACAAACATTTGGATGCAAAGTGTTCTATCTTACCACAATTGAAGCATTTGAAAGGCAACTTGCCTTTGTATCTACCTTCAACTTTTGCTTGAAATGTTCCTCTCCAGAAATTGAATCTTCATCAAAACTATCACTGGTAGAAGATTCCTTGCTTTTTCCCTTCTTCGAAACCTTAAAGATTGCCTCCTTTTTGACTGATTGATTAGGAGTAGTTCTCATCTCATAGGCTATAAGAATACCATGAAGCTCATCAATGGTCTCCTCAATCTTCTCTCCTAGACCCTTGATAGTGTTCACAACTTCATCTACTTGCAAAAAATAAGCAACAATGTTTTCATCTTCCTGCATCTTGAGACTCTCAAAATAACTTCTGTGAGTTTGAAGCTTTTCCTTCTTAACCTTATTGTCACCTTCATACGTTTTCTGCAGTTTCTCCCATATCACATGTGTTGTATCACAATGCATAACTTTTAAAAATTCAGTTTCAGACAAACCACATAAGATTGCATTCATAGCTTTTGCATTATTCTTAAAAACCTTCTTTCCATTAGCATCAAACGAAGGAGTTGCTGGAATAGTATACCCTTTTACAACACTTTGCCATATATCGAAACCAAGTGACATCAAATAAGTGTGCATCTGAATACTCCAGAAAGCATAGTTAGAGCCATCAAATAAGGGAGCTTTTTTCGTAGCCAAACCTTCATGAGAACCCATGTGTGCAATCAAGACCAACCTCCAAGCGATTAAGCTTTCAAACCGAGGAACCCTACTCTAATACCAATTGAAGAGCACACATGAAATACTAAGGAGGGGGGGGGGGGAGGGGTGAATTAGTATTTAAAAAACTTTAAAACTGAAAACCTCATGAAACAAAAATCAAAACATTAGGAACATTCATGAACAAGATAAACACCATGAACACCGAGATTACGTGGAAAACTCTTTCGGGTAAAAAACCATGGAAAAATATTGCTTTTATCATCTTCAAAGGGCACCAACCCAGTTACACAAGTGAGCACCAACCCACTGAGAGCACCAACTCCAAAACAACTGAAGCACCAACTTTAGACTTACAAAATTCTTGATTCAAAACACTGTTCAAGCACTGAAAACCTTTTGCTCATACACCCATTTTCATATTCTGATATTCCCTTTCTGATCAACACAGAACTATAAAAACTTCAAAGTAGTGAGCAAGTTACTCAAGGAACTGCAGCAGATGATATGATTTTGTAATGAAGGAGAATCACTGTTTTGAATACACAGTTCTCACAACGAAATTGACATACCAGCACCTCTAAAACACTTTTCAAAACTGTTAAAAGCAGTGTATGCTACAATGACCCATGAACACACCAAAATTCACCTTTTCTCAACACATATATACTTTGGTTTTTATTTAGCTGCACAGTAGCCATTAACATTGAAAATATTTAACTCACCACCATGAAATGAGAAACTGCAGTGTATATATTCAGTCACGTCCTCTTCACTTGATGGAAGACTCATCCTACAGCCCACGTCTGAAGAGTAGTTTCAATCCATTAAAAAATGCCATTCACACATACTCAGAAAAAATACCTTCAAAAATCCTTTTTTAACCATTATAACCTTCAGCAGACACTTTCAAAAAAAATCTCATCACCAATAAGTTTAAATTTTGTATTTAAATAATTAAATTTGTTTATTTTAAAATAAAACAAGTTAAATTTAATTTAAATATTTGAATTTGTTAAATTTTATATATTACCAATTTAAAATCTGAATTAATATTTTAAAATATTAAATTTTAATTTATTAAAATGTTAAAATTATAAAATAAAATAAAATAATATTAAATGTTAATTTTTTAATAAAATTTAATGTAAATTAAATTGTATTTATAAACTCTTACCATTAAAAAATTAAAATGCATATATTAAATTTTATAAAAGATCCAACAAGAAATCGCTTTGACCATATTGATGAGATGGCTTATCTGGAATGATCGTTGGTTGAGTTGTGCAAATCTATAGATGCTTGGTGAGATTCGTGTCAATCGTTGAAGTTTAGAATCACAACCTTTAATACAACCCACAACCTCTATTGTGCTCAACTGACCACGACCTCTTCAACACATTGACTGTTACTGTGTTTCAATCGACGATGGGCACTATTAATTAAAAAGCTTATCAAAAATCTAGATAAAAATGCATTTCAAAATATGTACTTTTTAAAAGTGCTTGCCATTTTGCATACAAATTTCTAGGTGAATTTTTACGATTTTCCGTAACCTAAATCGCATTGTTGTGTCCCAGTCATGGAGGTGTAGAAATAAAAATCGTGTTTACCTTTTTTGCAACCTATATATGAATTTTAATGGCGAGTTTTGTAGGAGAAAATCGTGCATTTTCATGGGTTTTAGCGGAAAAATCACAATGCATTTTAGATATGCAACGACGCCAAGTTTTTAGGTGAGTAACTCGCCGCCACTAATGGCATGCGAGTACTCGTGCATCTTTTGATTTCCCAGCGAGTTTTTCATCCTTGGATTCAACAATCTACTTAGACCCTTTGCCATCAAAATGAAAAGATAAGGAGACAAAGGGTCACCTTGTTTGAGACCTCTAGATGTAGAAAATAGGGTTGAAGGAATACCATTGATGAGGATCGAAAAGGAAGCTAAGGTCACACAATCCATTACCCATTCTATCCAATTTGACCAAAACCCAAAAGCAGATAAAATATTATGAAGGAATGAGCATTTGACTCTATCATATGCCTTGGATATATCTAGCTTTATAAACATGGACTTCTCCTCAGAAGAAGTCATAAAATGAATGGATTTTGTAGCAATCACAATGCCATCTAAGATCTAACATCCTTTCACAAAACCTCCTTGTTCAATATAAATTAGAGAAGTCAACCTTTTTTCTAATCTTTATGCAATAATAGTAGTAATTTTTTTTCTAAGTAACATTATAAAGAGAAATAGGGCAAAATAAGTTAAGAGAAGAAGCACCCTCTTTTTAGGAACGAGGGCCAAAAAAATCGAGTTGATGGATTTGAGAATTTTCTTATTTTGTTGTGATTCTCTAACCACTTCCAACAAATCAAATTTCAAAATTTTCCAAAAGGCCTGAAAAAACTCTATAGGGAACCCATTAAGTCTAGAAGCCTTACCCTTCATTTGGATCACAGTTTTTTCAAGCTCATTGCAATGTCCCCATTTTTCATCCCATCTAATAAATAATAATTAATTTAATTATCTAATGTTACCCTGGAAAAAAGTGCAATTATAAGGTAATATTAAATAATTATATTAATGAGGATTTAATAAAGTCACTTTAATGATAAAGTGATAATTGGTTTTGGCAAGAAAACCTAAAAAGGATTATAAAAAGGGTTTGTGGGCTCATTTTCTCATTAGGTGAAGATTATTATTATTTTATTGGAGATTGTGAGAGCTCAGCTTTCTGGAACAAGAGGATGGAAACCCTCAAGTTCAGGTTTGGGATTTGGACGAAAACCTAAACCTTTTCAGGTTTCAAGGTTTGGACGAAAACCCAACCTAGATTCTTTTCATGTTTTGAGGTTTGGACGATAACCCAAAACCTCTTACAAGTGGATTCAGGTGGGATACGCGTTTGGGCACCAAAGATTGACTGTGGGAATTTTGCGGGTTTTCTTTGAAGGCAAAATTCCAAATTTTCTAGGTTTGGTTGATATTAGGGTTTGAAGAATTTCAAAATATTCAAAATTTGAAGAATACATTAGAGACTTGCCGATTTCCAATTAGGGTTTAATTGTGGTGGTGAGAAATAAGGAGTCTATTAGCGACTAATCTGATATCCTCGTTTGGGCGATCAAAGTCGGGAACCCATTAATAAGGTTCATGGTATTTATATTGGGTTATTACAGCCTTCAAGCTTTAAAGCTAGTCAAAGGGAATCGCCATGTCCATTTATCAAAGATTAATTGTGCCACATTGAAGACTATGTAGCTAACGTGGAAACTGAGCCAGTTTTAATATTATGTTGTTGTTTACTTTGGAGAGAAAGATAAACGATTGCTGATGGGGATGAAAAAAATAAGGAATAAGGTGGCCACTATTTCATTTAAACATCTGCATTCTCCTTAAGGAAGTTGCAAGCATATCTTATGGCTGCCATGCAAATTTGGGGGTCTATGGTGCGACCTAGCAGATAAGACAAACATTGTAGGAGCTGATAATAAGACAAGGAGCCGCCAGTTTTGTAAGCAAATCGTGGTTATTCAAAGGAAGCTATATTCTTATTGAAACTTCTGCTTCTTCTTCAAAAGGAATCAGGTCATGCTTGGGTGTATGCTTCATATATCTATAGCCGCCACTGGTCAAAGAAAAGTATGCTGCTGACCAAGCATCTTTGAGAGGTGATTAGGGTGGGTTCGATTTCATTTCCAGGAGGCTGCTTCATTTTAATTTCAAACTGTTGTCTACTCCAAGACCATGATAGACTGGTCAAAAGTATTCACAGGGTTGCCAGTCTTGGAACACACTACAGAGGCTGCGTGTAAACCTGGAGGTCATCTTGGCTTGTGATAGGAGCACAGAGTCTCAAGAGTATGAGACGTGTAGTTGTTGTTAACCTCTGAGAAGTCTTCATGCAATCTCGAGCTTCAATCAGCCTGAGTGCACCATTTCTCAGGTCTGAGATTCATTATATCTGCATTAGATAATACTGCTATTTAATCTGTGAAATCAAGTTGCAAATCATTGTTATTGCTGCAATATGTTGGTCTGTTGTTAAGGATGAAATGAATATACTGCTGTATCATTGTATCAACTTCAGAATACATGTAATCTACCTTTGGTTAAGGCTATGTTAAAGAATGTACGAGTCTGCAACTTATCACTGCAGATATTTTGTCATTTGCAAGTCAGAATTGATTATCAGATCTGTTCATGCATTTTATATGTTCATCATTGAAGTGCCTAATCTGTTGTAGCTTAGAATCTTGAAACCAACTTACATCTGCAAGCAATTAGTACTTTAAGTTGTTATTATTCACTTGAATCCCTGCACACCTCAGTTATCTGCATGCAATTCATTTGACAAAATGATATCATGTCAAATGAGATAATCGAGAAATATCGTGCACTACGGGGGTGGGACACTACACTAATCCAAAGAGATGGTAGCCATAAGAGATTTATTCATATCTTCAGGGACCTAAGAAGGGATGCAGTCCAGAATGTGGAAAGACTTGGTGACCCTGCTCTGTAAACAAAGAAGAGAAGTGCTGAATAGCTTCTTTGGAAATATCTCGGAAAGAAGACAAAAGATCACCCTGCTCCGAGAAGAGAGAAGTTATAACATTCCTGCATCATCGAGCTTTAACAAAATTATGAAAAAAGGAGATATTCCTGTCACCCTCTTGGAGCCAATCTATCCTGGACTTTTGTTTCCAAAAAGTTTCTTCTCTCAACTCCCATTCAGCCAAGTCTTTGGAACAATCCAATTCCTCTTTTAAAAGGTCCTCCAACATTCCCTCTTCTTTAATCCGGAAGGTTATTGTCTCAAGCTGCTTTTGAAGAGAAGATTTTGTATGAAAAATATTCCAAAAATAGCATTTGTTCCACTTCTTGAGCTTGTATTTAACAAACTGAAGCCTTTTAAAAAAGGTATACATAGCAGTCCAAAAGGCAAGCTTCCCTTCAACCCACCAATACTCCAAGAGATTGAATAAGTCAAAATCCCTTAGTCACATGAGTTGAAACTTGAAAGGGGGATGCTTTAGAAGGGACCGAAGAAGAGAACTTAATTGGCCAGTGATCAGACCCCTTCCAACCCAAAATTTCTGAAAATGAAGCCCAACAATTACCAATCCAATGAGTCGAGATTAGAAACCTATCCAATCTTTCAAAAATTGAATCACCAACTTTTTCCAACTTGGGTTGTTTGCCCTATTGAAGATTAAATTATTGTAATACCAAAAGTTATTGCTGCCATACTAACCTCATTGTGTTTCTCTTTATTCCAAGTGGTACCTTCAAGGGAAGTTTCTGTTTTTGGAACATTGCGAGGAATAAATAAATTGGGTGAGGACAATGACTAGAACTCTTAGGAGTCTCGCTAGTAGAGGAAAACAGATGATGAATGCATGGGCCAATAAAAGAATTTGTAGATGAATTAGGATTTGCATTCCTCACCAGTACCATTGTTTCTCTTGTCCTAAGATCTTTTGATTTTTTATATCAAAATTGGTAATTAGGGCTTCCATTTCTCTCATAACCTCATTAGGCATCTTACCACATGCCCTCACATTATGTCTATGTATCCGAGCAAGGTGGTATTTTAACCTATTGATTCCTCTTGTCATAAGAAGCTAGCAAAAATACAATGGGCCTTGCCTTTGCATCTCTTGACATGCCATGCTTCCATGCAGGATTTTTCCTGCTGCTGCTCTACATTGAACTTGCCATTGCTGATTTTAACATAGAAAAAAATTATTAGGGTTTCAATTTTTTTTGTTATGGAAAACATTTATAAGATAAAATAAAATGAAACACAATGCTGTAGGGTTGGCCTCGCTAGGAAATAAGGACAAAAATAAAAGTGGGCAGCACAATGCCCTAAGTTTTCAGCATTTGTCATTTCAAATTCAGAAAAAAAAAGATACATACCTTTGTAAAATTCACTCCAAACTTGTTTGAATCTTCAAAATATTTCAATTACGCCTTCCAAAGTAATTTAAAACCCTTTTCTTAGTTGCATTTTGTAAATTTGGAGGTTCTCTGGTATAAGAGGGAAAAAATGAATGAAAAAGCAAACCTGGACATGCTTATTTTATGTTTACGTTGCAGTAGAGTTCGACCCAAAACATTGTGAGTTTGTAACCAAGATGCAACTGCATTTTTGTAGAAACTTGGGTAATTTCCAGCGAAATTGTGGATAGGACTCAGCTTGTGAGTCATGGTGATTCATTGTGTTTTCTTAGTTGACTTACAATTTGTGCCGAGTCTTGGCGAGCCCATGCAAGTCTTCAAACTATGAGATGGACTAGTTTTAGAGGTATAAAGTATTGGTATATTCTTTATGTGTCTATTAGGCAGATTGAAACTACAAGTAGAGGCTATCTGCAAAATATTCCAAATGTGAGGTTCTCTTTCATCAAAGTGTGTCTATTGGCATTAGGCTGCAAATGAACATTTTGGATGGGTGCATTAAAACGTCCAAACATGCTAGGACCTCTTTGACATTAAAGGGTCTGCCTCAACTAGTTCCACTAGAAGATTGGGATCTTCCTTATTGCTGCCTCCAAATGTTTCTTGACCCCAAGCTATGAGAACCTTCACCATGATACCATCCAGACATTTTCAATTTGCAACTGTTAGCCCAAAATCAAACAATTCAAAAGATCACATTATTCATTTTCAACTTCACAAATCTCCAAAATCAAAATAATATCATATGCAACAACACATTTTGTACAGCATCATCTAATCCATACAAGTTATTCAGAAGAAACTGATCAAATGATTGTACTATTCACTGTCCATAGCAATCAAACAATCAAATCGCTTGTAGTTATTATCCTAAGTTACCGATTCGCCACTCCTAGCCTCTGGATACGATACGATTCCTACCGGATTCGGACAGGTTTCAGAATTTTGACTGTGGATTCGCTGCGGATTCAATTCGCCTCCGTGGATTCGTCCAGGATACGCCCAGGCGAATCTGGCAGAAAAGTGCGTTTTTTTTCAATTTTATATATTTTTTTGACCAAACGTTCTAAATAATAAAATATTCATTCCAACCCTAATCTTTGCCTCCAAACACATCTAATGATGCTGATGATGCTGCTTTTTTTGATGACCCATATGATTCAGATTGATCAATGATCAATAATGGCTGATTGTAAACACTTGACATTTTTATGTTTGAACTTTAATTTATAATTTTATATTATGACACTTGACTTTTGAGTATCACTAATATTTGACTATGAAAGTGATGTCTTTTTGCTATGTTATTAGATTATTAATATGGTGGTGTATTTTGAGCTTAATTACTGCTGCAAATATGTATATATTTCTGATTTTATATGTTTTTTGTATTACCGTACCCAAAACGTACCCAACCCTCAAAAAAATTTCGCCGAATCTTGTACCGGATTTGCGTACCCGTACCCGAATCCAAAAACGAATCGGTGACTTAATTATTATCAAGACAATACCCTAAAGCAAATGACAATTACTCATTCCGAAAATGACAAAAGCTTGTAAGCATGAACTCTATATTCTGCTTTTCAACTGAAAATTCCATTATTGCCTGCATTGGATATTTCAAGCCATTGCTTATTGAAGGATTTCAACATTTAAATTGACTAAAATCAAATTGTGCCCTTCAAATGAGATATTGAACCATTTTGAATTTTATCATCACATCAGCAGTTTTAAAAACAAAATCTGGGTTGTTCCAAAATCTCTTTTTTACTATACTTCAAATTTTGCTTTGGGACAGTTAGGGTTTGAAGGAAGCCAAGTAACAAAGCTTACTTCACAATGAAAATATGCAGTTGCATCAATAACAAAGTTTATACCAGAGTTCAAATCATATCTGAAACAATTCATTCGCCATTATCTTAAGATTGTTATAGTGAAATTCAAATAAATTCGCCATTCAAGGATTTATATAAAACTAATCTTTTAAGGAAATATTTAAATATTCACGAATGTATGAGCAGATGCAAACAATACCAGTGAAAGGCAAGAAAATGATATCTTCTTTGAACAATATTCAACCAATAACCCTAAGATATCATTTTTTTCATAGAGGCTTTAGTTATCACTGCACTAATATAAATAGCATGGCGCCATTGTTAGTGTTTCTTAGATCGGATCATATAACTGAAAGTACTTAAAATATTGCAACACATAAGATAATAAACACAACAAGATACCCTGGGAAAACCCTCCACTTGAGGGAGAAAAACCCAGCAAATAATCCTCTTATATAATATAGAAACAAGAGCAGAAATCTGCTTACAACTCGGGCCTAGCACATATGCAAATTAAATACAATGAACAATATCACTTTGACTAAGTGCGAATATGAATCTCCTTGAAATAGGTCTGCTGCTACAAGATAATAATCTGCTGCTCAAGTGCGAACTGCTGTGAAGAAATGCAAATGAACTTGATTGTAAAATGACAAGGAAAGACCTTGTACTTATACAAAGTAAGGCACCTCCTCACTTAGGTCGGACCCCTTTGAAGAATACATAATATAGTAATTACAAGGTAGGTCGGCCCAGTGAATAAACAAATCATGCGAACCATCATAGGGTCGGCCCTCTATGTTTATCAAATATTAGCAACATAAATTGAATAGCCGAAAGGCTATCATTTAATTTATGCCTTCTTCTTGAAGCGTGTGCAATGGAAGTGCAGTCCTAAGCTGCTATAACATCAACACTCCCTTTCAGCTAGGGATGATACTTCCACCTGCACAAGACACATCATCTCAATGTGAAAACGAATAGAATATCACCTCATTGTGATATCAACCATCATGGCTACCTCCATAGATGGTATGTACAAGTGCTCATCATTTAATGTGATGTTGTCACCTCAATGTGACTTTCACCATGGCTCTTCCAGAGGGTGACACACAAGTACAAGTAAATCATCATGGATTCCCTCACGTGATGTTGTCATGGAGTCACACACATGACATCCACCATGGCTCTCCCAGAGAGTGGAAACAAGGGCTTTCACCTCAAATCTCGAAGAGAAATGCACTACCAAGGACTTGCACCTCAAATCTCTCTCAATAGAGAAATGTATTAGCTAGGGCTTGCACCTCAAATCTCTCTCAATAGAGAAATGCATTGCCAATTTAAGGATCACTGATACTGAGACTCTTTTTTAGTCAAGGCTGCATTCTCCACCATACCAAGCTTTTCTTGAAAGTACACAAACTTGATCCTGGAGAGAGGCTTGGCGAGAATGTCTGTCGTTTGCTCATCAGTGCTGATATACCTCAACTGTATAGCTTTCCTTAGTACCATATCTCTAATATAATGGTACTTGATCTCAACATGCTTTGTTTTGTCATGAAACACGGGATTGACAGAAAGCTTTACACAGCTCTGGTTATCACAGTGTATAATGGTAGGCTCCATTGATTGTTCAAACAATCCTACAAGGAGCTTATGAAGCCACATTGCCTCACGAGCTGCTACACAAGCTGCAATGTATTCTGCCTCGGTTGTACTCAACGCCACTGACGACTGTTTCCTGCTACACCAAGAAATCATGGCAGAACCCAAATTGAAGCAACAACCAGAGGTGCTCTTTCGAGCTAAGACACATCCCGCCCAGTTAGAATCAGTAAAGCCATGTAACTCCAAGTCCTCACCTGAAGAATATCTCAGTCCATATCCAATTGTGCCACGCAAGTATCTCAAGATATGTTTAACTGCAACAAGATGTATTTGCCTTGGTTCACACATAAACTGGCTAAGTGCACTTACTGCATAGCAGATGTCAGGTCTAGTGTTAATTCGATACATCAATGAACCAATCAACTGTCTATACAAAGTAGAATCCACTGGATCTGAACTAGCTGTAGCCTCCTTTAACTTATCTAGATTAGTCTCCATGGGTGTAGACATAGGTTTGCAGTCGATCATACCAAACCTTTTGAGAATGTCAATAGTATACTTTCCTTGACTTAGAATCATCTCATTTGGCTTTTGCCAAACTTCTAAGCCAAGGAAGTAATGCATGAGACCTAGATTCTTCATCTCAAACTCTGAAGCTATCTCCTTCTTGCATTTTAGAATTAGATGTTCCTCACCAGTGATAATCAAATCATCAACATGTAAAACCCAAGGTTACCCCAAGTTTCTGGGACGGGGACGGCGGGACGAGTCCCCAAGTTTCAAATTTTGGAGGCCAAAATTAGGGACAGCAGGGGACGGCTATCTAAAAATATAGGGAAAATTTTAAAAATATAGGAAAATTTTAAATATTCATATGATAACATGGATAAGGCATGCATAATACACATTATAGAACACTAACATATAACATTTGTGTCCAATATTATGCCAATACTCAATACGCATTCAAAATTAACATATACGAATCATGAAACAACCTCCAAGTTATAATTTATAAACTTATATCAAAATGCCCAAAGGCTACATTGCTGCCATATAGTTTTCAAGTTTGCTATGAAAATCAAAATACAATGTCAGTAATGAATACAGAATAAACAAAGTCAAAGAGCACTGCTGCCCCTAATCATCCCTCATAACTGCATCAAAATCAAAGTCATCCTCTGAGTCACTGCCACTGTGATGCTCCTCCTCAACCAATGGAACCCCAACCAAACCCTCAGCTGTCTCCTCCTCATCTACCTGGGCCATGTCCTCAGGATCAATATCCCACCGTAGAGTTGGAGTTTGTCGATACTCTGGAGTCTGCTGATCCTGAAGTCGAAGAGCACTATGAACGGCCACTAGCTTCTCCGCTCGTCTAGAGGTAAGTCTATTCCTCTTGAGGGAGTGGATAAAGCTATACGTGGACTAATTCCTCTCTGCAGTAGAGGAACTAGCAACCTGTGCAAGAAGGCGAGTAGCAAGTGTCTTCAACTGCGGTGTATCCCTCCCATGATAGGTCCACCATCCAATAGGGTTCGATTGAGCTAATATAGCTTTATCCAACCTCGCCTGTGGTTTACTCAAGTTTGGGCCCATAAGATTTGCGAAGTCTACGAATTGTGACCGAACTAGTGAAGCCTGCTCTGTTGGATAAATCTTTTCAATGGCCCGTGTGAACCCATCTAAAACCTCACTATCATCACATGGAGGCACCCTACCAGGCCTTGGTGCATACCATTTTGGATTTAGAGCAAAGGCAGCCATGTGAAGCGGGGTGTTCATTATATTCCACCTTCGAGTCACAATGGGCCCAATGTGTTGCTTATATAAATCCAAAGTGGGGTCCTTTGCCGAAATAACTTGCTTGATCTTCCCAAGCATACTGTCAAATGTCTCATAAATCTCTCCAAGACTAGGAGAGTCTGTATCAGCATATCTGATGACATCTACAATAGGGGAGATGAAGGAGCAAATATATCTGCAAAATGCAAACAAAAAGTTCAAAATAATTAGTTGACAAGTTAATTGACATGTTAGAAACTTCAAAAGTTGGAACATTGGACAATAAAATTAAAATATTAAAATCAGAAATTTAATATGAAAATCAGCCATCTAATGTCTTACCTCACATTGGCCCACCAATCGTCATCGAGGATCTTTTGTTTGACATTCTTTCCTTCAATAGAACTTGCATTAGGCCATCTAGCCCATTCTGCATTGACCATCATTGCTTGTAGAGGCTCATACACCTCTACCATCCTCTCTAACAAGATGAAGTATGTGGCATATCTACATTCAATGTTCATTCATTGATTCAATGATTCATTAAAAATTTTAAATTTAAAACAAAATCAGATTATGAATACAAATTGAAAGAAACAAAATACAGTGAGTGGCATACCTTGTCTCAATAGGTTTGAGAAATTCCTTCTTTGAAAATGTTCTGAAGAGAGCAAGTGAGGTGTGGTGATTGCAAATAAACATTAGAATATCTCTAGCTTCTACCACTATTTTCTTCACCCAATCCAACTTACCTATGTCTTTCAATGCATTGTTCAATGCATGAACACAATATGGGGTCCAAAATATGTGCCTGTACTTACCCTCCACCATCAACCCAACCGATTTGCACACACGTGCAGAATCGATGATTAGTTGCACCACATTTGTAGCCCCAACCTCCTTTATAGCATCTCTCAAAATGGAAAACTGGAATTCTGCATCCTTACGTTTCCCCGAACAATCTATGGCTCTAAGAAAATAAGAACCAGCAGGGCATGTGACTATGACATTGATGAGTGGCCGACATCTACAATCAATCCATCCATCCATCACTATAGAGCACTCTGTCCTCATCCACGTTTGCCTCATCTCCTCCATTAACACATTAAATTTGGAGTACTCTTTGTCTAGGAGGGTGGTGTGTAGCTTATGATCTCTAGGGGGTATGAATGAAGGACCAACTGTGGCTATTTCTCTCACCATTTGTTTAAAATAAGAGGAACGAGCCACATGAAATGGAATGGCATGTGCAAAAAAGAATTTGGCAATAGCGGATTCAGTACTCTCTCGTGCTTGGTTATTAAACAGGGACTCAATTGAGGTTGCCTTTTCACTACCACTGCCACTCACCTTCCTCTTTGCTCTTAAGAGAACTCCACTACTATCAACCGTGGAAGGACTAGGAGTAGGCATGGATGATTGTGCACTTGGGATAGAAGAAGACCCACCTTGAACCCCACCATCACACTCTATTTGAATTTTTTGGCATTCTAAAAATAGGCCATTTGTCAATGAAGGATGCACTCTAACTCCATGGCCCACTTCACCCAAAAAATGAGACCTAATTCTTGTGTAGCTGCCCCTAAAGTCTTTTTCACAAATATGGCAAAACCAAACCTTACTCCCCCCTGAATTTTTTTGTCTTTCACCTACGGGTGTAACATATCGAAGGAATGGATTTTTTGGGTTTAATGGGTGTCTTGCATAGTCTTCCATAGTTTTGGTATTGGTTGATGAAGGATGGCATTGGATTGGGGTTCTTTCACTTCTTTGCTCTCTAGTTCTACTACCACCCCCACCACTTTGCCTTCTAATTTGCAATTCAACTTCACTATCACTTCCATTCTCACTGCTGCTCATGTTTTTTGTTTTTAGAATGCAAGTTTAAACTGAAAATGCAAAAAAAATAAAAAAATCAGACAATGTATGCTTCACATTTTGCAAAAGAATGAAAAAAAAAAAAAATAGGGAAAAAAATTGTATACCTCTTTAGTGGATTTGCACTCCCTTCAACACTATTTCAACCTCCTCTCCTCCTTCAAGCTGCTGCTCCTGCTCCTTCTCCTTCAATGGCTGCAACTTCTTTTGCTCTCAAACCCTTGGCTGCTCAAACAAACAAAATGCAAATAATGAGGTTAGAGAGGCCCTTTTTCTTTCATAAGAGAGTCAAAATCCATGAGGCCCACACATGCCACGTAGGCTGGGCCGAAATTTTTAAAATTTATGATTTTTTTATGAGTTTGAAGTGACTAAAGCACGGGGGACGGCTGGCCGTCCTCTGGACGGTCGAGGGACGGCTCAGCCGGCCCCTGGACGGTCGAGGGGATGGTCAACCGTCCCTCTTCCAGTCAATGCTGTCCCCTCGTCCCCGATACATTTCCTGGGTTTTCTGGGAAAAGAGGGACGGTCCCCTGCCGTCCCTCGGTACCCGGGACGTCCCGGGAATGGGTACGAGGCATTTTGAGGGGGGGACGCATCCCCGGGTTTCCCTGATAAAACCAGAATCAAAGCTTCACCATTTACTACCTTGAAGTAGAGGTTAGAATCTGCATCAGTCTTTGAGAAACCCAGACTCAATAGATACTAATCAATCCTTTCGTACCAAGCACGAGGAGCTTGCTTAAGACCATACAATGCCTTCTTCAACTTGCAAACATGAGACTCCTTCCCATGCACCTCAAATCTTTTGGGTTGCTCAATGTAAACCTCTTCTTCTATTACACCATTTAGAAAGGCTGTCTTTACATCCATTTGGTGAATCTTCCATCCTCTAGATGCAGCAATAGCAATGATGGTTCTGACAGACGTATATCGAGGCACAAGAGCAAAAGTTTCTTCATAGTCAACTCCCTGTTTTTGAGAGAACCCTCTAGCCACAAATCTAGCCTTGTGCTTCTCAATGCTCCCATCGGTTGCATGCTTGATTTTGAAGAGCCATTTAGAAGACACCACAAATTTGCCTTTGGGTCTAGGAACTATATCCCAAACATTGTTCTTTAGTATGGACTGATACTCCTCAGTCATAGCATCCTTCCATACTTGTTGACTAGAAGCTTCTTTGACGTTTGAAGGCTCTAACTCAATGATCTGACTCATCAAGGCAACATAACTAGAGAACTTATGAGGTCTCTTGCTTTCTCTGAAAGCTCCTCTTGGGGCTGCAAAACTTTTTACCTCCCGCATTGTCCTACGAGCCCAAAGAGGCCTTTTCTTTCCAATCACAATAACTAAAGGCCCATCAGTAGGATCCAAGGGTTCAACTGGATTATCATCTTCTTTAGGTTCTGGAGCCTCCTTCAGGTTCTCTGGAATATGGTCAACTTGCATATCTTGAGGAGGTTCTTCTTCATCGATCTCCATAGGAGTGCCCTTGGATCTTTTGAAGGCAACATCTTCCTCAAATGTGACATCTCTACTAATCTCAATAGACTTTTGACCTGGAATGTAGATTCTGTAGGCTTTCGATGTCTCATTGTAGCCCACTAGAATTTCCTTCTTCCCAGAAGGTTCTAACTTTGTTCTCTTTTCCTTTGGAATATGAACATATACTGGACAACCAAAGATCCTCAAATGACTAACTTCTGGTTTCACCCTTGAGAATGCTTCTTCAGGAGTTTTATTCTCCAAGATTCCTGTGGGGACTCCTGTTCTGAACATAGACGGCTGTCCTAGATGCCTCAGCCCAAAGAGAGATTTGTAGATCTTGATCATGAATCATAGCTTTGATTGCTTCCACAATAGACCTGTTTTTGCTTTCAACAATACCATTTTGTTGTGGATTATAGGGAACACTGAACTTCCTCTTAATCCTTGCTTCAATACAAAAATCACGAAATGTGCCAGAGGTGTATTCTCCACCATTATCGAATCTCAAGACCTTGATCCTTTTTCCGGACAGGTTTTCAACCTGTGCCTTGAATTCTCTGAATCTTTCTAATACTTATTCAGATTCTTTAGATCTCAAGAAATAAATCCAAGTCTTTCTAGAGTAATCATAAATAAAAATAATGCAATACAAGAAACCACTAGAAGATGCAATAGACATTGGACCACATAAATCAGAATGAATGAGATCAAGAATACATTTAGATCTACTTTCACTAGAATGAAACGTACCTTTTGTATTCTTGCCTAGGGCGCATCCTTTGCATGTACCTTCATGTTCCTGGTTGAATTTTGGAAGACCGGTGACCATCTTCTCCATGATAGGTAATGCTCGAAAGTGAATGTGGGCCAATCTTCGATGCCAAAGATCACACATGCTGGAAGTGTTATGCACAAGCGCTTGAAGGGGACGAGTGCATAGCTTGTAAAGACATTCATGTCTAACTCCAATCACTTGAGCAGTTTTGAAGTTGGAGTTCTTTGCCCATATAAGAACTTTGCCTTTAGAAAATGCAATTTGATAACCCTTGTCTTGTAATGTTGAAATGGAGACAAGATTCCTCTTTATCCCTAGAACAAACAATACATCATTCAACTCTAATGAAATCCGGGAATCCAAGTGAAGAGAGGAGTTTCCAACTCCTTTCATAGAATATCTAGCATCGTCTCCAATAACGATTTGTTCACTAGAGTCACTCTCCACTAAGTTTGAAAGGTGTCCCCTGAAACCAGTGATGTGCCTAGAGGCACCACTATCAATCAGCCAAGTTTTGGCGTCGGTAGATACATTGCTTAACAAAGCTGAATAGAATAGATAATCACTGGAGTCCTTCTGCGGAGCAACTTCTTCAACATTTGTAGTTGCAACATGCTGCTTAGGTCTGAGAGGACATTCCTTCGCAAAGTGACCATACTTGTCACAACGAAAGCATTGAATCTTGGACATGTCTCGTTTCCTTTTGAAGGCAGGAGCGCCATCATTTCCATTTTCTCGATTCCTCTTGAAGAACCCTTTCTTAAAGCCTTTTCCTTTCTTCGACAAATGAGAGGCAAGAACATGTATTTCTTCATTCTTTGAACTTTGACCAATGCCCCTAGCCGTTAGTCTTGACTCTTGAATGCAGTCAATCTTCAATCGATCAAACTTGGGAAGTTTAGATCTTGCACCGATTCCTTGAATAAACGGCTCCCATGAAAGCGGAAGACCATTGAGAGCAAGCATAGTCAAGTCTTTGTCATCAATCATGTGACCAATTGTGGAGAGCTGATCTCTTATCTTTGAAATCCTCATGAAGTAAGTAATTACATATTCTCCTTTTGCCATTTTCACATGATGAAGTTGTTGCTTCAGTGCAAGTGCTCGACTGGTGTTGTTGATTTCATACATCTCTTCCAAAGTTGTAAACATCTCTCTTGTTGTATCCAACTTGAAGACAATCGGTACAACATGATCCTTGACGGAATCAACTAACACTTTCTTTGCCCTAGTATCTTTCTTCCTCCACTGCAACTTCTCTTCTTCCTCCTCAGGTTCGGGAACTTTTGTTTTCACAAACTCAGCCAAATCATTCTCTTCCAATGTGAGCATGATCCTGAACCTCCATGATGTGTAGTTCAAAACTCCTTCGAGTCTATCCTCTATTTTCAGACCGTTCACCATCTTGAAATTTTAGGAGATAGACGGAAAAAGATTAGAGTGTGTTGCAAACTAAATCTGATCACGATCTTTTTCAAACCAGCTCTGATACCATGTTAGTGTTTCTTAGATCGGATCATATAACTGAAAGTACTTAAAATATTGCAACACATAAGATAATAAACACAACAAGATACCCTGGGAAAACCCTCCACTTGAGGGAGAAAAACCCAGCAAATAATCCTCTTATATAATATAGAAACAAGAGCATAAATCTGCTTACAACTCAGGCCTAGCACATAGGCGAATTTAATACAATGAACAATAGCACTTCTCCTAAGTGCGAATATGAATCTCCTTGAAATAGGTCTGCTGCTCAAGTGTGAACTGCTGTGAAGAAATGCGAATGAATTTGATTGTAAAATGACAAGGAAAGACCTTGTACTTATACAAAGTAAGGCACCTCCTCACTTAGGTCGGCCCCCTTTGAAGAATACATAATATGTTAATTACAAGGTAGGTCGGCCCAATGAATAAACAAATCATGCGAACCATCATAGGGTCGGCCCTTTATGTTTATCAAATATTAGCAACATAAATTAAATAGCCGAAAGGCTATCATTTAATTTATGCTTTCTTCTTGAAGCGTGTGCAATGGAAGTGCAGTCCTAAGCTGCTATAACATCAACACCATTAACAAAGAAGTGAGAATCCTAAGAAGCTTCTTATACTTGCCGCAAGAAAAGATTATCAATTTTCAGAATGAAAATGAATAGTCTGCAAAGATTATAATTTTGATAATACCCAAAACACATTAAGATTAATTGCTTCAAACTATTGTCATGTCAAAATTTCTTTTTCAAGAACGCTTTCTGACTGTCATATATGCCAATCAAATATTAAGGTTCACTTGTATAGTGAACCCACATATGAAAACACCATGCAAGCTAAAGTTTTAATATTTCATTGATTGTACCAATAATGACAAACTAAAAATCTCTTTTTAGCAATGATATCATTCCAGAAACCTGACAAAGCTCAAGTTTTCAATCAAATCTGCATGGTCTCACATGAAACTCAGTTTTAACTTCTGTCCAAAGATAGCAGCCACGGCAGCTTTTAGACTAAACTTATTCTTCAACCATAGCATCTCAAAGGAAGATTACAGCACAAACAAATTCCACACAAGTCAATACTCTTAACAGTATCATGTGAACAAGAGGGGCATGCCTGTAAATGCCCAAGAACACGAAGAATAACCAGTGCAATCCTATAAATGCCAGAGCTCCATTGCCACATTCTCAAGCCAAAACACTATCAACTTTTCTATTTACCATGCCAAACATTGACATGTTTTCGAATGTTTCCCATGTCAACAATTTTCAAAGCCACTTCTAATGCCATGTCATACAACTTAAACCTATGTCAAGCTTTCAAACCAATGTGAATACCATATCAAGGAACGGTAACTAGAACATGCTGTGGGCCAAAGTTGCCACCACTATTAGGGTTTCACATTACAGGCTTAGAGCATAGGTAAGCAAATAGACTTAAATTAGAACCAAACCAAAATGCAAGATAACTAGATAAGCATTCTATCAATATAGGCAGTTGAATCCTGATATAAAATCACATAGTTTTTCATAATAAGATATTAAAAAATAAAAAAAATCATTTGAAAGCTTGTTGGATTTACTTTCAAATGAGAAAAAATAATACCTCAGTCAGGACAAAAAATTATATTTTGTCGAAATCAAGGTACTAGAATTATCATTTTTTCCAAAACATTGACTTACAGCAGCTATCTTCCCTTGATACATCTAAAATTGACGATTCTGAACTAGTTGGAAACATTCCTGAGTTTAGTTTCCAATACAAATATTGTCTCAATCCAACACTTCATCAGAAACTGAAAGTTATGCCCTATGTAATAGGCGTTCTGTTCTTTGCTCTATGGATTAGTAGTAAACTTGGTCATACCTACAAACACTAGAGACTCACTACACAAGAAAAAGTTAATGGGGCCAAATCACACCTAAAATCGAGATTGCACTTGCAAATCGAAAAGATGGAGGAAAACTCCCCAAAAACATGAAAATATCATATTTACTTGTATTGATATGAAAATAGACTTTTTATGTAGAGGGATTAACCTTTATTTATAGTGAAGTGAGCAGCTTCTCACACAAGCCAACAATATTGAAAATTGTAGCCATATACCCAAATTAACTATCTACAATGCCACAAACTACCACTATGCGCATGTCATAAAATATGAGTTTCATAGCAAAATGGCTTATTTACATTATAGAAGACATTAACATAATGGCTTCTTTTTTGGCACAATATGAATGATGAAAGTTTCCCAATAGTGCCTCTTAAGTTTTACGAGGGGAAAGACTTGCTATGTTTAATATAATACATATATAATAAATAGCAAGTATAATGACTATCAGTCAGTATAAGCCTTAAATGCTATTATATCATTTAATCATTAACTCATAATATGATGCATTTGTTAACTGTCTAAAATGGACTCTCATTGCAGTTCTGCCACAAAGGATTATAATTTATAGCATATGCTAGTGAAATGTGCTGTATGATGTATTCATATTTCAAATCACTAATAATAATATGTTAGTAATTTGGACTTATGGCTTATGTGTGAGGTTTCCAAACCATTTCTCTACAAGTAGCAAGCATTTAGGTAGGATTTAATCTGATCTTAAACTTACGGAGCATCATAATAAAATGTTAATTATCTTGATTAATAGTTCACATACAAGATTTATAAACCATTTCTCTGTAGCTGGTGAACATTTCTGTAGGATTTTACCTAAAACATGTAGGTATGGTTCCTGTGTATAAAATCAAAATAGCTGTTATAAAATTTAATTAGGGTGAGGCAAGCAAATCTCTGAAAGTTTACATATAAATCTCTGAAATTTCCTTCTGCCAAGGCATTTAGACATTTTTGTTTTTCTGATAACATTTATCTTCTGGATGGCCGGGGTTTACATGATATTCATGTTATATTTATCCATGATCGAGCCTTTCATCCTTTTTTTGCTGGAAATTTGTGGAATTTAAAGGGTCTATATCTGATGAGTATTTGTTTAAATGCAGGTAACTGAGACAGGAGTAGATGTTCTGACAGCACGCTTACCCAGCTCGCCAAATGTCTTCCCTTGGTAGATTCCATTTACAATTGTTCAGCTGCCTGATGTCTGAAAAGTGAAGCTGCACAGTTAAGGTGAGGGGCTGCTGCTTTGCGCATCATTGTTCATCCGATGTAAACCCATCCAGACATTGGCTGTTGATACCTGAGATCAGACTGTTCTTCTAGAATGCAGAGTACAGCTGTTCTCAAGAGTGCTTTTGAGCATGACTGGCATGTTTGAATTAAGAGAAATCTTTTTGTCGTATTTTCCCCTCACTATTTGTCAAATTTTCCTGATGGTCATAACATTGATTAAAACTTCAATTTATTTGACAAACTTGTACATGCCTGGATGGAATTGTTTTCGCTGTTTGTAGGTTACACCTGAATTTGTTGTAGTGGCAAAGGAAACCTGTCAGTCTCAATGAACACTTTATTTATACATATTGGGGTGGAATTTTTTCCAGAGCTTTTTACTCCATTTTTCTTCAGACAAAATACAGCTTTCCTTGATAATCTCTTAATTTGTTTTTATTTGGGAAGTGAAGTTTGAAATCAAGAGCTCCTTTTTATTCTAATTCAACAATATTATTTTTTAGGGCAAATAATTGATGGTGTTACTAAGAAGTGCACTTTGGGTTCAACTGCAAGATTACTTGTTTCAGACGTTAAACTATATGTCAGGCCAAATGGAGAAAACAAAGATAAAATATTAAAAGGTGAAATCGATGAAAAGGGAGAGAACAATTAACAATGGAGGTTACATATATTTAATGAAGAACTTTCTAGCAAACGCCATTGTGACCATTGTCAGATCTTCCTTTTTGTCACCCTTTGTTCTTGCAATGTATATGGAAATTGTGTAGTTTTGGAGTGCTCTATTCTTACAAGTGGTATATAGAGACAAGAATGATTCTGGTGGAATGTTAACCCATTTATAAAGTCAACTTCATAGTGGCTGTGCAACTTACTTACATGCAAAATATTCTGTGATAATGGAGTGTCACAAAAGCAGACGTTGTAAGACCATTTATATGATTTTCAGCACCAAAGGGTCAAGTACATATTGGTTGTGCAACTTACATGCATATGATGTTCTATGGTAATGGAATGTCACAAAATTAGATGTTGGAAGACAATTTATATAATTTTCAGTGCCAAATGAGTCTCGCCTACAATTTGATGAATACTTATTGGATTTGATAGAATTTGGCTGTAGATTGTATAACGCCCTTACAGTGATCTATTAACCTCTTAATTTCAAGCTACTTTTCTTTCTTCCACCTTCAATCTAAACCTAACACACGTGGGAAGCTCTCCAGTTGATTTCTTTTGTAGACCTGGTCTCTTTTTTGCTTGTTTTTCTTGAGGTTCTATTCTCACGCTCAAGTATCTTAAATGATTCTACTAGTAGTCACAAATTGTTGATTATACCATTTTGTACACGTTACACATTGTTTCTACAATAGTATCATGATATACTATTGAGGTAGTCAATCTTGTAATCTGTTACACTAGAGCTAGCAAAACTGGTGTACACAGTTATTTAAAAAGGGTTGAGGGAGTGTAAAAACTAGGAATCATTAAAACAAATTATTGGTACATAGTGAAACTTAAAAATTACAATCCTGAACACTAGCTAGACATGCTCCCGTGTTTGGTTATAGTGATTGGGTTTGAATATAATGAGTATTTCAAACTGCTACTAATTTTTCTGTCAGAAGGGATTATTGTTGATGTTAAGAACAGCGTCGGTCTGCACTTTCCAAGAAAGATTATATTAAATATTATCTAGAGCCGACCTTATTTTGTGTTATATCCTTCCCTTGTTGACTGGCCGACCTAAGTCACATTTATTCATTTATCAGTACTTGCTCAAAGGCCGACCTATTTGAAGAGGCGCCAAGAAGGTATATATACAAGGTTACCTTTTGATGTTTATACACATTCGAATACACAAAAAGAAGTTCGCTATTTTGGCAGAGCAGAATTCGCAGTCATAGAAGAAGTTCATACTTAGAATTCGCAGTCATAGAAGAAGTTCATTCTTGGATTCGCAGTCATAGAAGAAGCTCATACTTGGATTCACATTCCTAGAAGAAGTTCATACTTGAACAGCAGATCATCATTACTGTAGTAGCAGACCGAGTTCAAGGAAGAGCACATTTAATTGTATCTAAGCATTAAGGAGAAGTGCAAATCCATTAGCCATTGTTGGGCTGTATTGTAAGCAGATTTCTGTCACTATATTATCACATATATAAGAGAATCATTTGCTGGGTTTTTCTCCCTCAAGAGGAGGGTTTTCCCAGGGTATCCTGTTGTGTTCATTGTCTTATGTATTACATTTCTGTTGAATGATTTGTTATCTAATCTGATCTAAGAAACACTAACATGGTATCAGAGCGGGTGTGAAAAGATCGTGATCAGATTCAGATCTGTTGTTTGCAATCTTCATTAATCCTTTCTTTTCAGTCTATCTTTCTCAAGATGGTGAACGGTCTGAAAATCGAGGATAGACTCGAAGGGATCTCGAACTACACATCATGGAGGTTCAGGTTCATGCTGACCTTGGAAGAGAATGATTTGGCTGAGTTTGTGAAAACAAAAGTTCCCGAACCTGAAGGGGAAGAAGAAAAGAAGCAATGGAGGAAGAAAGACACTAGGGCAAAGAAAGCATTGGTTGATTCCGTCAAGGATCATATTGTACCAATTATCTTCAAGATGGATACAGCAAGAGAGATGTTTACAACTTTGGAAGAGATGTACGAAATCAACAACACCAGTCGAGCCCTTGCTCTGAAGCAACAACTTCATCATGTGAAAATGGCGAAAGGAGAATCTGTTATTACATACTTCATGAGGATTTCAGAGATAAAAGATCAGCTCTCCACTATTGGTCACATGATTGATGATAAAGACCTGACTATGCTTGCTCTCAATGGTCTTCCACTTTCATGGGAGGCGTTCATCCAAGGAATCAGTGCAAGATCCGAACTTCCCAAGTTTGATCGATTGAGGATTGATTGCATTCAGGAAGAGTCAAGACTAACAGCAAGGGGGATTGGTCAAAGCTCAAAGGATGAAGAATTACAAGTTCTTACCTCTCATTCATCAAACAAAGGAAAAGGCTTTAAGAGAGGGTTTTTCAAAAGGAATCGAGAAGATGGAAATGATGATGCTCCTTCCTTCAAAAGGAAACGAGACATGTCCAAGATTCAATGTTTTCGTTGTGATAAATATGGTCACTTTGTGAGGGTTTTCCCTCAACGACCTAAGCTTCAAGTTGCCACTGCAGATGTTGAAGAAGTTGCTCCACAAAAGGACTCCAGTGATTATCTATTTTATTCAGCTTTGTCTAGCAATGTTTCTACTGACTCTAACACTTGGTTGATTGACAGTGGTGCTTCTAGGCACATCACCGGTTTCAGAAGTCACCTCTTAGACTTAATGCAAAGCAACTCCAGTGATCAAGTTGTTATTGGAGATGATGCTAGATATTCTGTAAAAGGGATTGGAAACTCCACTCTTCACTTGGATTCTGGAATTTCTTTAGAGTTGAATGATGTACTGTTCGTACCAGGGATAAAGAGGAACCTTGTTTCAATTTCAGCATTAGAAGACAAGGGTTATCAAGTTGCCTTCTCTAAAGGAAAAGTTCTTATATGGGCAAAGAACTTCAGCTTCAAAACTGCTCAAGTAATTGGAGTTAGACATGAATGTCTCTACAGGCTATGCACTCGTCCTCCTCAAGCACTTGTGCATAACTGTACCAACATGTGTGATCTTTGGCATCGAAGATTGGCTCACATTCACTTTCGTGCTCTACCTATCATGGAGAAGATGGTCACCGGTCTTCCGAAATTCGATCAAGAACATGAAGGTACATGCAAGGGATGTGCCCTAGGCAAGAACACAAAAGGTACATTTCTTTCCAGTGAAAGTAGATCTAAATGTATTCTTGATCTCATTCATTCTGATTTGTGTGGTCCAATGTCTATTGCATCATCTAGTGGTTTCTTGTATTATATTATTTTCATTGATGATTACTCTAGAAAGACGGATTTATTTCTTGAGATCTAAAGAATCAGAAGAAGTATTAGAAAGATTCAGAGAATTCAAAGCGCAGATTGAAAATCTGTCTGGGAAGAAGATCAAGGTATTGAGATCTGATAATGGTGGAGAATACTCTTCTGGGTCATTTCGAGATTTTTGTATTGAAGCAGGGATTAAGAGGGAGTTCAATGTTCCCTATAATCCTCAACAAAATGGCATTGCTGAAAGGAAGAACAGGTCTATCGTGGAAGCAGTGAAAGCCATGATCCATGATCAAGACCTGCAAATCTCTCTTTGGGTTGAAGCATCAAGAACAGCTGTCTATGTTCAAAACAAGAGTCCCCACAGGATCTTAGAGAATAAAACTCCTGAAGAAGCATTCTCAGGTGTAAAACCTGGAGTTAGTCATTTGAGGATCTTTGGCTGTCCAGTCTATGTTCATATTCCAAAGGAAAAGAGAACAAAGCTAGAACCTTCTGGGAAGAAAGGAATTCTTGTAGGCTACAGTGAGACATCAAAAGCTTACAGGATTTACATTCCAGGACAGAAGTCTATTGAGATTAGTAGAGATGTCACATTTGAGGAAGATGTTGCTTACAGAAGGTCCAAAGGCACTCCTATGGAGATTGATGAAGAAGAACCTCCTCAAGATATGGAAGTTGACCATATTCCAGAGGAGAATATAGAAACTACAGAAGATATTGATCCAGCTGAGCCTTTGGATCCTACTGATGGGCCTCTAGACATTGTGATTGGAAAGAAAAGACCTCTTTGGGCTCGCAAGACTATGCAAGAAGCAGAGAGGTTTGTAGCTCCAAGAGGAGCCTTCACAGAAAGCAAGAGACCTCACAAGTTCTCTAGTTATGTTGCCTTAATGAGTCAGATTATTGAGTCAGAGCCTTCAAATGTTGAAGAAGCTTCTAGTCAACAAGTATGGAAGGATGCCATGATTGAGGAGTATCAGTCTATACTCAAGAACGATGTTTGGGATATAGTTCCTAGACCCAAAGACAAATCTGTGGTATCTTCTAAGTGGCTCTTTAAGATCAAGCATGCAGCTGATGGGAGCATTGAGAAACACAAGGCTAGATTTGTGGCTAGAGGGTTCTCACAAAAAGAGGGAGTTGACTATGAAGAAACTTTTGCTCCTGTGGCTCGTTACACGTCTGTTAGAACGATCATTGCTATTGCTGCATCTAGAGGATGGAAGATTCACCAAATGAATGTAAAGACAACTTTTCTGAATGGCATAATAGAAGAAGAGGTCTACATTGAGCAACCGGAAGGATTTGAGGTGCATGGGAAAGAGTCTCATGTCTGCAAGCTGAAGAAGGCCTTGTATGGTCTTAAACAAGCTCCTCGTGCATGGTATGAAAGAATTGATCAGTATCTTTCAAGTCTGGGTTTCTCAAAGAATGATGCAGATTCTAACCTCTACTTCAAAGTGGTAAATGGTGAAGCATTGATTTTGGTTTTATATGTTGATGACTTGATCATTACTGGTGAAGAACATCTAATACTAAAATGCAAGAAGGAATTAGCTTCAGAATTTGAGATGAAGAATCTAGGTCTTATGCATTACTTTATTGGCTTAGAAGTGTGGCAAAAGCCAGATGAGATGATTCTAAGTCAAGGCAAGTATACTGTTGACATTCTCAAAAGGTTTGGTATGATTGACTGCAAACCTATGTCTACACCCATGGAGACTAACTTAGATAAGTTGAAAGAAGCTGCAGCTAGTTCAGAACCAGTGGATTCTACGATGTATAGACAGTTGATTGGTTCATTGATGTATCTAGTTAACACTAGACCTGATATCTGCTATGCAGTGAGTGCACTTAGCCAGTTTATGTGTGAACCAAAGCAAATACATCTTGTAGCAGCTAAACATATCCTGAGATACTTATGTGGCACAATTGGATATGGGTTGAGATATTCTTCAAATGTGGATTTAGAGCTGCATGGTTTTACTGATTCTGATTGGGCAGGATGTGTCTCAGATCGGAAGAGTACTTCTGGTTGTTGCTTCAGTTTGGGGACTGCTATGATCTCCTGGTGTAGCAGGAAACAGTCTTCAGTGGCCTTGAGTACAACTGAAGCAGAGTATATTGCAGCTTGTGTGGCAGCTCGTGAGGCAGTGTGGCTTCGAAGCTCCTTGCAGGATTGTTTGGACAATCAATGGAGCCTACTATTATACACTGTGATAATCAAAGCTGTGTGAAGCTTTCTGTCAATCCTGTGTTTCATGACAGAACAAAACATGTTGAGATCAAGTACCACTATATTAGAGATATGGTACAAAGGAAAGCTATACAGTTGAGGTATATCAGCACTGAAGAGCAAACGGCAGACATTCTCACCAAGCCTCTCGCCAGGATTAAGTTTGTATACTTCCGAGAGAAACTTGGTATGGTGGAGAATGTAGCCGTGACTGAGAAAGAGTCTCAGTAATCAGTGATCCTTGTTGAGAATGCAACTCTCTGCTGAGAGAGAGTTGAGGTGCATGCCCTTGTTAATACAATTCTCTGCTGAGAGAGAGTTGAGGTGTAAGTCCTTGATAATGCAATTCTCTGATGAGAGAGAGTTGAGGTGAAAGCCCTTGTTTCCACCCTCTGGGAGAAGCTATGGTGGATGTCATGTGTGCGACTCCATGACAAACATCACGTGAGAGAATCCGTGATGAGTTTATACCATCTATGGGAGTAGCCATAATGGTCGATATCACGTTGAGGTGATATTCTATTTTGTTTTCATTCTAACCTAATGTGTCTTGTGCAGATGAAAGTTCATCCCTAGCTGAGAGGGAGTGTTGATGTTAAGAACAGCGTCGGTCTGCACTTTCCAAGAAAGATTATATTAAATATTATCTAGAACCGACCTTATTTTGTGTTATATCCTTCCCTTGTTGACTGGCCGACCTAAGTCACATTTATTCATTTATCAGTACTTGCTCAAAGGCCGACCTATTTGAAGAGGCGCCAAGAAGGTATATATACAAGGTTACCTTTTGATGTTTATACACATTCGAATACACAAAAAGAAGTTCGCTATTTTGGCAGAGCATAATTCGCAGTCATAGAAGAAGTTCATACTTAGAATTCGCAGTCATAGAAGAAGTTCATTCTTGGATTCGCAGTCATAGAAGAAGCTCATACTTGGATTCACATTCCTAGAAGAAGTTCATACTTGAACAGCAGATCATCATTACTGTAGTAGCAGACCGAGTTCAAGGAAGAGCACATTTAATTGTATCTAAGCATTAAGGAGAAGTGCAAATCCATTAGCCATTGTTGGGCTGTATTGTAAGCAGATTTCTGTCACTATATTATCACATATATAAGAGAATCATTTGCTGGGTTTTTCTCCCTCAAGAGGAGGGTTTTCCCAGGGTATCTTGTTGTGTTCATTGTCTTATGTATTACATTTCTGTTGAATGATTTGTTATCTAATCTGATCTAAGAAACACTAACAATTATTACGAGGCAACGAGTCTGACAATTGCACGATGATTTTATTAACCATGTGTTTGAACATGCTATATGGTTTTGTTACGGTTCAGTTGTTCTTGATCCATCCACTTTATTCAAACAGTGGTTAATATTTCTAGGGTAATCTGTATCATCCTCCATAGGGTTCTCTTTTATGTTATATGTGTGTGCATGCACAATGAACTCTCTAAAGTAGTCTTAGTACTGATCGTGATGTGACTATTGTTCTAGGCTATGGATGACATTTGTAATGGGTTTAAAGAGTAAATTCCGAGATGAGTTATATTTAGTAATTATTTGTCCTATGTTTAGTTATTGGTTGGCTTCACGCATATTAAGTGGGTTAAGTATATTGGAACATAATCATTCTAAGAGAAACTATTTGATTGTAAATCATCATGGACTGTGGAGTATAGACTACCATACTTGAGTACTAATGAGCAATGTATGGTGTAACCAATACCTTAGGGGTATATTTTTTTCAGATGCACAAAAAATTAGGTCACATTGATACACCATACATTTTGTGTTGTGAATATATGCTTTTATTTTAATTATATTTATTGGACATTTGGTTTTCATATTATTGGTACTTACTTGAGTGCATTCTCGGTTGCCAACATTTGACTCATCATTATTTCTTAATCATGTATTAAATTTGCACCAAACTCAAAGCTAAGCCAAATAATGTTATGGATTGAATCAAGAAATATCAAAAAAAAATTGCACCGAATGCTTGTATTGCTAGTGACTTAAGGTCACACAATTACACTGTATGAAACTTCTCCATCCAAATGAGATTCCTTTAGAAATGACGAGTAATCAACATTGGGTTTGTCCAAGGTTTGTCAACATTAAAGAACACGAGTGACATAATAGTTGTGGGAGAAAAATGATTAATATAACGTCATTCCTAGAAACTTCAAAGATGACTCATTCACTTTGGTACAACTTTTTTCCGATAAATCTTTTGTATACTTTGTTTTCTTGAGAAGATCATTTTGAACCATGACAATGATTTCTTTCTTTGTATGGAGCTCTAGGGATTGGACTTATATTTACAACACAAGACCAAGTGACTTACTAAGAGCAAAATTGATGGTCCATAAAAAATGCTCTTAAAATGGTTTTTCATAAATTAAATGACAATGATCCAACAACATGGATTTGCCAAATATAGTTTTCTTTTTTTCTCAAAGTTGAAGCACCATTTGAGAAAATTCTTGCTATGGCATCATTATGTTTGGAACCAAAGCAATTTATTTGGTTATGTTTGCTTATTGACTTAAAAAAAAAACTCTTATCATCACTTGATCCATTTTTGTAAAAGAGTTGTGTTGTGACCTATTTCACACATCGCCCCATTGGAAATGGGGACCCCCTTCTTTTTGCTTTTTTGCTTTTTGCCTTGGCGGCGCAACTGCTTATCACCATTTATTTACAATGAGGAGTTAGAGTTTTGTAGAAATCATCTGAGCCAAGTAGACAATTCAAGCTCGTATCAGTCCCTAAATGTCATGGAAGTGCTTAGAAGGATCGGTAGATGAGGAACGCCATTGCTTTGAGTCAATTCTGAGACTTCCTATTTTTTAGGGATTTTGCTTTTTTGATTTTTGGCATTTTTAGGCCATTCTGGAGTTCCTATTTTTTAGGGATGCTTTTTGCTTTTTCTATTTTTAGAAAGTTTCTATTTTTGGAAAGTTTCTATTTTGGGATCCCACAGAGCATGAAGTCAACACGCCTCCAGAAATCATGAAAATCAAGGTAAAATAGCAAAATTTTGGTGAAAATGGCTAAGTTTGATGAAGGGCGCCCATGAGGAAAGAATGGTAGACAAGACATGAAGTCCGCCCTACCTTTGGCATGCCAAAGGTAGGCACTGGCAAGCCAAGGCTGAAGTCTGCCATGGCACAAGGAGAGCCAAGTCCGCCCATGGCAAGGAAGAGGCCAAGTCCGCCCATGGCCTGAGAAGCATGAAGTTCGCCTTGGCAAGGCAAGGTCAAAGTCCGCCCAAGGAAGGAGGAAGTGGATGGTGAGCCAAAGCTGAAGTCCGCCCATGGCACAAGAAGGCTGAAGTCCGCCCTTGGCAAGGTGAGGTCAAAGTCCGCCCAAAAATGTCAATGGCAAGAAGGCTAGCAAGTCCGCCCAACAACATGCAAGGAAAAAAAATGGCATGAACATGATGAAGTCCGCCCAGCACAAAGAAAAAAAAATGTCCGGCCAAGCAGGAAGTCCGCTAAGAAAAACTCAAAAATTGGCTAAGTGTCGAGAATAAATTTTCAAAATTTGGTTAAGTGTCAAGAAAATTCTCTAAGCAATGAGCAGCTCCGCCCAACATGGCCAACCAATCATGAAGTTTGCCAAGGCTAAATTGAAGATGTCCAAGTCCGCCCTTGGACAAGGCAAGGCTAAAGTGCGCCAATGTCAAGGAGAGGCTGAAGTCTGCCCAACTTTGGGAGAGGAAATCTTTCTAAGGCATGGATAAAAAATATGCCTAGAGAGAGAGGGGATCAAGCTAGCATGAAATTCACTCCTCGGCATGACGAAATAAAATTCTTTGGCACGAAAGGAAGAGTGTATGGCAAGGTAAACACGAAGTCCGCCCAACTCAACATGAAATAAATTTCTAAGGCATGGACATAAATGCAAAATGGCAGAGAAACCTCCAAGTCCGTCCAACCCAGAAGGAGAGAGAAAATTTGAAAATTTTGACTAAGTTGGATGTTTGGTTAAGTATAAAGTACGCCATAGGAAAGGAAGTGTCTAAGCATTGGCAAAGCTCACCCAAAGCAATGGCAGGCACAAGGCAAAGTCCGCCTTCCAACAGGGAAGCATGTCCAAGCATTGGTGAAGTCCGCCATGAAGATGTCCAGCCACAA